>RAIA01000101.1:17500-427806 GCA_003664395.1 Leishmania lainsoni
TCGCACTGGGGACTCGGTGCCACGCTAGTTCTTCAGCGTGCACTTTGGCCGCTACACTTTGATTTTCCAGTCGCGGCACGGTGGACAATTCGTGATGAGTCGCCGCCAGCATGGCGGGTCCAAATCTGCCAACCCAGAGCAGCAGCTGCGCCAGGAGGCGACCGTCTTTCTGTCCCCTGATGTGGAGAAGGAGCTCGCACAAATTCTGCAGCGGCGTGAGAGTATGGAAAAGGCGCTGCAGCGCATGGACGTGGAGGTGTATGACTTAGAGACCGCATTCCTCAAGCACTGTGTGTCGCATGGCGGCTCGCTCTTCGATGGCTTCGGTCTTGAGCGCCGCGAGAACGCACACCGCAATCCTGTGGCCGTCCTAACCCCACTCGCAACCTCATCGTCTTCTCTTGGAAGAGGCGGGGGTGCAATTTCGCTACCCAGATTTGATGCCATTTCCAGCTCTGCGCCAGGTTCTCCACTGCTCTCCGCGATTGCAAGCGGCGAGCACGCGCGCAAGTATCGTGTCCTCTCCAGCTGCTGCGGAGTCGGTGGCATTGACGGAGAAAGCAACGGCGGCGCAGCCCCAGACCTGGCCGTCACCTCTCACTCTCCGACATCGCTGAAAACCCTTGCCAGCGTTGCACCACCCACAGCTTCCGCGGCCGTCTTTCAGATCGGTAGCAAAGGGTCGTCAGCACCTGCGTTTCACTACCGCATCCACTTCTTTAGCCCCAGCGAGCGTGTGTTCTCCGCTTGCTCTGTCGGGGCGCTGAGCCGCGTGGAGATAGCCAAGTCGACTCTCGCTGGCTCGAGGGGTGTGTCGACTTCGACATGGTCGGCAACTGTTGCTGCAGAAAGGCGCGGTGGAGGCTTGGGAAAGTGTGACCGGGGTGGTAGTGCAGACAGGCTCAGAGGCGGCAGAGGTGGTGGTACATCGCTTTCGAGAGCATTCGGCAAACAGCCCAACGCGGCATCGTTACGACGACACCAACGAGACGCGAATGACGAAGTGGATGATGTTGATGACAGTGTTGCGGGGAGCGGCAGCGGTGACCGTCGTCGACGACGGCGACACACCGAGTAATTGACAGGCAACGGGCCAAGACACACACACACACACACACACACGTATATGCATATACATATATGGAGAGGGACAGGTGCTCTACTGGTGTGTGCGCGCATGGCCTCTTCAGCCTGTAGGATGCGTTGCCCACTTGCACGAAAGACAAGGGCGATTCTCTACGCCAGGCGCAGCAGCAGCAGCGCACCAAAGGAGACCGCACTTCAGCGTGTGTGTCTCTGTATTTCTCGTGCACCGCCCTCCCCACCTGTCGCTGCTCGACATTGGGGTGCAAGCAACGGGTATACTAACATGCAGACCCACATGCATGCCCTCCTTCTCCCCTTCAGCGTGCCTCTAGGCGAACAGATGCATTCAGACACAGACAGGCCTTTGCTGAACGGTGGACGTGCAGTCAGAGGGAGAGCGCAGTCACGGCGGGAGTAACCGCGTATCGATGGAATCTGTGGCCACGCCCTCGTCGTTCTAACTGCCTGGTCCTCTCACGTGCGCTTCTCCAGAGCCATGCTGATCACCGTGCTGAAGCCAACCTTTCGCTACATCACTGCAGCGGCTTCGCGGCGGCGCCGAGGCTCCTCATGGCGCCAGCGTATCCTACCTACCGGTGCGCGACCTTCTTGCTTTGCTGGAGATTGTGCTAGCGACGCAGCACCGTGCGCTGGTAGACGTGTCCTTTGCGCCACCCTTCAGACTATTGGCGCTGCCGTGGCTGCAGCTGGAACCTCGCAGCTGCCATTTTCGGAGGTGACGGAGGTGGTGGCAGGCCCCAACGGTGTGCCGACGACGTCGCCGCGCCACAGTGCTCTTCTTGCCACGCTGCTGCAGACTGCGCTGGAGCGCCTGAGCAGCGCCTCGGAGGTCCGCCTGCTTCCCTCTGACGTCGTTGAATTCCTGACGTGCGCAGCGGAGGACTTACCTCTCTCCAACTCTATGGTCGCGCGCTACCTGCGCGTGCTCATGGCCGCAGAGGCTGGCACAAGCCCAGCTGGTGCTGTGCACGACGGATCGGCACGGGCTGCGGAGGAGGCGGCCGACAAATCGCTGTACTACCGCCTTGTAGTGGCGCTAGAACGGCGCTATACTATCGTCTTTGATGGTGTGCTCTCAGAAGTGTTTCTACACCCGGAGACGACGACGGCAGCCGCCGCATTTCTTTCCCGCTACTTCCGAGGCACCCGGTACGGCATGGTCGAAGTGGGGAGCGCGCTCTCCGGGGCTACCGAGTCGCTGCCTCTGTTTGCATGTTTTCTCCACCCCGTGCCGGAGGTGCGCGCACTGGCTGCAAAGACGCTTCAGGGTATGTCAATCACGCAGGTTATGTGTGGCTCCAGTACGACCAGCGACAATGGCCAGTCTCTCGTAGATCTGTTGGCGCACGTCATCGCTTACGAGCACGACTGCACTGCGGCCGAGGTTTTTGTGGCCACCGCTGCAGCGGTGGTGGAGCGGCTCGCGACTCAGTGGTCCAGGGAGAAGGCAAACGAGTGCGACGAGGTTGGCTGCCGTGCTGCGTGTCAGCTGGTCCGTTCCCTCTACTCCATGGTGCTGGCGTGGTCGCCTTCGGAAACCTCAGCAGCACCGGGAAGCGCGGCAACACGGGCTGCGGCGCAGCGCCGCGTGGTGCTGCCGCTCGTGACAACTTTTCTGCAGCCGGCTCTACTGATGTGGACGAGAAGTGCCAGTCCCAGGACCTCAGCTGCACAGGACTTCCGCACATCAGTGCTCTACCATGCGACTCTTCTATATGCACAGTGGGCGGGGGCGTCTTTGGCATCCATGCAGACACCGGGCGAAGATGTCACCCTGGTTGCGCAGGTGGAGAGTGAGCTGGTGACAGCGCTGGAGGCCGGCTGCGGAGGCCCAAGGGCTCTCGCTCCGCTTCTCCGCCCTGGATCTGTATCTGCAAAGAGGCAGGGCAAGACGACTGCGAGGAACAGCAGTAGCGACAAGATGGAGTGGCAGCGGGTTGGTCGCCGCGGTGTCGCCGCAGCCAAGTCTGACTCAGACGTCGAAGAGGAGCAACAGCAATCGCAGGCAGGTTGTGGTAACTGTAATGACTCCAGCACTATCAGGGCACGTACTGTGTGTTTCACAAACATCCTTGAGTGCGATGTCTTACTTAACGCCATCCGCACCGAGGCGCAGCGGCGCTTGCCCGATGCCTTCGCCGCCGCGCGCACAGCGGTGTGTGAGGCCTCTGCAGATCTCTCCAGCGCTGCATCTGGGGAGGTAGAGGTCGGGATCGCCCTCGCTGGTGCACTTCTGCCAACGGTTGGAGAAGGGGTGCCCACCGAAGCCCTCGAGACGGTGTCTGCCATCGTGAATTTCTTGCATGGCAGCGATGCAGCAGACGAGACCGCCATGGCTAGCAGCGCCACCACCGCTGCAGCTGCCGTGGGGTATCTAGAGATGGCTTATGCAGCTTTGCTGGCCAACGGCAGCGGACGACGTGTCGCTCAGGTGGGCCGTGGAGCGGTGGACGTAGCCACGGTAGTGCGTGAGCAGCTGTACCAAGTCCCTCTCGTGGCACAGATTGGAGCTGTACTGCGCGCGGCTCTCACGCGAGTGCTGGCTACTGCATCGACGGCGGCTGTAGCTTCCGAAAGCTCCTCAGCGTCGCTCGTGCTGCGGCTTTGCCAATGTCTCGGTTTCGTCGGTGCTGCACTGCCAAGTATCGTGGTGCAGCCAGACGCGTTGGCACCGGCGTATCTCGAATTGACCAACAGCGTGACTGCCGTGGCACTAGCTGCAGAGGCGAGAGGCAGTACTGCTGCCGCGTTGCGCCAGGTCGACTGGTACGCGCTTGTAGCGGACGCTGTGTTTGGCCCCGCAGAGGAGGCGAACCACGACTCGTGTGTGAGGCCAAATACCCTCGCTGCCCTCGCACTCGTGCTCTTCCTCCCGCTCCGCGCCTCGTCTGCGCAGCGCCTGATACAGCTGCGCGCGCTGCAGGAATCGGTGGCCACGACCGGCGCACGGCACGGCAGCACCCGCGGAGGCGCGAGTCGACTGACGGGAGCGCAAGTGATTCTTGCCGCCGCCATGCAGCCGCCGCCCCAGAAAGGTACGTCCTCGTCCACCTCGTCGTCGGCGTGCTCCGTAACGGCGCTGAGCTGCCTGATTGAGTGCATGGCTGTGGAGGAGCGCCAGTATCAGCTCTCCCCCAGCGCCGCTGCGCTCGTCTGCTTGTTGCTGGCGTTACACAACGGCACAGACGTCAGCGCGCAGGCGCACGTCGTGCCAGCTGAGTGGGCGCATCGCATCATTCGCTACTTCTTCCGCATCCATAACAGCCATGGCGGTGAGCGTGCGCGTGCCGGCTCTTCCTCTGCGGTAGCGGCGTCGTCTCCTGTCATGACACCACAGCAGGTCTCTCTGATCAAGGCCATGTTGCCACGTGTTGAGGGAATTCTTGCCAGCGCTAAGGGCGTCGATGCATCTTCGTCCTCGCTCTGTATCGTCTCCGCGGACGCGGCGGACTTAGTCGACGCTGTTTGTGGCTGCCTGCATATCTGGGGAGAGGCGAGCACGAAGGACGACGCTGTCGCCGGCAATGCCTCTGTGAGGCTGGTTGAGCTGCTGTTGAAGCATCCGTACACACACGTGCACGGTGGCGGCACTCGGCCCGTGTACCGCTACGCGTTGACTGCCTTGAGTGTTGCGCTGAGCTACGGATTGAAGGGCCGCCAGCCGACTCAGTCGACCATCTTCAAGGTAGGGAAGTCGGTTTCCACGGCAGCATCTCGCAAAGATGAATACGCAATCTCAGCCGAGTACCAGCGACTGGTGGCCGCGCGGCTGCAGCCGGTAGTGCTGCATGCGATGGACATCATTGGGACTGATGTAGGCCTGGCGTGTATGGGAACGCTGGGCGGGTACGAGTATTTCTTCCTGCCTCTCGTTGCCTCCGTAGAGAGCGCGGCGGCCACCGTGGGTGGGCGTCAGCCGGTGATGTCGAAGGCAAAGGTTGCCCATGGCCGCACATCGCCGGTGATAGGCACTGACCATGAGACTGCAAGTGAGGCTGCTGCCGTGCTGCTAAAGCGTGTGCGCGAGATGCTCGAGACCCTGGTGCCATCGACCGCTGCAGCTGTTAGCGAGACACTATCGGCAAAACATAAGGGAATCGTCGATTGTGCAGCGGAGGGGGAGGAGGGTTCTGCATCCACTTCGGCAGTGTGCTGGCGACCACCGGCGTCCGCAGCCGTTGCAAACCCTCTCACTTTCGCAGACGCACGGCGTGTACTGCGCCTCCCATCTGTGTGCGGTGCTGCTGCCGAAGGCACCGGCAGGTGGACTCTAGGTGCCTTGAGCCACGAGAGCCTGGGCCTCCTCCGCACTCTGCTTCGTGTGATGCCCACAGTCGTTATAGACGACGAGGATGACAGCGAGAGCGTCTACGCGTTGGTGATGGAGTGCCTGGAGCTGTACCCGCTTCAAGGGATGGAGGTGTTGATGCGTCGCGCTGCTTCGTCGGCCGTCGCGGATGACGTGGCGATGCTGCCGCGCATCCAGCAGCTGCGTCTCGGTGCTCGTGGCTCGGTGCAAGTCGAAGAGGTGCTGCGGCTTGTAGAAACCCTCGTGCAGGTGTGCATGGATCAAACTCGACTGCTGTCGGAGAAGGTGACAGACGGCGCCCATCGCATCAAGAGCCTTCTGCTGCGCGAGATGATGGTGCTGATGGCGCGTGTACTCGTTGATGACAACACGGAGGACGATGGTGCTGAGAAGGATGAGGAGGCATCTGCTACTTCCCCGAAGCTCGCGGTGGTCGATGCGAACGCAGCAGAGCGGCGCCAAAGTGAACTGCACTTCCATGTGGACACCATTGCTGCTCTCCTGCGGGCGACAGCACCCCTTTTGAAGATGCCGACCGGTGCAGCTGCGGCGGCAGCGACTGCCTGCACAAGCGTGGCGAAAAGCAGCACATACTTGCACATCCCGCTCGTTTCGCTCCTCATAAAGCTGGAGCCGTTCGACAACACAGAGGCGCTCGGATTCCGCAGCGCTCGAGAAGTGTGCCAGGAAGTCTTGGCAAGCTTTGGGATACACACGCAAGTGCAGTGCTTGAGTCAGTTGATGCGCCTTCTTGCCGACCCGGTGGTGCAGCTCCGCTCCGGCGTCAACGCAGAAGGGGATGGCGGTGCGGTGAATGGCGAGGAGCACCAGCGAATGCAGCATCTCTTCCGTCGAATGGTGAAACCAAATCAGGTCATCAACCGACAGGAGACGATCATGCATCTCGTCAACCTGACGATCAAGTCTGACCTCTTCCTCGAGCCATTCCTCGCCTTGCAGCTCCACGCCCGCTCCAGCCAACCGAGCCGCGCTGCAAAGAAGCGACTCCAGCAGCAGCAGCAGAGCAAGCAAAAGAGCCCCAGGATCGATGACGAGAATGAGAAGGAGAGCGACATCGACGGGGACGTTGTGGAGCAGGCTGAGGGCACGGCGCAGCGCGAGGACGGTGGCTGTATGGAACTGCTCGTAAGCTCGCTGGAGCTCTTCGCGCACTACCACGACCTGCACGAGACGACGCGCCGCAGCGCCGCATCGGTGGCAGCGGGGGCGGCAGAGGAGGAGGCATACACATCGTTGCTGGAGGTGCTCGCAGGCAACACCCTCGCCTGCGTCCTGGCCGGCATCAACGAGCCAACTTTTGTGGTTTGCCAGCAGCAGCTGCTCGAGGACAGGCGCGCGGCACTGCGCAAGATCGGTCTGGAGGTGTTGCTGGATCGCCTGCATCACTCCTTGCCGACGCTGGAGAATGTCGTGTCTGATGAAGAGATGGAGGAGCATCGCCGCCGTCTGCGCGACCCGCGGCAGCGCCTTTCTCTGGTCGATCTAGTGCGCATCAAGGCCCGCCCTCTCACGACAAAGCGGTCCATCCAGCTCTTCCCGTTGCTAGTAGCAGAGATCAAGACCAGCCTGGCTCAGTTCCACGCAACACTGCAGTCCGCTAGCACCGCCGGCGAGCTGCTCACCAGGGTGCAGCTCGGCGTTGCGGCAGTGGAGGAGCTCATCCGCATTGTCAGCAGCGGTGGCAGCCTGCAGTCGGAAAAGACTTTACTCAACGCAAGCCGCAGCAAGCGTGTGACGGAGGCATCGCTTGTGAAGTTGTTTGGCAACCGCAACCGCGTCACCGAGGTCCACGAGCTGGTTGACCTGATCTGCAATCACTGGATGCCGTTGCTAACACGCTGCGAAATGCGGCTGCGCTCTCGTACAGAACAACCCGGCGCGGACGGCAGCTCGTACTACTCGACTACTGCGTCCTACTCGAGTGCTGAAGAGAGCGTGCTGGGCTGCATGACGTGCCTTGTCACGGCTCTGGCAACGATTGTGCAGGTAATGGGGACGGCCTTCGCATCGACGCACTGTCTCAGCCTCCTGCACACGCTTGTGTCCGCCGGTGTGTACCAGGTTGTGGAGATGCCCGGCGTCGTGTCTTGCGGCGAGGCTGGGAAGCTGCTTCGCCACAGTACCCTCTCCTCGTTGATTCGCTGCCTCCCTGCATGCTGGCAGATGACCCAGCCATACCTGCCCTCCATGCTCTTTCTCGCTACGCACCTGAGGAACGTGACAGACGCGGAGTCGCACTATCTATGCGCTGAGATGCTGGCGGTGCTTGAGGCTGTGATGGAGCCACAGCTGCTGCTGGACGCCGGCACAACATGTCTGCAGGGCCTCCCGTATCTCAACGGGGCGCTTGTTCCAGCATCTGAGCAGCATCAGTTGGCAGACCTTGCTGCCGAGGCAGCTGCATCGGTCAGCGAGTCAGGGAAAGCGAAGAAGGGCACCGTGCGTGTGAGGCAGATCCGGGCCCAGGTGCACACACACTCTTTCTCCCTCCTCTTTACCTGCTTCGAGCGCCGAGTTGAGAACATGCGCAAAGAGGAACTGCTGCACATGCGCATGCTCATGGAAGGTGCGACCCCTCAGCAGAATTTCTGGCTAGCCGCTTTCCAGTCCCTCGCGAGCGCGCCGTCCGTACCGTCGAGCGAGGCGGTGATGCCAGTGCTGCAGGCCTTCACTGTTTTCATGCTCAAGTTCCAGGCGAAGCACAGCTCCCGGCTGCTGCGCATTGTGGCGGACTGGGCTTTTGCGGAGTCGAGCGGAGTCGTGACTGGCGCATCGCGAAAGCGTGCAGTTGGTTCTGGAGACCCCGAGAGCAACGCGGCTGAGGAGGAACACAATGGCCGCGGCCACGATGGTGTGGCGCAGTCGATCTCGCGCGTGACACTGCAGTCCTGGATCGTCTTTTTTGCCCTCAGCAACCACCTGCTCGGCAAGCTGGGCTCCATCCTTGACTTCGCCTTCCCCATCTTTCTCCCCCCCGCAGTCACTGCTCTGCGGATGTACTGCGCGACGACGGCAACGGCATCCAAGGTGATGGACTCGCTTGTGGCGTTGGTGCTGGAGGGCGCGCTGGAGTGCCTACGCAACATGGCACTGGCCCAGACGCCAGGGCCCGATCACGACTACAGCATCCAGCTCGACGTGTACTTTGCGAAGGCGGATGTCTTCCCGAGTGTGATGCCTGCGTTGGTGCATCAGCTGCACAATCTGCACTACCTGGAGGACAGTCAGCGCGACTACCGCTTTCGCGCGGAGCACAATGTCATTCCGGCCATCCGCGCCTTCATGGCTTGCCTTGGATCTAGCAAGCTCCAGAGCAAGACCCAGGCCGAGGTGGTACGTGACCTGCGTCACCCCAGCCGCCACGTACGGCGCGAGGCACTCATCTGTCTCGACGGCATCTACGCAGACGGAGGCGACGAATTGGCGTCGCGGCTTATGGCGGAGATGCTACCGACTGTCATCGAGCTCACCGAGGACCGTGACGACGCCGTGGTTGAGGAGGCACGTAAGCTCTGCAACGACCTTTCGCACATGACTGGGCAAGATGTTCTGTACGCGATGAGCTGACCATGTGCTGAGTGCCGTCGAGCAAACTGCTCATCCACGTCACTGCGCAGGCCTCCCCCCTCCCGCGTAAGCACTCGTTCGACTTCCCGTGGGGGGTTTTCTGTCGTTCTCTCCCTCCCGTTTCTCACCTTTGGTGAGTGCGCGAGTGTAGCATAAAGCTCTGAACTCGCCTAATAGTTAAGCGGATTTTTTTCTGTTTGCGTGTATGCGTGTACACGATGAACACGTCTGCCTCGCTCCGCAGTCCATCAAGCTGTAACGTCCACACGCGCACCCACACAGAGAGACACTGCGATGCACTGCCTCAACGTGTTGCACCCACGCCTACGTTTCAGCGCGGGTGCACTCGAGGCTGCTGCTCGCATCGAGTGGCCTCTCCCTCTTTCACTAATTGGGGGGGGTACCATGAACGCTCTCACCATCTACAAGAGGGACGCGCGATGACCAACAGGTGCCTCTCTTCTCCGCGGTGTGTGGGAGGCTTTCTCTCCTCTGTGTCGCCGGTGTCTTCATCGTTCCGCCCACCACCGTCGCCACTCTAACTTGTTGCCCCTACTGCATGCGCACTCACATTTGTACGCATTCAGCACCAGCGCAGGACTGACTCTTCTCTTCCACCCTCTCTTGCTGCAGCGGGCCGTTGTACTTATCTACTCCTGCTGTCGACTTCTCACCTTCCCTCCTTTTCATTTGCCACTGCTGCTCGTTGTGCCCCGCTCACTCGCTCATTCGCATGCGTGTGTATGTGTGTGTGCATCTGTCTGCATTCAGCGTCTTTGCGACGTCGTATCGCTGCCATTTAAGCCCCCCATCCTCCCTTCTCTCCTTTTTCTCCATGACGGCTCAGACAAGGCTTGCAAGGCACGCGTCCAAGTCGGAGACTTCGATCAAGAAGGCGTCCAAGAAGGCACTGTCTTTGCCCAAGTCGGCTTTCGCCTTGCCACAGCAGCTTAAGCAGGCTGCCTCAGCGCCCCTCCAGAGCACCAATCATATGCAGCTGTGGTTGCGCACCGTTCCCACCCCTCTCGGTCCCTTTTCGCTTTATGTGGATGCTGACGGTGCCGTGCGCTGCTGTCACTGGCAGCGCAGCACGCCTGGAGATGCCGCTGCGCTTCAGACTGAGGCGCAGGAGGTTTGCGCCACAATGCAGTCCCGGTGGTACAAGAATGCGACCGTTACGATGGCAGGCGTGTGGGCTGATAGCGCCGATAGGGTGTCGGACGTGCCCGGGGAAAGCGCAGTTGCGCTCTTGAGGGATTATTTTAATCCACCTACGGCGAAGGCTGGCCGCCCCGAAGAGTTGGAGCGCCTCCTGATGCAGGTGCCGATCGTCTACCCGCCCACCACCACCTTCATGGCGCAGGCGTGGGCGACTCTGCGCGGCACTGTTCCCTCCGGCGCAACCATTTCCTATAAGGGGCTAGGAATTCGTGTAAACAAGGCACTGCATCTGCCGGCGTCGGCTGCAGTGGCACCCCGCGCCATTGGTGTGGCGATGGGGGCTAACCCCATACCCGTCATTGTGCCATGCCATCGTGTCTTGTCGTCGACGAACTCGCTATGTGGGTACGGGCTCGGGCTACGCTTCAAGGTGTGGTTACTGCGACACGAGCAGGCAGACGTTGCGGCGGACAAGCTGCGCGTAGGCGAAGAGGAGAACGCTGTGAGCACTGTGGCTTCTCGTCATTGATGACAACGGTGGAGACACGCGCAGATTCAGGCAGTTCCAATGCCGGTTCCCCCCGCCACTTTCCACCGCCCAAGCCTTTCGACTGCTTCACCAACATTACCGCTCTTTCGAGCCTACGAAGGTGCGCGTATGTATCTGCGTCTGCATTGTCCTCGAATTGGAAGCAAATGCCTACTCCCCCGACAGCCCGCTCCTTTTCCTTCTGCATTTGTCTTCCTGTTTGCGTTCTCTGCAGAGCAAACTTCCGGGTTACTTTTTGATTTCTGCTCGGTTGCCACCCGTCCACCACCGCAACATCCGCCCAGAACTGTCGCCGCTTTTATTTTCCTTTAGCAACACCTGCGCACCCCTCTTTTGCTTTTATCCGCTGTTTGCCGTCGTTGTTTCCGTGTGTTTTTACCGATTCCCTCCCCCCCATTCATCCAGGGGCGCACTTGACGGGCCCTGTCATCCCGCGGAGGGGATGCTCGCCTTCGCCACTACGCCCCCTATCGTTGCCTTTATTCCCACATGCGTATTATCCGGTCTCTCTCGCCGTAATTGTTCTCTTCCCTTGTTCTGCGTGATGGAGCCGCTACCACAGCGCACCGCGACTCCCCGCCACCTCAAGCCAAGTGGCACTGTTCGTGTTGTGCTCGTCAGCACGACTGAGTTTTGTGAGCTGGAAGGGCATGGCGGTCTGTTGTGTGGGTTTTCTCCGAGAGCGAGGTGCCGTTGTTTCTCCCAGTGCATCGCTGCATGCGCAGGTAAAAGAGAGGGGAGAGGGAGTCGTCAAGGCCCAACGATGAGGCGACCGTCCATGTGCGTATACTGATGGAATCAAACATACAACTCCAGCTCGACATGAGTCGCCAAGAAAAGAAGCGAAGTGAGAGAAAATTGACCCCTCTCCACACACACACACGCACTGATGTGCTGCGGAATCAGCAGACGCCTTCTACTTAAGAGGGTGAGCGGGAAGGATGAAAGAGGCAACACGGAGTCCGTGAGCCATGGGGAGAGAAGGGGTAAGAGGGGTGTCTTCACGTGTCTCTGTGCCTGTGAGCCTGCGCTCGCCACTCATTCCGATTTATTTTTCGTGCGTTGCTTGCGTCGCTCAGTTCTGTGCTTCAACGATCGTGGGGGCACCCCTCTGTGTGTGGTGTCTCGGAGTCCATTGCCTCTACTCTTTGTGGGGTGACCATGCAGCCCCTCTCCATCCCTGCTACTGCCGAACCACTTCTGGTGGTGACAGGCTCAAGTGTCTACGACGTGGGGGAGGCCAGATGGATTTTTTGCCACTGATGTCAGCGGTCAGTTCCTCGGTGGCGTTGCGCCGGAGAAACCTGCGGTGGTGAATGCGGCTGTCCTATCCACATGATGGGTGGCGTATTCACGCAACTCCAGCGCATCTCGCCCGACCCTCGCTGCCTGCGGGGCTGGGGCCGGGCCGGGCATGCGGCAGGGGGCTGTGCTCCGATGGCCGAGCCGGGATGACTGCAATGCGTGCATCTGGTGCTGCTTTGCACTAGACGGTGGCCCTATGGCAGGCCGGGTAGAGCGAGGCGTGACGCGTGTTGCATGGCAGAGAGTGGGGGCGTTATACATGAAATACTGTGCAAGCCTCCTCCCTGTTCTCTTCCTCTCGTCCTCCTTCGGCTCTCTGCCTACCCCGTGTCAGCGGTGGCAACGTAAGCGCAGCGTGTTGCCTTGCCCGCACGGCTATGCTCTCCCTGTCTCTCTTCTCGCGCATCTCCCTCTTCTGCCCGCTTCGCTTCTGTGTGTGTGCGTTCTCTGGTGTGTGTTGCATCCGCTTGTCCTTTTCTTCGAGGTGTCGCTGCACCGCCTCACACACACACACACACTCTCTCTCTGTGGCTGCGTCGGCGTCTGTGCGAGCGTGCTGCCTTAAGCCTTCTCGTATGGCTGATCCTGCAAAACCCCCTCCCCCCTTCCCGGAAAAGAAAAGGTGGCTCTTTGCGGGTGGGGGAGACACAGCCGTACGGAGTTAGAAGGAGAGTTATTCGCTCGACACGCGAGTTGAATGCGTACGCTTCTTCTCACTTCATTTTTTCGCTCTCCTTGCCTGGGCGCGCACGCTTGTTGGGTGTGGGACGAAGAGAGCCTGCCAATAAGAATGTCTGTGCCTGGGGGCGGTCGCAACAGATCCGCTGTTGAGGCCGCTCGCGGCTTCACTGTGCATCTGGTCTGCCCCCACTGCTCCAAGGAGTTCACTGGAAATTCTAGCACGAGCGGTGTACGCAGCAACTACCGACGCCACCTTCTCATCCACACTGGCGAACGGCCCTTTCCGTGTTCCTATTGCCACCAACGCTTCACGACAAAGCCAAACCTCCGCCGGCATGTACGACTGGTTCACCCGTTCCTGGCGACCCCGTCTACTGAGGTACGCTACACGGCCGACATAGGTATTGCAGAGGGTGCGGCAGCCGCCACACCCCTACCGCTGCCGGAGATGCACCTCCCTCACGCCACCGCAACCAATGTTGGAGAGCCTACCTTCGCCAGCAGCACAGCAGCAGTAGCCGACCCTGCCACTTTCACATGTGAGGACTGCGAGTTAGAGATCAGCAACCGCTCCAAGCTACGCCGACACAAGCGGTACTACTGTCCCTTTCGCGAAAACATTTTTGCCGACCCGGTGAAGGACGCTGTGGATCTGTATCGCACTCAGCAGCGGCAGCACCGACAGCGCTACCGCAGTGACGACAGCGATGAAGGGGGCTCTGACGAGGAGTACGCGTGCAGCAATGACGGTGATCCCGTCTTGTCAGCGGACGGGCGACTCAGGCGACGTAATCGTTCCATACGTGTGTCGCTAGCACTAATGGAAGCGGAGAAAAATTATCTCGCCCATGCTGCGGAACGAAGTGGGCTGAAATTTGTCGAGGATGCTTACGCGAGCGACGGAAGCGCCGACGGCAGCCCCGGCGGCGGCATATTCTCCGACACCTCTTCCTCGTCCATATCGAGTCGATCCCCCTATCGGACGACGATAGTGTCACTGGCTCCGCGGCATCCGCGCAGTCCTGGAAGAGTAGGCAGTACTTTGCCGTCAATGAAACACACCCCACTGCATGGCTCCCTCCCGTCTCCATCCTCTTCTCCTAACCAGCTGGTGTTGCGCAGTCCGAAGACTGCTGCTTCCGCATCCTCGGTTGCTTTGTCAAGCATGCCCCCTCTGATCCACCAGACCAGTAGCAGCGATCACCTGTTGAGCACGGGCAGTGCTACTCGAAGAAGCGAGAAAACCACGGCGGAAGACACCAAGGACGACGAGGAGGATGATATGATTGGGGCGTGGACACCGGAAGATCTTCTTCACCTGCACCACCACCGACGAAGAAGCGGGCACCGGCGCGAGCGCCACATTCTGCAGAAGCGGCTGCGTGCGCAGGAAGGGCCGTTGATGACGTTGACCACCGATTCGCCACACCGACAACCACGCAAGCCTTGTGTCGCTCGTTCCGGCACAGTGGAGCGTGACAGCAACACCATACTGGGAGAGGCGGAGGTGGCGCATCTCCATGTGACACCGTCTGCTGACAATGCACACTCCAGCACCGCCACAGCTACGACCGCCTATGCGTACTTGGGGCCTTCGCAGTCACTGGTCACCCCGCAGGTGGTAGCTCAGGCAGAGAGCCTGCTTGTCGCTAATTGGCGTCGTCCGAGACACGGAAGGAACGGTGCTGCGAGCGCGTTTGCGTGCCCGTACTGCGCTGACTACACAACGTTTACCACCCAGCGTGGGCTGCAGGCACATGCGATGCGAGTGCACACTGAGGAGATGGCCAAGTCTCGCACGCGCGTCGCTGTGACAGAGGCTGCACAGGTAGAGGAGGGCTGCGTCTGTGAGTCAGAAGAGAGCGAGGCGGCACCTTGAGAGAGACAACCACAATCCCAGTGGCGTGAGGGTCGCGAGACTGGAGGTTGCACTCATCGATACTTGCACTGCGCCTGCTTATCACAGCCGAAAGTTACTGCCGGGTTGTGCAGCCACGGGTTTCTGCGCTGTCTTCCCCCATATGTATGTGCACTTTAATCGCGTAAACGGTGGCAGGTGCCATGGCCCGCGCATTTTCGCCGCTCCCTGCGACGAGGCCTGGCGAGAGGGAACTGAAAGTTGCGCTTGAAAATGACGAAAGAGAAAAAACTTTGACGCAGGCGCCGCATTGTCGAATGCCCGAGAGGACACCTCGACCGTTCCTGACGTGCTTCTTTAACAGCGCACAGCCCGAAGAGCCTAACACACACACACACACACACACACACACACATACCCATTGAGGTGCTCGGCAAGCTATCGAGGCACACTCCATATCGACCCTTTCCTTCTCTATGATTCGCCGCAGGTCCTGTGTGCGCACACCTACGGGTGCAGCTCTACCTCACACCAAAGGCCTGGCTACCCACCTTCCTTCTCATCTTTGGCGTCTTCTCTTGTCCTCTCTTCTCTTCTCTGTCCAGCACTCTCTACACGCGCTGGAAATACAAGAAGAAGCCCATGGGTTGCGTCTTGCGTCAGCGGACGAGGCAAACGCAGGGATGTCAGTCGTCTTTTCAGCGGCAACTCCATCTGATCTTGCTCCCTTTGTAGCTGCGCCCATTTCAAGGCGCTCACTCACTCCCGATCACTTCAGCTGCCCACATGCTTGGCGACCTCTCCACTCCCCCTCTGTCTATACAGTACAGTAAAGCTGTACCTAAGAGTGGCGAATGATGCCGAGTTCTCGCACCTCTTCTCCCTCCCTCCTTCTCTTACCCCCCCCCCCCCCCCCGCAAGTGCCAAGTGGGAGATCAGCGTCACCCTGCTAGCAGCGAGAAAAGACGCTGGCTTCGTTGCAGCTGTGCCTAAGGGGGTGATTGACTATTTCTTTGGACTGTGTGGATGTGTGGGGGTGGCCTGCGCTCCCACATATCCCCACTACCTCTTCTAATCTCTTCCTCCTCTAAGGGGAGATTGTTCTTCTCGCACCCTTCAGTCACAATGGTTGTTTGATTCATTTCCCACTCATTCCCTCTCCCTGATGACGGGTGGGCACCCCTCTGTGTGTGGTGTCTCGGAGTCCATTGCTTCTACTCTTTGTGGGGTGACCATGCAGCCCCTCTCCATCCCTGCTACTGCCGAACCACCTCTGGTGGTGACAGGCTCAAGTGTCTACGACGTGGGGGAGGCCAGATGGATTTTTTGCCACTGATGTCAGCGGTCAGTTCCTTGGTGGCGTTGCGCCGGAGAAACCTGCGGTGGTGAATGCGGCTGTCCTATCCACATGATGGGTGGCGCATTCACGCAACTCCAGCGCATCTCGCCCGACCCTCGCTGCCTGCGGGGCTGGGGCCGGGCCGGGCATGCGGCAGGGGGCTGTGCTCCGATGGCCGAGCCGGGATGACTGCAATGCGTGCATCTGGTGCTGCTTTGCACTAGACGGTGGCCCTATGGCAGGCCGGGTAGAGCGAGGCGTGACGCGTGTTGCATGGCAGAGAGTGGAGGCGTTATACAGGAAGAAAATCTTTCCACTCTTTCAGTGGTCGTCTCCGGTGTAGATGTAACGGCTTTGGACTCGTTCATAACGATGAGTGTGCGCCGGTCACTTTCTCCTCCTGTTATCTTCCCCCCTTTCGCTCGCCATTTTCTTCGGCTCTCTGCTGCCATCGCGGCGGTTTCTCCATCTTGTGTGCTTTTCTATCGCCGTTTTCTTTTTCTGTGGTCTCATACGGGAGGGACGCTCTCGCTTTTTCCCTCTTTGCCTTTCAGCTGCCGGGTGCACCACTGTTCAGCACCCACCACGTCGCTTCTCCTCTCTTTTCGACTCCCTTTTCCGAGTCTCGGTCTCACTTGTTCTTCCTGTTGTTTTCCGCATGCGAGCTGTACTTCATAGCGGCGGTCAAAACTAAGTAAACATGGGCTGAGCGTGAGACGGCGGGCTTTTTGGTGCGCTTCCGAAGCGACCACACAGATCTGAGAAGCCGCTAAAGAGGCCGAGACTGAGTGCTCGATGACGCCACAAGTATACCCCCGCGCGTATGCTTTATGTGGTCATGGGTGTCCTGTCGCAATCACCCGTCTCCTCCCCCTCTTCTTCCTTTCACAGGGCCATTACAGCAGTAGCAAGACGTTGCATGCCTATGTCCCATGTGGTAGGTGATGCATACCTTCTTCCTCTCAGGTGCGCACATTGGTTTGTGGTTGGCTGCACCACCCCTCCCTCCTTCGCAGCACCTCCCGCCTCTCGTCTTTCTCCACCCCCCCCCTCTAACCGGGCCTCCCTCACACGTACACGTACGTGCCTCTGCACACTTGTGGACTTCACTACGCTTCGAATACGCCACAGTTCCGTGTGTGCATTTCGCAACACCAACACGCACCGCACACACACACACACACACACATACGCGCGCACGCACGCGCAACTTTACGGTGAATAAAACTTAAAAAAAAATACATTTCTTTTTATCTTTGCGTCTTTGCGCCCTTCAGCTCGTGAGGTTGTGCGCGCCCTTGTCTTTGTCTATTTGTTGAGACAGAGAATAGCAAGGAGGCCGCTGTGTGCTCCGCGTCTTGATCATTCCAGCCTGCAGTTTCCTTCGAGAGACTGCTTGTCCTTGTCTCCTGCGAACCCCACGTAGTCGCCTTCGCTTCTCCTCTCTTTGTTTTTCACTTTTCTCGACTGCTTCACCTCTTATTGTGTTTTGTTTGTTTGTTTGTTTTGCTTTAGGGGTGTGCCATCTTCTCCTTTGCATCCCCTCACGCATACCACACCACCCCGCCCCCCTTTTCCTCTTTTCCCACACTTGAGGCACACTTGTTGAGTTGCGCGTGGCGCACTTCTATTGCCAGCGAGGAGCAGATACGGAGAGAGGAGAGCGTAGGAGAGGGTATCACTACAAAGGAGAGCGCTGCCGCCGCTCACATACGTAGCCGCACACAAACACACCCGTCCCACACGCACGCGTGTTTTGTATTTTAATTTGTGTTGTGCTGCTTTATATCGTTTGCTCGCCTCCTTTGTGTTCGTCTTGCTTTTCACCTTTGCAGTCTCTCTTTTTTTCTCAGCCTGTCTGTGGCTAGCAGGCTCTACATCACCCGGCGAGACAAGTGGCTTTGTGGCACCCCTTCTCAGCATCTTCATCTTTCCCTCTTCCCACACGGAGTCGCCCTGCAGTGGCAATTGTATGTGTGTATTGGTGGCGGGTGCCTGTCATTCTTGTTGTCACCCCTGTTAAGGACGTGTCTTGGGCTTTCGCTGATTGCCTTCCCTTTTGTCTCCCCATCTCTCCTTCCCGAGCATCGCCGTTGCGTGTGCGCTATTGATTTTCTAGTGCGTGTTCTCTGTGTAGGTTGCAGAAGAAGAGGAGATTGTGTGCCCTTTCTTTTCTTTGTTGTATCGGTCGAACATTTCACGCGACTACCCTTGACTGCTCCCCCTCCTCCTCCCCCCCGCGCATAAGTCATCTGTGGCTGTTTTACAGTTGACTTCCCTCCTTTGTGTTTCTCTTTTCCTTCTCGTTAGGGACTGTCCCCGTTTTGCTTCTGCCAGGCTGTCACTGCACTCCCTCTTCTCGCAATCTGCCTCGTCTCCCCCTCCCCTCTCGCTTGTTGAATGTATCTCTCTGCGTGTTGTTGCGTTTCTGTGTTGGGTGTCTCGTTCTCTGTCCTTCTCTAGGCGTCTGTGTGTGCGTGTGCCTGGCTGTACTTACGGGGCCCCCCGCTTTGGCTTTCGTCGCTCTCTCTCCCCCCTCCCCTCTCTCTCTCTCGTGGGGTTCTCATTGCCTGTTGGCGGGGTCGCAGAAGGCGTTTTCTCGCACTGCGCTCTCTGGCGTATTTCGTGTGTGTGTGTGGGTGTGTGTGTGTGCGTGTGTTTTGCGCTTGTGGGTGCCTCTCGGCGTGCATTTCAAGCGTGCCAAACTCTCTCTCTCTCTCTTTCCTCGCCTACCGCCGTAGAGACGCTATCCATCACAGAGTCGCCTTTCGCGGTGACAGCAAGGACCGCCCATTGCTGCTGCTGCTGCTGTTGCTGCTTTGCTTCCCATCCCTCCTCCCTTTTTCGTTTTGGGTGGTTTGTGTCCTTCTCTGTTTTCGTTTTCTATCGCGTGAGCACCAACACCTACACCCCCACACCCACCGTGTGAGTAACGTTGTGTGTGGCGCTTGCTTGGTACGCTTGCTTCCCCCCATTTCTCTCCTGTGCTGCTTTTTGGTCTTGCTCGTTTTCCGCTGTGCCACTGTATATCTCTGTAGCACTCGGAAAGGCAGAAGTCTCTCCCTCATCGTTAGTGGGACGGCGCCCGAGCACACGGCTAAGAGTGACCTCGAGGGAGAGAGCGACTGCACTCCCACAGTGTCACTCTTGTATTATTGAGCGTTTGGCTAGGGGAGGATAATGGAGGGCTCCAACAACAGTCTCGGCTCCGGTAGCGGTCTCGCGACCAGTGGGACTAAGCCTGGCATGCAACATGGCTCCAACAGCAAGGCCAAGTCTCTGACTTCAAAGCCAGCTCGCGGTAGCGCCGACGCGGGGACAGTAGAGGCCTCTCTTGGTGCGACAAAGGATCTCATCGGTATGCACCGTCCACCCCCACCCCCTCCGCCTCCGCCTTCCCAACTGGTGACCTCTGGGGCAGACACCGAGGCCCCGCACGTGGCCTTGAGCGGCCGCGGTGCTGCTGGTGGTGGCGCAGCGGCGTCCTCCTCCACCCCCGTGACGGGCGATGTGCCTGTCGCGGCGCGTAGTGGCATGTATTCCTCCTCGCGGCGTCAGGGAGGGGCTGCGGCGTCAGTCGGAGCTCGATCAACACTGCCTAGATCAGGCGCGAACAGCGCAGCAATGCCAGCTGTGTACGGTGGGGGAGAGGACGTCAACGGCGAGTCGTTGGCGTCCAACACGGGTTACTCTTACAATAGGTACTACGGTAGCGACCAAGCCAACTACTTAAGCTCTAGCACCTACGGCTACAGCAACAACCAAGGCGAGTATCCAGGAGGTGGTGGCGGTAGCAGCGGCTCAACGAGCATACCCTATGGATCTATTCCTGGCCCTGTGGCGGGTAGTAGCAGCAGCGGCCCAGGGGCGAGTGAGGGCAATCGATGCCCGTGTACCCCTTTCCCTACCACTCATCATCATCTGCGACGGCGAATTTACCGCAATGCCCGAACCAGCATTCTACTCAATACCAGCAGCCACAGAGGCAACAGCAACAGCATTCACCCTGCAGCCCGCAGATACCCACCGTGGAACAGGGTGGCAGTGCCTACCAGGGCTATTATCAGCAGGCCTACCAACCACAGCCGCCTCAAATGCAGCTGCAGCAGCGATCGCTACACTTCCAAGCGGCATCCTCCACCTCTCAAAGCACAGGCGGGGATGGCCAATACTACGGCTACTGCTACGGCAGTAGCCTTGGCCAGCGTCGCAGCCACGCCCGCACGGCGAGCAGCAGCAGCGGGGCGCACTACTACAATCCACAACAGCAGCAGGGATGCCCGCCGCCCTCTTCTTATGAGGGCGAGACTCTTTACAATCAGGGCGGCACCGTGCAGAGCAGCAGCCAAGGAGGCAGCACAGAGGGTTGCTACCAGCAGTATCCTCAATGTGCTACGTATTCATATCAGAGTCCCTCGCGTTCCGCACAGCGGCAGCATTCACCCTACATTGGTGGGGAGGGCCAAACCTTCTCTACCTTGGCGTCATACGGCTACACCGTACTGGGCGCGAACAAGAGTAGTCAGCCTTGCAGCACAACCGCCAGTGCGTATGGTGGCGAGAGCGATGTCATACAGGGTGCCTCGCCGGCGCTCTACTCCGGCGGAGCATATGCCCAGACAGATAACGCAGGCAGCACCATGAACGGGTCCGAAGTCCGTGTCGTTGGCGGGCGTGGATACGGTGCTAGCGCCGCCGCAGCAGCTGTGGGCAGTGGCGGTTCTGGTGTCGGCTGCGGTAGTGCAATCGGGGGCTACTACGGCACCGGCTACGCCGGCGGTTGTAGTGCGCCAGTGTTGCATGCGTCTCGTACACAAGGTGTACCCTACACGGACACCGGCAGTGACACCGTCGGAATGCCGCTCGGTCACGCCAGTGGCAAGAGCGGCCAGGCCGCAGCCAGCGACAGCTACCCATACCCACAGCAAGGGAACGTCGCTGATGTGGAGGATGGGGGCCAGTCATATCACGGCTACGCGGCGAACGGTTACCGCGACTACTACTACGCGGCTGCGAATCAGATCGGCGGCTGCGAGAGCAGTCCCGGGTATGGTTACACTGCGGGCCACACCTCGCCACAGCAGTCACCAATCTCCTATCAAACCTCCTTTGGTTGCGGAGAGGCGCAGCCGGTGTCATCCGCCGCCGCATCACCGCTGATAGCTGAAAATCATCAATGTGGAAGTGGAGGTCCGCCTCAGCCCCAGCAACCGCAATATCAGCGGAGAGGCAGCTTCTGCGCGCTTGATCCTCGCTATGGCGGTGGCGGTGATGTCAACGGTGGCAGCTACGATGCTTATGGCTACGCCCTTCAGCATCCACAACAGCAGGGGTATTACCGAGGTTACAGCAATCCCTCGCAGCCTCAGCATCGAGTTGACGCGAGGTCAAGTGGAGCATCGCTGCCAGTCATTCGCCACTCTCAGTGCATGCAGCAGCAGCAGCAGCAGCAGCCGAAGACGGCGACGCGGCGGTACAATGCTGCTGAGGAGCAAGGCAAGTGTGGTACAGCAGAGCAGATTACCAAGACACAGGCCCCAGATGACACGGTGCCGACGCCGTCAGTAAGAGGTAGGGGCCCCAGCAGGAGCAGCAGCAGCGGCGGCCACGGCCACGGCGGCGTTAGAGGTAGTGTAGTGCCAACACCATCTCGCAAAAGGGGGAAAAAAGGAGTGGGCAGCGGCACAGCTCATGCCCATTCAGTTGCAGACACTGAGGTGGCACGCGAAGCAGCGGAGAATAGTGAGGGGCATGAGGCGTGCGGCCAACGCAGCTCTACCCTTAGCACTACCGTCCTACCTTCGTCCGCTAAGGATGCGGAGTGTCAGCGGAAGACTTCGCTTCAGCAGACAGACGCGCCACTACTGGAGGAAACATTGGGGGCGCGCGAGCCTCTCGCCTCACTAGAGCTGCCACCTTCCTCGGTGAACGCGCCACGTCGACAGCAACCACCGCTGCGGCACACAGGCGAGGGTAGTGCTACTGGCAAGAGTGGCGGGGTAGCGAAGGGTGAGGTCCGCTCGCAGCAGGCGGCTGATCTCTGCGTGCCTCACAAGGGTGGTACGGACGCAGCGACGCCTGACGGCGGTGAGCTTTCGATGACAGGAGTGGAGGGCAACGTCGATGAAGAGGCTAAAGCGGATCACGCCGCCACGACTTTCAAGGATGGCAGTTGTGGGACGACCACGCCTGCTATGGCTGCGATTCGAATGGACCACCACGACTTCAGCACTGCTAGCGGCGGGAGTTGCGGCCAGCGGCGGCACAGCAGCAGCAGCACCGAGTTCACTGCTGCGCACGCGAGCCCTGTATCACACGGCAGTGGTAGCGGCAGTGGTGCGCAGAGCTTCCTACGGCGCTCTCCGCTGGCACCATGTCTCGGCGCGCCATTCCACACCTACATCTGCGGTGCCATTGTAGAACAGGCGGCACAGCTGCAGGCGGACGCGTGTTCATCATCCGCCACTGGTGGCAGGACCAGAATCGACGCTGTCCGTGCGGGTACCCTGTCTGTGCCCCTTTCAACGGACTCATCGCAAGCGCTGCCGGCCATGTACACCCCTGCCCAGCGTCTGTTTTCGTGTGAAGTGTCGCGTGGGGCTCACAGCGTGGCCGAGGAGAGGAAGCGGAGAGTGGCGAAGGCGTCCAATGACAACGGTTGCGGAGATGAGGAAGGTGCCTGTGCGTACGGTGAGGAGGACGTAGAATATGCCCGCGATGGCGCGGGGGCGCCCGAGGCGGCAAGCGAGGGGAGCAAAGGTGAAGGTGCGGAGGGCGGCCTGGAAAGCGTGCGTGACGTCGGTAGTATGCAGTCCGCCACAACGCCGCTCACAGCCGACGAGCTGGCGGCTGTGAGGGAGGCACCCAACACCACAGCTTCCCTGCCTCATCCCGGCACCACACTCACGGACAACTCTCTTCGCTCGAGTGGTGGCCGGCCTCACCACATGCACCTGCTTGCCCACCACCACAGCCATCACATGCGACGATCGACCCCCGTCTCAGAGGCGTCATCACCCTCGGCACTGGCACTGCATCACTGTCGCATCTACCATAGCATCTCTCCCTTTTTGCAGCCAGTTTCGTTGGCTGCAAGCTGTACAGCTCTCTTTTGGCAGGCGGCAGCGCCGCCACAAGCAAATATGTGCAGTCGCCGGAGAGCGCCTCGAGTGCTGCGCTGCCGCCCCGGCTTTCCAGCGGCGGTGGGAGCAGCACACCGCACTTGCATCGAGTTGGCGACGGCTCGCGTGAAGGCAGTGGCGCAGCCGCAACCATGCAGCCTCAGCAGCTTCACATGGGTTCTTACCCCTACCAGTACAACAATCAGGCCTCGATTGGTCTAGACGGTGGCCGCTGTGCCGTTGTTTCGGAAGGGGGATCTGGAGGCGCTGAAGAGCTTCACTACTCTTACCAAGGCAACATAAGTGGTGGCTGCAACACCACGAAGCCCTTGCTTCGGCAACCACCACTGCAGAATCCAGGGACTGAAGACGGCACCATCGATCGTTGCACCGGTCCTGGCAGTGCCTTGCTCACGACCTCGTCCGCTACCGTGGTGCACAGCACATTTTTCAATACTCTCAGCCAAAGTAGCCTCCCGCCATTGATCGGTGCTACGGCCCGGCCGGGGTCTTCGACGCCATCGCCAACCTCACAGCACCAGCACCACCACCAACGGGCTGCAAACAGTGGCAGCGCCAGTCGTTTCGCGACGAGTCCAGATTGTGCCAGTCAGCAAGGCGGCATGACTGGACCGGGGAACAACATGAGCAACACCTACGGCAGCAGCCATCATGTGAATTCTCCCGCGCACCATCGCTACCCCAGCCCCACGCACCCCAATGGCTATTACGCCGGCGGCAGCCAATTCAACTTGCAAGCAGGCGGGCACTACCCGATGCTGGCGACGCGGCCACCCTACATCTACGAGTATCACGTGGGGCAGGAGTTACTGCTAGAGGAGTTTCACGCCACCATGCGCTTCAACGCCGCCACCTTCGGCAATATCGTGTGCCTCGTGGACGCCTTCTCCCCGCAGGTACCGGTGGCAAGCAATCTCGAGTTCCCCTGCAACGAAGAGCAGTGCCAGCTTATTTGCACTCGCAGCAGTAGAGGCCTTTCTTCGCCACCTGGCGGCGACAGCAGTCAGCACGGCTCCGCGCAGGGCAGTCGTAGCAGCCCCGGTGGCACATTTCCTGTCCTCCTGAAGGAAGACGCGCACGCCATAGGCGGAGCAGGCCACAACGACACAAGCGGCAGTGGTGGTGCCCAGGAAGGGCCAGTGCTGCCGGTACCGCGACCGGCACATGCGGATCGAACGCGCTACTGGGACTTTTCGGGCTTCTCCTACTGTGAGCCGGTCGTGACGCTCAAGTCCATCTGGCAGAGCTTCGATAACCCATTCGGCTGCGTCGTGAACCTTGCCGAGCCGATCTACCCGGCGCCGATGCGACCCGCTGAAGGCGAGCTGGTGTATACACCGCTGCTGAGCGGCTTTCGCATTCGTTTCCACCCAGCGTCGTCTGCATATAAGCGGCTCGCCGCTTTGCGCGAGGTTCGCCGCCAGCGGCATCGAGAGGAGGCGGCGGTCGGTGAGGGTGCCGGTGAGTCAACGATGGATGAGCGTGCGGCAACCAGTGTAGAAGGAGCGGCGCGGGGCGGTAGCAGCTGCCATGCACCGGGCCCTTACGCGGAGGAGGATGGCGTGCTCAAGTGGAGTGCCACCGACCGGCCTAACAATCGAAACATTATCGTGGAGCAGATTGTGGAGCTGGCGAAGTGCGACGAGAGCTATGCAGAGCTGCTGACCGCCACCACGGCAGATATTGACCATCAGTCGTGGGTGGCGCTCATGTGGCAACCCGTGTTCTGCGGTGGTCATTCATCGAAGTACAGCTGCGGCACTTTCCTCGCCTACTACCTCCTCCGAGCACCGCGGCACCTGTTTATCCCTTTCGCTTATAAGAGTGAAGGCGCTGCGATAAATAGCTCGTGGAGCAGCCCAGTCTTTCGTGCCGACCGCGCTGCGCTTTCTTTTGACCTCTGGAGCTTGCAGCGGCACTACCACATCGCGCGACGGGTCTCACCGCCGCCAATGACGCACATTATGGCGACACTATCCGTCGACGGTGAGGACGATGAGCCGGATAACACCACCTCCTCATGTGCATCCACCAGCCGTGGTCGTAATTCGTGGGAGGAGGGGCAAACTGGCTGTGCGTCGAACCACACCACCGAAAGCTTCGGCTTCAGCACCAACGGTGACTCCCGTGTGCGTCTCCGTGACGTCTACGCTGGCAGCGCCAGCGTAGGTGGTGGTATTGACCTGCACGCCACGACGAGCACTACGAACGCAGCAACCTGCCCTGCAACGGCAAAGGCGACGTACGTGCGTATTCCTATCGTCGGCTTGATCCCGAATCGATGCCGTTCCGAGGTGTGGTTCAAGCCCATGTACGACGCATCACTCATGGGGATGCGTCAACATTGTGGTGGCAGCGGAGGGGTGATGGGCGGCGGCGATGGAACGGGAGCTGGTGTGTCCAGTGGCGGTGTTGGCATGGGGTCCTCGAACGGATTCGGGGGTGCTGGGAGTGGCGGCAGCGGCGTCGGAGGTAATGCAGGCAACAGCGGCGACCACGCAGACCTCTACGCCTTTTACGCACCCCTTTTCCTTATCGTGACAGCGTTGCAGCTGATGTGCTGGGATGCCTACAACGAGTGGGAGCACAAGTCGCCCACATTGACGGCCACAGCTGCTCGACCGTCGACGTTCTCTGAGGCGAGACGAGACGCTGAAGACCCGGAGGTGGTCGTTGACGGGACTGCCGGTGCGGCCGGTACCCCCTCCTCGTCCTTCAGCAATCCCTTGCCTGCGATGATGGAGGAGACGATGTCGACTGCGCAGCGACCACAGCAGCAGTCTGACTACGACTTGGAAGCCGTTACCACTGCTGGAACCGGGGGTGGTAATTCAACCAGAGGCGCGGTAGCCCACCGCAGAAACCTGTGGTCTCCTACGTTGCTAAAGGCGTGGAGCTGATGACGGATGCCGCCCGGCAGTATCGCACCATACGCGAGGTGGCCAACCTCGATGCAGCCGTGGACGAGAGCGCTGGCGGAAGCGCCGTGGTAGGAAACAACAACGGGGTCTTTGCGGCGGCGAACGAAGCAGGTATTAGCAGTGCAGAGGAGAAGCGGCCAGGCGAAGGAGACAAGAGCGTAGCGAAGCAGCAGCGTGTTGGATGTGCGATCGTGGCGGGCGGAACAAGCAGCGCTATGTGCGATCCGGTTGCTCGCGTGATTGCAGGGCTGCTCGACTACTATCAGTGGGCGCAGTACGATACGTCTCTTACCGCACTCGCCACCGCCTACTGTGCCACATAAGATTGACGCGAGTAAAGAGACACGATGCACATACACGTGTGTCTGGCGCGCTTATCGCCCTGCGGTTCCGTTCTCTCTTCCCCTGCCCCACGCTGCTACCTCTGGTCCACCCCTCCCCTGCTTTCCTTGGGCGGTTACAGTCTCGCACGCAGCCGCTATCGACACTATCTGTTTTTCCTCTTCCCTTCCCTTCCCCACTTTCCCTCCCCCTCTTCCCACTGCAGCTGCGTGTGCGTGCGCGTGTATGCGATTCGCTTTACTGTCGTCATGGCTTGTCTCTGCAGTGGTGCGTGCATATGCTGTGCTTTCTCCCCCCTTTTCGGGCCTTTCTCCTCTTCGCCTTCGCTTCGCCGCCGCGGTCGCCTTGGCTCCTGAGTGAATCGGCGACAGGGTGACAGCGCAAACGGAAATAAAGGAAAGCGAAGTGGCTGTGTTGTAATGACCTCCCCTCTTCTAAAGGTATCAGCATTTTCAGCAGCAGCGAGGCGTGCGGGGAGAAAATCAAAGGAGAATGGAAAGTGACTCCCCCCCACACACACCATACTTACACAGACGTGAGTATCCAGGACACTACGCATAGCTCGCGGGTTGTGCAGTGAAGGAGGCGAGTTGGAGCGTCGAGTGCTACTCACTGCGTGTCGTTGGTGCTGGCACCCACGCTGCGTTCTCCATCGATCCGTCTTATTTTCATGCGCCATGAGGCCTCTTATTCTGTAAGTCCTCCCCCGTCGCTCACCTATTGGTGCATGCAAGTGCGTGAGCATGTGTGCGTGTTTGTCCAGGCACTGTTTCTTTCACCCCTCTTCCCTATGTCTCCTCCCCTCATTCTCTTTCGTTCGTCTCCTCGGCTGTTTGCAGGATGCCTGCTGCTGCTTTTCTCTCCTCTGTCTCGCAAGGAGACGCGTGTGCGCTCATTACACCACGGCGCACTTCGGTGGCGGCCACGGCACCGTTTGGAAGGACATCCCCATGCGCTTCACTCCTACTTTGTAGTTCTCTATAGTGTTTCACCCCTCACCCTTTGGGTCACTCCTCGCTACTTGTTGGAGGGGGGCCGAGGTCTTGCCGTCGAGCCTTAGCTGGTTGATCCCCTACCACGTACTCTCAGAAACCCCCCTACGCACATTTTCTCTCACTCCCAGACGTATAGATACCTGGCGGAGAGCAACACACTCAGCCGGACAGGCCTTTTCCAACTCTTGTCCTTTCGAATTCAGTCGCCAAACGCTGGATGTTCCGCTGGACCGCCGGCACAAAGGCGCGGGCGGACCGCGCGTCACGTCAGCGCGGCCACCCTAGAGGCTCTGCACGTCTTCTTCTTGCACGCTGTCGTCATCTTCACCCTCGCCCAAGCGACGCAGCCACGTCGTCGGCCGCCGCTACCGCCCTCGGCGTTGCTGTAGCCACTGTTTCCCCAAGCTCAGCGCATTCGGGCACCGAGCAGGTTCACAGTTCACTGAGCGTGGTGCAATCAGCTCCAGTAGTACTGGATGATGAGGTCGCTGACGCTGCCTTAGTGACTGAAGGTGTCTTCTGTGGCGCAGTGATAGAGGGAGCTGGTCAGACGAGCGTGTGTACACTGTCGACGACAACGGATATCTCCTCCCCGGTACTAGACGCCTCCGTGAGTGAGGCGGTCCCAGCGAAGGACAACGAGTGCAGCAACACCCTCCAAGGTGCAACGGAAGAGGTTACTTCCAGTCTATGTCCCGCACCTTTCCTATCGCGCCGCTGCAGTGTAGTACCTCCGTCACCCCCTCGCAACGTAGTGGTCAACCACGGCAGCGACCCGTCAGAGTGTCTGTCCAGAACATCATCATCACCCCTTTATCGTATTACTGAAAAAGCAACAAACACCGCACCCACCGTCACCACCGCTGTTGGAGGGGTCAACCCTCTGCTACCGAGCCCTGCCACCGCCTCTCCTGCAGTCTTCCTCGCACTCATCCTCGGCTGCCGAGACAGAACCGCTTGTCGAAGCTCTGGAGTAAAGGCGGCACGACGAGGAGCATGCAGGCGCACACTCGAGCGGTCATTGCTGCATCATAGAGAATGGAGACAGCGGCATAAGAGGCAACGATGTGGTAGGAAGTCGCATGACAGATCATGTGGCACCAATGCACTGGTACAGAGCAGCGAAGAGGAAGTGGCCGACACCTACGCAAAGGTGCAACGACAACGTCAGCGGCAGTGCATTGAGAAACAAGCTGGTGGTGAGAGGTGGCCGAGCTTTAGCATCAATGACTCCTCCGGTTCCTATCTCCATCAGCGGGACCGGATAACACAACGTGAGGAGCAGCAGCCGAGACCCCACTCTCGACTCCGCGTCGCTGAGCAGTCGGTGGATTGCATCGCGGTACAGCTGCCGCTACAGCGGGCAAAGGACGCGCCTGCGCCCACGATAACACACACTACGGTCGCCTCTCCATCTACTCATTTTGGAGCTCAGTCATTGTCGTCGCTCACGTGCGCGGAGCGACGAGAGTCACAAGCACGATTTGCTCAAGACGACGACCCTTCACTACCCGGTGACATGGCGATAGAGGTGGCCTCCGAAACCTTCCGCAAGGACAACAATGGGGGTGCACTTGCCACACGAGGAGATGTACGCTTCTCAGAAGGCCCGGAGGCCGCTCTCTGCCCATCTTCGACAGTTCTCCAGGCTACCCCGATGGTCATGTGGGTACCTACACGGCTAGGGAGACGATGTTGTCGTGGAACGCACTGCCCATCACTTCAACATTCAGGTTCCCCAAGAACTCTCCCAAGCATGAACTGATTCCTGTCTTTGAGGACCAGTCGCTGGGTTGGTGCCCGCAAGAACAGGTACAAGCTTCGCAAGATGTATTCGAGTATGCGAACACCGCAGGCGGGATGGGCCGAGTCGTAAGGGATGACCACCACCGATACGGGGTAGCGCCGCTGCTTGAGTCTGGCTGGAGTGTAGTGGAACCTGCATCCGCGTTTGCAGCCACACCAGCCGGAGATGGCGAGGCCTATCTCTGGATGCCCGAATCCGGTCCCCCTTCTTTCACCCCCTGGATGCAGTGTGATTCTGATGGTGGTACCTACGCTGGTGCGTATGCCCTGCCAGCTGATCGAGTGGTGGCTCCTGGCGGAGGCCTTGCCCTTGACCTTGGCGACACTCGTGCAGGCTTCTATGGAGGCACACCAGAGGAGCCGAGCTGGTGGCCTTCCTCAGCCGATGCCGATTGTCTCAACGCCGAAGGTGGACCTGACTGGCAGCTGCGTGTCGGCCGTTGTCCTACGTCATTGGCGCGTTTGAGCAACGTTAGCGATCTGCTTGGATCTCGTGGCATCAGTACAGAAGCACCGTCTCTTCCTGGTCTGTTCAGCTCACATGCAGTGCCTCGTGAGTTACCCCCGACACCTGCGTCCCTGTGGAGGACCGCTGGCGAGGGTGGAGTAGAAGTCAGTGGAAGAGGCGGATACGGTGACCGCAACTTTTCTGTGAGAGGCTCGTCTCTGTGCCTGCTACCCCGCTCCTTCGAGGGTGCTCTGGGACGCAACTTCGGTCGTGGCGATGGGGGCGTGGCTTTGTGTTCTACACAGGCGGTGGCGCCGCCACGCCACGACTGCGGTTATCCTCCACATCCGCAGGCTCACTCCGTCCCATTTTTGGGCTTACCGATTTCTCCTAGTATAGTGAGCACCTCTAACAACAACACCCCTGCTGCTGCTCCAGCACCACCTCGAGCATCGCGGCTACGCCAGCGTCACAGCGGCAGAGCGTGGGGATCGCGTGCGCTGAACGGCACGACAGAGCGCTGTCGCCGCTTTTGGGAGCGGTGTCGGCAGTCACACGTGTCCAACTAGCGAGGCAGATAACTCCACGAGCACTCCGGAGAGCTCAGACGCAGTGGGGAGCGAGGACGGTGGAGGAGAGGGAAGGGGAGTGGTTAGTGGTGCCTCGAGGGGCTGAGAACAGATACAAGGGGGGGGGGCAGAGCGGCCTATGTGTGTGTGTGTGTGTGGAGGGGGCGGTGTTGACCTGCGCCACTGTTTCTCCCCCGGTCTCCTTCTTGCCTACTTTCACCTCCTCCTCCCCCCCCCCCCACGTCTCCCTCCCCTTTCTCGCGTAGTTTCATCACACTGCTAAAACGGCCTACATTTCGCTGTTCTGTTCGCCTTTGCGCACTTTTTTCTCTTTTTTTCTTTGACGAGTCACTCGTTCGTGTGTATGTGCGCGCGTGTGTGTGTGTGGACCTCATGAAGGTTTGGTGCGCTGGAGCTCCCTCTTCTTCTCTTTCCCTCCTCATCCCTCCCTTCGCCTCCTTTGCCACTTCAGGTTGTTTCACTCACTCTACGCTGCCTTATCTCGCTGCTACTTCGATTTTTCTTATGCCCCAATGTCTCAATACTTCTCAGACCTGAGCGCACGCGCTCTTTCGCCCTCGCGTGCTCATCACCTCTTAACTTTTCGCTCTTGCGCTTTCTTCCGCCATCGCCTGCTCTTCTCAGGAGCATGGGGAGAGGGTAGTGGTGTTGGTGCGTGCAGTAGTGAGAGACTGAAAGACTAACAGAGCTGAGGATACACAACAAGGCAACACGCCTGCAATATATACTCGCCAACAGCGATACGTGAGGGATGCTTAACTGGGCATCTTTCTTCGATCGGTGTGTGCGTGTACCCATGAGAGCCACATGTCCACACGCATCAATGTGGATTGAAGTTCTCCTTCCTCGGATTCCCGTGACGCCATAAGTTTTTCCCCTCTCTGCTAAAGTGGGTGGGAGAATGGAGGAAGGAGGTACAGAGGCTCTTTTTCCCCTCTTCGAATCAGTGTAGGTGTGCGTCTCTTGCGCACACCTCTTGTTGCTCTCCCTCCTCACTTCTTTCTCGTTTCCTCACTCTTCCTCTCTCTATCGACCTACCCCTTGCAGCTTCTCGCCCTGCTCCATGACACCTCGACTGGTTTACACAGCGCTATACAGGTGACCACATGGTCACCTCCACACCTACATGTCTCTATACCCTCGGCCTTTCCCCTTCTCATGCTCTGCACGAACAAGTATTTTGCTTTTCTAGGGGACTCTACAGGTGTCTCTTGCTCCTTCTTCTCTTCCTCTCCTCACCACCTCCACCACACCTCACCTTTATCCCTCTTTTCCCCCTTGTCTCGCAGCAGCAGCTGCTTTTTCGCTTCCTGTTTTTCTCTCTCTGGCGCAAACCATCATCACACACCCACGGGTGTTGCAGTGACATCACAAACAGACGGCGCGGTGGGCTGAAGGACGTGTGGTGGATTCAACTAACAGGTTGAGAGACGCGTGTGACCGATAAGCAACCAACAAGGAGAGAGTAAGCAAAGCACACCCACACGCCTGCACGAATGCTCTCCATTGCGCCTGCTCGCCTCATCCCTCTAGGAGATTTCCTTTTTTTCCCCTCTCCCCACCCGCTTTAATCACCGCCATCACTACCATGCAGGCGACTACTCCTACAACTGCTGCTACTGCTGCTAACAGTACCTTTATCACTGCTCCCCGTTTCCACCATCGTCGACATCACCGCTTGCTGCTGTTTTGTGCAATCACCACGAACCTCTCTCTCCCTTTCCGGCTCTTTCTTCTCGTCTCTGCGCCTTCCTACCTTCCTCGTCGCCTTTGTCGTTCTCGCACTCTGTGAAGCCGTCGGGCCGCATATGCTTGGCGATCTTCCCTGTATGTCTGTGTGTGTATGCCTCCCTCTCCCTCTCCCTCTCCCTCTCTGTCTCTCTGTCTGTCTGCCTGTAGTTCTATGCACGCTGTGGAGTGGCACCCCTTCTCCATCTCCTCTTCGCCTTTGAGGCTTCCTTTTGTTTCTCGTTCAGACGCACGTCGTTGCCGTCAGCGCTACACCGTCCGCGGCCTTTCTCCGTCTCGCTCGGCATCCCCGGTGCCACTCCACATACGCGAGTGTTTCTACAGAGGCACACACACACACACACACACACACACACACACACACACACACACAGGCAAACCGACTCATGCACGGCGGTCGCCATGGATGGATGGTTTGAGTATGCGCTCGGGCTTAGCGAGCTCATCTACAGCATGAAACTGCACGAGTACGAGGACGCCTGCGCGTCGCTACTGCTGACGGCAGCCACAACCACAGCAGCGACTTTGGTTGCCGAGGCTGGCGAGGCCAACAAAGCGAGGAGATTCAATGAGAAATTTCATCATCAGTGCAGTGGCGTTGAGGCTGCTGTCGCCCCTACCGCTGCATTGGCGGCGCATGTGCAGTCACCAGCGCGAATGGGCTCCTCTGCTGGTAGTCCTGTTATTTCCGTTGATGGCGCTGTTCTCAATGCGTTCACGTCATCATTCGCGGCCGCCGTTTCAGTTTCGTCCGATGTCCCCGCCGTAACTCCTGACAACAGAACGGTGACCGATCCGGGCACTGAATCGAGTGCGACGTCAGTGCTGAATGCAGTGTGCCTCGCTGAAACGTGCGGCAGTGGTAAAAGCACGACTTCACTGTCATCCTCGTCGCCGATACACGCGCCCCCTCCCACCGTAGGCTGGGACCGCCGTGCCTTTAATCCCACCTCAGGTACTGTCGGGTCGCCTGCAGAGATCATTGAGGCGTTGGTGGACGCGATGCTGCTGAGAAAGTCAATGCGCACGGCAACATCGCGCAGTCAGCAGATCGATGACATCCAGGCAGAGGCGGACTTCGTCTATCAGGAGTTGGAGGATGTCTTTGCGCTTCAGCCAGGGGATGCTGCCGCTGCTGCTGCAGCATGTGCAGGGGCTGATGTCGTGCGGCAACCCTCCCCGACGCTGCCAAGCACCACGACCACCCACTTTCAGTTCCCTGGCAACGAGGAGGAGTGTGATGTCCCATCAGAGAAATCTAGGGCTCTACCATCGCCACTTCCCGCCTCCGTCGCCAGCGCCGGCGCCGGCGAGCGTCATCTCCTGTACGGCGAACTGACCTCTGTCGGAATACGGCAGCTGCAGGCCATCAGCATGGCGTCAACCTGCGTGATGCGCGAGGAGCACAGGCGCTCGCCCGATTACAGAACTGGCGATGCCGACTTCCCTGCCCACCTCTCGACGAGCATGGCCAGCTCGCTCGGTAGCATCTCAACGCCTGCGTTCAACTCTGCGCCACCGGTTCCCCGCAGTGTAAGTGCTCCGTCATTGCACACTCGACATCATTCTCATAGTCATAGCCATGCTTCTCGGGGTGCCGTTGTCGTCGCGGTAGACGTGGGGTGCGGCAATGGGCGCCTGCTCTTCGAGTGGAGTCGGCTGGCTGCAGCGGCGTGCCGTCGACGGCATACCTCATCACCGCGGCAACACGTGAACGAGGTCGGTGCGTTCGTCGGCGCAGCACCGGCATCCTGTACCCGAAACTCTACCACGAGTACATTGGGTAGCACCACAGAGGCGACAACGGACGCAGCAACTAAGCATCGCAGCAATCTGCTCGCAGCTGTTTACGCACCTCTAGGAATCGAGAACTCTGCGGCAGTGTGGCGTGGGTGGCTCGGGGTTGGCATAGAGCTGGTGCCATCTCGCATGCGCATTGCCCGAAAGGCGCTGGTGCCGCACTACCTGAACCTGAAACAAGCCTTGCCGATTCCTTTAGCCGGTGACGGCGAGGCGGCCCCCGTTACCCACCTGGAGCCGTGCCCACCTGAGGCTATCGCAGACGCCGATCCTTCTGCGTCGGACGGCGCCTCCACCTCGTTGCAGCTCGGCATTGTCTTTCATACCACCGTCGTCAGATCGTCCATAGGGTCGCCAGCGTCGACGGGCATATCGGTCGCCAAGCTACCGAGCTGCCGGGTGCCGCAGCCATCTGCGCGTGTGCTGCTCTATGAAGGTGATGCCCTGGCTCCTGGCGTGCTGTCGAATGCGACGATGTGCCAGTTTCCAAACTTTGGCTGCCACAGTGAGCCCCTGCTGCTGCGCAGGTCCTGCGGCGAGCACGGCTGCTGCGCAGGCGGCAGCACCATCCCGTGCACGACAACGTCAGCGAATACTATTCCAGCTACGGCGGCAGAGATGAACAAGGCGCACTTTCTCAATAACACTCGCAGGGGCGTGCACAGTTGTAAAGGAGCCCGAAAACCTCCCAGCATGGAACTGGCTTCCATCACGGATGCCAGCGATGACTGCATCGCTCGCTGCAGTACGGTGAAGCAGAGCTACTACCCGTTGTGCCACGTTGAAGGTGAGCCGCCACTCACCGGGAGGGAGGACCCGCACTTGGTGGTTTTCTGTTGTGGACTGGGCTTTGACGAGGCGCAGGTGCGACGACTCTGTCAACGCCTGGAGGACATGCTATTGTTCACTTCCTCCACTGCACCAGTGACAACACCGTCCTCTGTTGGAGAAGACTCGATGATGGACCCGCAACCCGGCATGAAGGTAACCGGTTTTCCATCGTACTGCACTTGCCAACACCACCGCCATATGGCTCACGGCGGTGACGCGGAGGCCGCGGCATCGCTAGCCAACTGCGCCTCGTCGTCTTTGCCATCCACCAAGGAGAGTAGCGAGGAGGACATGAAAACTCAATACGGAATGCGACCGTTGACACTGACCCCTGCAGACCCGGGCATTGACATCGCAACAGGTATCGGCGCTGGCTTCGCCTCGCACCGGCGCTGGGAAAGCGTGACCTGTGTGCTGCTGCTGCGTCCTATGGATGTTCTTATGCCGACATTCCCGCTGTTCCGCTACGCCCGCCGCGTGTTCGACACACTTCACCAGCCAATCTCGGCGGAGGACACAGCACTGCTGCTCTCAACCGGATCCCGCGCTGGCGGCAGCCCAGTGCCATTCAGCATGCGTACCACTCCGGTGTCGGAGTGCCTGCCTGGGTCCTCCAACTTGTGTCACATGGTCGAAAGCGATCTTTGGAGTACCACGCTGGAGACGACCTGGATGAGCGCGGCGCCTGCGTGGGTGGTGCGCTTTCATTTCTGACCAATTCAGATATGTGCGTGTGTGTGGGTGGCCTCTCTCTTTCCTTCTCCTCAGCAAACGCCATCGAAGTAATAGAACAGCGCTCTCGGCAGCAGCGACCATTTCATGCAGCAGCTTTCGCCATCACGGAGGGCTGCTTGATGAAGGGGGAGGGGGAAGCAGGTGCGTCCACTGCGTTTTTTAACGGTTCCGACCTATATATATACACATGTGGATTTTGTGCCCTGTGGCACGACCACACGAGGAGCGAAGGGCAGCTCAGCTGTATGCGACAGGAGCAGCTCTCAGCCCTGTTTTAGACTCTGTTTGAGCCTTTTTTCTTGGCCTTCTCCGTCACGGGGAGCTTCTCGTGTGTGCTCGAGTGTGCATAGGCATAGGTGCGCGTCTACCTGCGTGTCTTGCTCAACTCCTCCTTGTCTCTTCCCCTCTCCCCCTTTATTCCCCAGCTGCCCACAGCTAGCTTCCCTCACGTACACACATACACGCACCTGATCACCGCTTAGCGACTCCCTAGAGGGATTCAGAAAGGAGGAGGTGGCCGCATCTTCTTTTCCCATCTCCTTTGCAGAGCATAAGCCAGCAATTTTCTCTGCGGCAGGGTACTGCGTCCCCCTCTCTATTGCGCGAGAATGACTGCACCACCGTTGTCCTCCGCCTCCCCCGCCTCCCCCTTGTGTACTTCTTCGTCTCGCACAACGCAAATAATCGCCACCGCGGTGACTGCGGCTGCCGCACTCGGCGCCGGAATACTTTTGCTAGTGGTATCGAGGGGGAGTGCGGGTGGTGGCGGAGGCAGCCGACGTACCTTCCGGTCTGAGAGCTCCATCCAGGAGCCGCGCCAGGCGGTCGTTGAGGCGCTTGAGGCGATACGTGGTGGGCGATGCACGACGTGTGGCGAGCTCGTGTTTTTCCTGCGTGGGCCTCCCTCATCTCCGATGCCGCCAGCTGCTCGCCTCGGCTTTCTCAGGAGCGCTTCAGGCCCTACCACCGAAACACTACCGGCGTCGAATGCGCATTCTCTTCGAATCCCCGTCTCTGTGTTGCACTACATCCAGGAGAGCTATTTGCCCTCTGCGCGACGTAAGCTGGCCGAGGTGCAACAGCAACAGCAGCTCTCCTCTTCCACGCCTGCTCTTCAAGTGGAGTACAGCCTCTTTGCGCAGATGGTCGCTGCGGACGTGTCGCTGCGTGCGCTGAATGTGGAGCGGGCGACTGCATTTGACAAGGACAATAGCAGCCACGTGAACCTCCTCCAGCAGCTCTGGATAGCCACAGGCAAGTCGGCGGCGACGTACAGTTCGCTCGGACCGCAGTGGGGCAGCATTGGGTTTCAAGACGTCGACCCCGTGACAGACCTCCGTGGCGGTGGCGTGCTGGCGCTTCGCCAGCTCGTGCACTTTGCGCAGGTGCACAACGCCGCTTTTCGTGAGATGCTTACCTACAACGAGCGTGTGCAGCGCGAGGGCAAGCACAGCTGGTATCTGCTTGCTGTCGTCAGCATTCAGCTAACGACTCAACTGCTGCTCGAGCAGAACTACCCACTGCATGTGGCACATTTGGAGATGCTCTACGACGCGCTGCGCCTCGGGGCTGGTGATGCGACAGCTAAGACTGTCAGCCGTCGTGCTGTGGCAGCACAGAAGGGTGTGTCCCTCGACCGCACAAGTGCCGCCGACACGGCGGCCTTTTGGGACTCCTGCAAGAGCTCGTGTAGTGCTGAGGCAGGCATGTTTGCGCTGCACCACGCGCTGCTGCTTTACTTCAAAGATTGCTGGACCCGGGACGAGCCGCACGTGATGGAGTACAACACGTACATGTCTGCCAAGGTGTACAGCACGTTCTTCACCACTAAATGGACAGACACCACACTGACAGCGTTGTAGAGCGAAAGGAAAGGCAGGGAACATGCGGGTGTGTGCGCTCTTACGTGTCTGTGGCTTACCTGAAAAAGAGGTCGCCCTGCAGTGCGCGGAGACCTCACGCACATTCGTGTCTTCGTCATGTTTGCTAGTACCAGTAGTGATGGTGCATATCAGTGGGCGGGCCGGTGTGTTTGCCACCTTTTCCACCCTAATAACCTCTTCCTTCTTTTCCTCTCCCTCCTGTGGGTGCAGTTTTTCTCATCTGCCTGAACATTGAGGGGAGAGGTACCGCTGCACCGTTGCGTGAGCCGCCGTGAAGGCTGTCAAACGTCTTGGTGTCGTTTCCCAAGCAGCGTTCCTTTGGTGCCTGTGCACGTGTGTACGTGCCTGTTCCTCTTAGAGGTATGTATACCTACATGACGTATGCGTGCTGCCACTAGATGAGTATGTCCCCCCCCCTCTCTCTTCCCGTGGAGCGGGGCGGCAACCATAACCGAGGAGGAGAGAGGGGGGGGGGAGCACACGCGTATATGCGGCTACTGTGCGGGCGGAGAGGTGAAGTGGACATCCAGAGAAGGAGAAAGAGGATGTCGAACTCGCTGCAGAGTTGAGCCATCCCCAGGCGGTATGTGCAGCACAACTTCGAGGTGGGGTGGGGGCAGTACAGCAGAGGCGTTTTTTTTTTTGCTGTAACTCTTCGGACTTCCCTCTCTTGTCTTTTCTGTTGTCTGCGCGCATGTGGTCTGTACTCCTTCCTTTTCTCTCCGCCTCCCTCTGCCCTTCTGTTCTGCTGCGTCACCACCGCCACCGTTACGCTGTTTCGCTCATCCCTCCACCTCATCACTTCTCTCTTTTCCTTTCACCCCCCACCCACCCACACACACACACACACACATCGATACTGAACACGCCATCTCATTCAGGGACTTGTTTTCCTTGTATACATTGTCTGCGTGTGCCTGCGCTTATGCACACCTTTGTCTGTTTCGTATTTGGTTCCACTTCACCTCCTTCGTGTTTGCCTCCCTTGTCGCTTGTTGTTCCCCTGCCTCCCCTTTCTTTCTCTCTCCCAACCACACACACACACACACACACACACATCGTTCACCTTACCTCTCGCACGTACATACCAGCCACATACGCCATTCACCCAGTTCATTCATCCAGCAGCTTGACATTGCTGCGTGATCAGAGAAGTTGTGCACGGTTATTCGCGTGTGCCTCTATCGTTGTGTTCGCTCGACGCCCCACCCCCCCTCCCCTGCGGCGCACCTTCTCGTCTTCCTCCTCCCCCCCTTTATCACATCTTCTCGCATCGCCTGTCACAATGTCGCACCTCAATCCTAACGCGACGGAGTGGAAGCCAACAGGGAACAATGCGCACGGAATGACAGATTTGGCCCTGCCACCTGCCACAGCGCAGCCCGAGGACCCTGCCGCAGCCTCTGCACCGTCGAAGAGTACGGGAGAGCAGTCTCCCACAGCAGCGCCGGCTGCTGCCGCTGGTGCCGCCACGAGCACGGTGCAGTTCTACATCCCCAGCTACATGACCGGCGGCGACCCCGCCATTGCAGAGAAGCTTGCAAATATTGATTGGGAGGCTGAGTTTAAGAAGCTAATGGAGCTGACTGGGCAGATGATTGATCGGCAGCTGAATGGGCAGAACGGAGACGAGCGGCCGGCAGTCAGCAGTGGTGGCGCAAATGCCGGCCATGGCAGTGAAGCCACGAGGGCCCTCGGCGATGCTAAGCCGAGTGGACCGAACTCTGTAGGCGCCTCTCCTGCTGCCGCCTCCTCACTGATTCCTCTGACGTATGCAAACGCAGTGAAGAGCGCAACAGCGGCGGCGAGGAAGTCGGGTACACTCGGGGTTGCGAGCACGAGCGCTGCTGCTGCCGCCAACATGGTGGACATGGAGGATGACAGCGCCAGTGCGACAGCAACGTCGAAGACAGGCGCCGGCAAGCACCACTGGAAGAAGCTCACAAAGGCACAACAGCGCCATGAGCAGTCGCAGCGCAACGCTTTCGAGGCCTTTGCGAATGCCCTGTTGCACAGCGTCTCCCCGTTCATGGCGCCGCTGCGAGCCAAGTGCAAAACATCGCTTCCACACATCAAAGTGGACCAACGCTTCGGCAAAAGCGGACACCCCGAGACGGCCATCGCGCAGTTCCTCGTGGCCCCGCTGGTGACGAACTACCGCCCGCGTCACTTCCACGATGTCGCGCCGGGCGAGCTCATGGAGTTTCACTACGACTTCGCACTGGTGCTGCAGGCGATCCGGTCGGCGCACGCGATCCATATTGGCTACGGTTCTACCTGGAAGCGTTACGCCGTGCCGTACTGCTACCTGGCCTGCCGCGAGTATCGCAAAGAGGTGCTCACGCTTTGTCCAGAGGAGATCCCGAACTCTCGTTCGGAAGCCATCTACGAGGACGACGTGGTGAAGGACATCACGGAGCTGCTGCTGAAGCGCGGCGAGGGATTGGAGATGCTGGAGACGATGTCAATCGTGGAAGCGATGCGGAAGCGCGTCGATCTCTACCCCCTCTACGACGCCTTTGCAACTGTCTTTCAGAACTTGGAGAACTACCAAGTCGAAATCTCTGACATACGATCGGCACCCTCTCGCTTCCTTCTGAAGACGTCGCGGCTGGCCGTGGAGGCGATGCCGCAGCCGATTGTGCTGGACGACGAGGTGGCATGGGATGAGCTGCCGGAGGTATCACGCGTGCTTGTGGAGGGTGGCGTGGCGACAAGTGGTGCTGCAGGCAGCGAAGCAGATGGCGGCACGGCTCTCTTGGCGTCGAAGCAGAAAGCACTTAGCACACTTGCACCCGTGGCTGCTGCGACTGGAGCTGTTTCTGGTAAGAGAGGTGCGGCCTCAGCCGTCCCGCCGGCAGCCAGCGGCACTGCCTCCTCGTGGCAAACGTTGGCACCGCTGATAGTGAGTGTAGCGTGTGTGACAGCGACGATAGCAGTAGTCCTAATAAAAAAGCGGAAGTGAAGGCGAAAGAAACGAAGAACTGCTCAGAGGCCTTAAGAGGACTCACGATGGGGCAACGAGAAGGGATTAGAGGTGGGTGTGCACGGGATCGTGTGTGGGTCTCTCCACGCATCTGCTTTCTTTGGCAACCGCCCTCCTCCCTCTTTTCCCCCTGTGCAGGGGCCAGTGGCCCCTGCCTTGTGGCCGCCCCTCTCCTCCCACACTCCCCTGCTGCTGCATCTGCATTGACGTTTCAATTTTTTCCCTTTGGTGCGCGCGAGAAGAAAACAAAACACACCAACAAAAGAAGCGACGGACTGGTGCGGTGCGTTGTGGGTCCATCTCTCAGTCGATGGCTTGCCGCACCGGTGCATGGCTGCATATCTGCGTCCGAGTGAAAGTGCGGTTTGAATGACGATGGCGGTCCTTTTCGTTTTCCTACGTGTTTCATTTTGTCCCAACGCCCATCTCCCCCCCCCCCCACCCCGATGACGGGCTGCACACCCCTCAGTGCGCGGTGTGCAGCCTCCAGCGCCCCCCCCTACTCTGTGCGGAAGCCGAGCACCCCTCCCCCATCCCCCTGCCAATGCCGAAACACCTCTGGTGGTGACAGGGCCATGTGCCTGCGACATGGGGAAGTGAGAGCGATGCGCCGATACGGATGTCAGCGGTCAGGTCGTGTGTGGCATTGCGCCGGAGCGGCCCGCGACTGTGAGCACAGCTGACCGACCGACATGATGGGCGCGGCTGTGGCGTGGCCTGTGGGGCGGGGGTCGTGCTTGGGTGACTGGGTCGGCGCGCTGCTGCGGTGCGTGTCTAGGGCTTCTTCGCGCCAGGCGGTGGGCCCCCGACAGGCCAGGGTGTGTGTGTAGACACTGCGGCGGTAGAGCTCTTGCTGTGTGGCGGCGAATGGGCACGTTGTGAAACGAAGGAAAATGCCCCACACCTTTTCCTTCAGGTAGGGCGCCTATCCTGGATGCGATTTCTCTATGTGCGTCTGTAGAGGTGCGAGTATCGGTGTTTTCTCCCTCCCCTCTTGTCTTCTGCCAGGGAAACATTGCCAGAGATGATTCTTCGGTGTTGGTGATGCTTTTCATCATATGCGCGCGTATGCAGCATCATCATGGACGCACCGCACTATCACCGCTGCTGCTTCCTTTCTCCTCTTGTCGTCTCCAGTTGAGTTCACCTGTCCCGGTGCCGCTCTCGATCTCATTATTTTTCAGGAGGACATCGGTCATGGTTGCCTCTCAGCAGCAGCGATGAGGTCAAAGTAGCGGTGATTGAAGCGGGTTTCCTTGAGAGGGGGCGATAGCAGCATCGGTAACGTTAGCGAGGTAAAGTGAGTCGAGAAAGGACCCAAGACAGCAGCATCACTGGACCCAGAGAGGGCGAACATGAAGAAGGTGACGCGTGTGATGAGTAATGAATGAGCAGCGAATAATATCAAGAAGCACTATGAGGAAGGCGAGACCGAAACAGCTTTGCGGCTCAGTGGGTGAGTACAATGGTCGCCTGAGTGCATGCGTGTACACTGGTGTGTGCACTCGCGAGCGTCTCTGGGGCTTCCACTCCCCCTCGCTTCTTGCCCCCCTACTCTTTTCTCTTTCTTTCATTTAATTCCGTTCGCATTGAATCCAATGTCTTTGCGGTTCCTCTTGCTTCTCTCCTTCACTTACGCGGCACGTATATCGCCCGCTTCACATGTTTGAATCCCACCCAATGCAGTCCTCTGTGCTGGCCAACTTACGTTGGATTCGACATATACGCGCACACGTCACTTTTGCTGCGAGTCAGGACATCACCGCGAAGAGTTTTTCACATACTCTCAGACACCCCCCTCCCCCCTCTCTCTCCCCCGACTGGTCTTCGCACTGCCACCAAGGGAGGAGGAGGCGGTTGGCGCTATCGTGCGTGTGTAAGAGGGTGTCACACGGGTCTGTGCCTGTCGTTCTTTTAGCTCACTTCCTTTCCTTTTTGTTTCTGTTTCGCTCTGTCGGAGATTCACCTGTCAACACTGCCGCCTCACTCCCCCCTCGTCCCTTCAACGATCCCACGCAAGTCCACTCGCCCACACTTGCACGAGTCCACACGTACAACTTGCAAGCAGCAGCCCAGTATTGCTCTACTGCTTGTGCAGGAGCGTATACACGGGGTCAGCTCTCAGCTCTGCTGCCTGCACTGTCGCTACTGCTCTTCCCGTCTTTTCTTTTCCTTTTTTCCCCCCTTTTCCCTTTGTCTTCTCTTTCCTCGTGTCTCTGCCTGTCTGTCTGTCTCTCTCTCTGTGTGTGTGTGTGCTCTCTATTCTTCGCCAGCTCACGGCACATCGGCTTTTATTGTCTCTCTTGCCCGTGGCGCGGGTGCGTCATCGTGCACGTTTCCGCTGCTCTCTCTCTCTCTCTTTTCGTTTGTTTCTGTCGCCATCGCGTGTTGTGCGTGTGGAAGTTCCGATATTCACCCCTCCACCCGCCCTTATCCTCCCCCACAAGAAGCTCGCCCGCACTCTCCACGGCCCCCCACTCTTCTCCACCCTGCCCACGAATCACCAACCCCTCTTCCCCTGCCCTTGCCCGCTCGTCATCTTTTCACAAGGAAGAAGAGATCGTGGTGCTGCTGAATGAGCTCCAGCTCTGTGGAACCAGCGAGGTTTCTGCTGAACAGTTTCACGGTGGCCGCCACGCCAGAGAGGTTCTCGGTATCAAGTACGGAGGATGGAGACCGCGCAGAAGGCACAACACCAATAGATGGGCAAGACGTCGACGCTCATGTTCACGATAGAATGAGATCGCGGGCATTTGCTAATTTCACTGGCGCATCAGTGGAGAAAGAGGAGGAGCCGCGCCCGAGTGGCGTGGCACCGCAGCCGGCACCAGCCCCACCTCACTCGTCCCAGCTTGCGTCCTCGAGGCGGACTGCCTCTGTGGAGTGGCTCTCCGCCCCGACCGCTAATACCAGCCCTCGCTCGAGGCGGTACACCTTCTCCTCCTCGCATTCGTGGCAGGCGATGTGGCGAGCGCCGGTGGGAAGTCGCACCGACGGCATGTGCCGCAGCGGCGGTAACGACAGTGGCATCCCCGAGACACCGTTCAGATGGCGCTCTTCACTTCTTAACTCGGCACGCACTTCGCTGCTGACACCCGTGCACATGGCGAAAGTCATGCTGCGGCACCCGGGTCTACATTGCATCCGGAGACGAGCATCCGTCATGTCAGCGAGCAGCTCGGGCGCTCCCCAGTCGGTGCCTTCACACCAAACATTCGCTACCGCACCTCGACCGGTGCGTCCTCTGACACCCGAACTGCTCCCTGCCAGCTGTCCACGACAATAGTGAAAGAATCTGTCAACTCCAACGGTGAGAGTCGCCATTGTCGTGTGAGTCCCACGCGTCGTGCATCTGTAGAGTGGACACCGCCCGCATCTATCCATCCGGCACACACCATCGCTCCGCTACTACGACCGTCGGTGCCTACGCGGCCTTCCCTACTTCAATCGCACAGGAAAACACAAGGTGAAGCCATCCTGCGGCGGCGGCCGCCGTTGCTGACCACGACTCACCAAGGCGCCGCCGCTGTCTCTACCTCGTTTTCTGCTGGTGGCATACCGACCCGCTCCGCTCGGGTGGTGACCCTCTGCGTCCCTGCAGAGATTGCGGTGCAGCCGAATGGGGATTCGGCAAGGCAGACGCGAAGGCGCGCGAGTTTGTCGGTCAGCAGCACTTCATCTGTTGCCGTAGCGGGAACGTATCCTGCCAGCAATTTGCGGATGCAGCCGGAGCACCGGGACCTGGCGTTGCGGCGAGGCCACGGGGAAGTTGCTGAAGAGGCAGAGGACGTCGCAGGTGTGACTTGCAGCAGTTCCCACGCACCGGTTCACCACGCAGAGGGAGAGGAGGACGATGAGGTGGGTGGCGGTACTGAGACCTTTGGGATTGGCCACCTTACCCTGCGCTCATTCACAGAGGAGTACAGTCGCTTCTCCACGGAGGGCACTGTTGGCTGGGTCGGGCTGCAGACGCATCTACGCTGCCACACGCAATCTAGCCAGATCTTCACCCTGGACCTGACATGCTATCACATGCGTCGCGATCAATGGACATGGTTCACCCAGGATATCCTGCCGCAGCTCCGCGTACTGGAGGTGCTGCGCCTCGTCCAGATGCACTTGGAGGACGAAGCGGTGGTGGAACTGGTGCGTGGGAGCTGTGGGCTGTCCGCTGCAGCCGACGGCCGCCGCACCGCGAGTCGAAGCTGGCAGCAAAGCCCTTCATCTGAAAGTCGCCACGGGCGTGGTGGCAGTGGTGACGGCAGTGTCAGCGGTGGCTGCGCCATGCCTTCAGCCCCACTAGCGCACCTGCGTGTTCTGGACCTCAGCGGCAACGCCGTCACTCAGCGCAGCTGCACGCATCTGGGCAAGATGATGCTGTGGATGGCGGGGACACTGGAGGAGGTACGTCTGCTGGGGAACCCGCTCAAGGACTACGGCATGCAGACACTTTCCGTCTACGTGTCGAAGCTGAATCTGGAGACGCTTGAGCAGGACTCGTCCCTGTTCCCTGCTGCACTGCGTGAGCTCTGTGCACAAGTGCGCCAGGCGTGTAGACGTGGGCATGCGGAGCGGAGAAGGGTGTCTGGACTGGCATCATCGTCGGCGCAGTCTGTCGCTGCACCCAGCGTGCACAACGCCGGCCGCAGCGAAGACGAGTGTAGAGGGGATGCGAGTGATATGGTCGCGGGGCTACCCCTTGGGCCCGTGCTACTCGACCTGCGCGATTGCCGTGCCTCCGTGCGCGGCCTCTCCGAAATGCTTGCCGCCGCCAGTCGTGCGCACCGCCTGCGCACCCTCGTGCTTTCGCACAACGTTGCTGGTGTGACGTCGCTGCTGCCGCTTCCGGCCAGCGAGTACCACGGGGAAGCCAACCTTGCCAAGGAGGAGGTGGTGGTGTCCGAGGAAAGGGCGGCATGTCCCAGATGCAGTGATGACCGCGGCCCCCAGCCCCAGCCCCAGCCCCAGCTCCTGCCATTACCGCACCGCCTGAGGCTAGTCAAGACTCCGCTCGTCTACTCCGGCGCCCTCATGCGGCGCAAGCTGAGCGCCTTCAGTGACATGGCTGTGTTCACGACGCCTTGCGCGCTCTCCACACTCGTCCTTTTTGGTGTCCCGCTTAGCCAACATGCGCGCCTTTGGGATTCCGCGAGTTGCTGCTCAACATTTTTTTCAGCTGCCCTCTACTGGACCTGGTCGATTTCTCCGATACGTTCGAGTGGTCTTTGCTGCCCCCAGAGGCGCGGCTGGCGCTCTTAACCGAGGGGAATCGCAGGGACGCGGTTGAGCAGCGTTTGCACGGCCTTGAAGGACGGCAAGGACTTGATGATGTGTACGGCGAAAATGAAGGTGAGGTTGAGTTTAGGCTCGACAGTGCCGTCGTGAGTGGTCAAACACGCCTTGGCGATATCTTCGGCGAGCTAATGGCGCACGCAGCCCTCAACGCAGTAGTGCGGCACCGTCTCTTACCAGCCGCCTTTCTGCACGTACGTGAGTTGCACTTGAGCAGCACGGGACTGACAGACGCTGGGGCGCGTGGTCTGTGCATGAGCGTGCGGCGAGGACGGACGCACACGGGGATGCTGGCCTCTTTGGTGGTGCTGAACCTGTCAGACAACTGATGACTGTGCGGGGGTGTGTGCGGGTAATTTCAACCTTTCTCTTGGATGACGACGCCAAGGGCGATATGGATGCAACAAGGAGCAGCCCAGCTTCGCCTGGCACCGCGACCGCTACTCGTGGGCCTATGCGAATCGCGCCCTTAACCGCCTTGGCGCTGCAGCGTAATGCTGGCATTGAAAGTTCCAGAAGCGATGGCACGGATAACGCAGAGTATCTGCAGCAGGTGTGCACGGCGGCAGAGGAGGCCGTACTGCGACGCGCTACACTGCGCTCCGCCGCGTGCCTGAATCAGGCCTGCAGGAGCAGCAGTACCGCGACAAGAAATGCTGCGACCCAGGGAGAAGAGGTGCCGTCCTTGACAGTGTACTTCAGCGCACCTCCCCCGTGGGCAGCGACGCGGCCCATGAGCAGCAGCGCTGTCGGCGACGCGCGGCCACCATCGACTTTGCTATCGTCAGCGGCGAGCATGGACATTTTTTATGCTGGCTGTGATGATCAAGGCGACGTCTATTGCACGTGCCCATGCAGCCGCTTCTATGTGCCCAAGCCTGCATCAGCCGAGACCACGCATAGGGAAGACCCCAACGGTGCGAGGCTGCCCTATTCATCCCAGCAGCAGCAGTGGACGTCAACCGCAGCCTCACGTACACTGGCCGGCGCAGCGACCGCTCGCGGAGGTCAAGCAGTCTCGACGTTGGCAGTGCCGGAGGCGATTCGCAGCGACAGCGGCGCTCTCAGCTCTAGTGCCGCTCCTACCACCGGCGTGAAGCCGCAAAACCACACGCCTGCCGGCCCTCGACGCAGCCTTTTCGCTTCACTGGATGCGCCACGCGATGCTGTCGCTTCTGCGATGACGGCCGCCACTGTCGGCACCAAGGCAGGTGGCGAAAGCCCCAACGAGATGGTCAACACGACATCGATTCATCATTTGTGGAACTGCACAAACGACATGGCGGCTACTAACGCCATCTCCTTGGCTTCGGTTTCCTCCTCGTCCTTCTCTTTCGCACCAACGCCACCGTCAGCTTCAATGTCTGCGGCGGCGGCTACGCGGCATACCTCAGACTTGGGTGCCGCTGACGCCGATCGCCGCTTCATTCTGCTGCAGCAACAGCAGCAGGCGGGCCAGCCGTCACATCGTGAGAGCAATTTCTCGGTGTCAGGTGGAGCGTCCTTTGGTGAGCTCTTCATGAGCAAGTCAGAGGAAACCCTCCCTCTGACCTTGGGAGCACCGAACAGCATTGAATTCTCCGACGCAGCGGCTGTGGCGCCTATGGCCGTGGACGTGGATATGAGCGGCACACTTGCGTCGACCGCCGTCAATGCAAAACACACGGGTGGACGGCGTGCGAGACTGTGGCGTACTCGCACCTTCGTGCTCTCCTATGACCACCCGGCTGGGCATTTGCTCTGTCGTGCTTTGGGTGTACTGCTTCGACCAGCGCCGGACGCCGTTGGCGAGGGGGCCCGTGCTGCACTCGACAAGGACCTGCTAGATGCACTGAAGCGCGCATTGGCAGCCTTTACAGCACGCTCAACCTCTGAGCAGGACAACGACGAGGGTGGTGGTGCAGGCAAGGCCGCGAGCACCACCGTCGTGGAGGTGGTGCACTACCTTCCTCCTGAGTCGTCCTCGGCTACCGTGGCGGATGGCGGTGACCCGAACCAGCGGGAGACAGAGGCCCACTGGATGCGTTTCAAGGTGACGACAAACGAGCGGAAAGGGGTCATGGCGCAGCTTCTGCAAGAGGTACTGAACGTACCGCTGTCTGAGCAGCGTGCGTGCTTTGGGCGGCTTCTGCAGTTCGTTGGTCAGCACGTAAAGTGTGGTGAGGAGCTAGATGGCGAGTCGTCAGCGGAGGATTTGTGGGATCCCGTGCGCGCAATCGAGCGGGCGGCGCAGTCATCGGCGGCGGTGCGGGCAAGGCTTGAGATTGCCTACGGTGGAGATGCTACGACTGCCGTGCACACACGCCATCAGTACTACGACGCTGCCGCTGCAACCCTCGCTCCAATCAGTGATGCTGATGGTGGTGCTGCGGCTGCACCGGGTGCTGAACTGAACGGCATCGACAACACCGAGGATGTCGTGCGCCTCGACCACCTCTACTCCGCCTTGTGGAAAGAGCTGGGGTTGCCAGTTAGTGGCACACCGAGGGATGCACTGCCGCATGCGCCTGCCTCTCTTTGCATCAAGGAAGAGGAAGCGGGGGCGCCGGTCGGCGGCGATCAACGATCTCAATTGCTTGACAGGAGAGCTAGTGGTAGCGATCTTTACATGTTTCCGCCCACCTCGTGCGACGCGACTTCACGTCGATCCTCAGAAGCTGCCATCCCACTGTCAGTGCCGCCATCCGCTGCGGTGCATCAGCAGCGACTCCACGTCGTCAATTTATACGACCGAGAGAGCGGTGAATTGAAGCTACGGGAGTGGGAGAGTTTACCAGCACCCCTGCGAGAAGGGCTACGCGACGATGCTTTCGCATCTGCCGCTGCCACTGGCGGCGACCAAGGCGGCATGGAGAGGGCAGAGGACGACAGGGGGACGTCGGCGGACTCGGCGAGTGTGACCACACCTGAGGAGCAGCTCAGCTACGCCCGCGACATGGAGCTCGGCGGCACTGCTGCAGAGCTCTTACCACCGCTATTTGCGCTTGGCGCCTCGAATGCGGAGGCACCACAGCAAGGCTCCCCGCCGGTGGGTGTGGCACTCACCGACCAGCTCATGAGGTTGTCGCCACCACTGGAGACATGCAATACGGCCGGGGCTGCAGTGGCGCCGCCGTTTTCTCAGCAGCAGCAGAAAGTCCCCTGTGCTTCTCTTGCGGCGACAGAAGACGAGAAGGGGCAGCAGCACATGGACGACGATAGCGGTGAAAGTGATATGCCCTATGTCGTGACGTCTCGGTTGCGCATCGGTCAGCAGAGCGGCGAGGAGCGAAGCGGCAGCAGCGGCGAGGCTGGAAGCTCAGTGGGGGGCTGCAGCGCCATGTTGTCCCGACCACAGCAGGAGCTGTCTATGGGGCGACAGCACACTCAACCTGGGCTGGCCCACTCTGATGTTACGGGTGTACAAGCGGAAGAAGCGGAGGGCGAGGAGGACATCGTCATCGCGCCTCCAATCCGGGTACAGCGCCGTTCCAGTCAGCTAGTGGGCCGAGTCAAGACCTTCACGCTCTCCTATATCCACCAGGAGGGGACGGCAGTGTGCCGCGCGTGGCGACTGCTCCACAGCGCCATGCACGTGTACCGAAGCAAAAGCGCCAACTCCAACAGCGCCTCGTGTGACGCCTTAATGGATGTCGTAGTGCCAGTCTCGCCGCCTGCCTCGTTGTCTCTTTCAGTTCTTGCAAAGGGGGCTCAGAAATGTCTGTGTGACGACTTCCTCGCTTTCCTGCAGCCACCCGACGAGGACCTTGAGCATGCCGTGCTGTCCGTGTCGCTGAACTGTGACAGCAGCGTGTCGACGGCGATCCTGCAGGTACAGGTGCAGACAAATGAGCGCCGCGCCGCCCTGGCAGACCGCCTACAGCACAGCAACCATGGCCTCCGTCGCAGTGTGGGACGCGGCCACCGCAGCGGCTTGGTGCCACTCAGTGTGGAGGAGGTAGACCGGTTCTACTTCCCACGACTCACACATTTGCTTCGCCAGTATAAGACGGTCGCCGACATGGTGGTGCAAGTGCAGACCTTTTTGCAGCCGCGCGCGGCGGTGCAGGACCGGCTTCTGCAGAGCTATGGAAGCATTGCAGCGTTTGTGCACTACTATCATGGTAGCTTAGCCGCGCTGGAGCATGAGTTGGGGATCTCGTCCTGGCAAGTGCTCATGGACTCCACGCCGCTGGGCACCGCCAGAGCGCAGCAGCTGGCCGACGATGTTTTGTCCCCAACAGTGGCGGTGGACCGTGTACAGAGGCGCAGAAACGTCGTGGTCGAGGAGGGCCATCAAGGCGGCGGCGCACTCTGTGAGGGCGCGCCGCAGCTGTCTCGTCTGGCTTCAGCCAATGACGGTGCTAGTGGTGCCACCAACCTGCAGGGCCGTCCGCCACCCCATCCGCGCCGCCTGCCTACGCCGCCGCACGCCATCACGCACACCAGCAGCATCTCGTTTGATGAGGTAACAGAGGATTCAACAAGCGAGGAGGGTCCTGTGGTAGTGCTGCGGTGCACGACGCCGACCAAAACCTCGCACTCACCCTCCACACCTCAGTCTTTCCACGTGCAGTACACATCTGGCATGCAACAGCAGGTATTCCCCACGACATTGCCGTCGCGCCCTGTAGTTGAGGGCGTGTCGGAGCGTGGCGCATTGAACGAGTCTGGGGACTACCTGGACGCGGTCACCGACACTGGCCTGGTATCGCCCCTGACGGCCATATCCAGCACAGCCAGGTCACCGAACCAGCAGTACCTGGCCTTATCGCTTGAGCACCCAGCAGGAACAGGGGCGCTTGCCCCATCGGAGAATTCGCTTTCTACCCAGCCTTTGCCGCATCTCTTGCCGCAGCCCGCGGGTGACAAAGATGCGGCGGCGGCCCCGCCTGGTGCAAAGAGTGGATGTGATAGCAGTCAGTACCACTATAGTGAGGCCAGCGGTAGCGCGACCACTGCAGCCGTACCCGTGTCGTCGTCTTCACCGCTAGTAATGTCGGCGCCAAAGACAAAGACTATTGCCAGCAGTTCCACCGGCGGATCCCTGGCGCCACCGTTTCAGCAGCTGTCAGAGTACAATCACTCCAACGCTGGCGGTAACAGCAACGCCACTTTGCAACCACCACAAGTGAACCCACGTCGGCTTGGTGCCGCGGCTGGAGCCAGCGTCTTTAGTTCCGTCACTGGTTTGGACCAATGCAAGTCGGAGTATGAGCGCGTGCTGCAGGGTAAGTACAAACGTCTAATGAGAGTCGCCTACGACGGAGTGGTGCGCGGCAGTGTCCCGCTAGACCCGCAACATCAGCAGAAAACCGTCATTGGTCGTGGCAAATGGGGCTCACAGAAGGTGGAGCTGTCGTTGGAGTGGGAGATCTTGTTTGTACTGACGTTCGAGAAGAGTCGCAAGCTTGGCCGCAGCTCACGGCGGGCGCAGATGTTGGTGCACCCGGTGGGCTGCGGTTTCGAGTGCGCGGCGGGCGACGATCTGAGCCACACAGCCTCCAGCGGCATCTTCTGCGGTGGTGACGCCCCCTCCCCGCAATCTTCCGCCATCAGCGGCGAGCTGGGTGACTGCGGACATCACTCGTCGATGGCGCCAATGTCAAAGATGCCGCGCAAGAAGGAGCCGTCCAGGTCGGCGGCGTCTCACCTTATCATAACAATTCAGCGGCCGTTTACGCCGGATGAGGTCGGCTTCTCTTCGCATGACATGGAGGAGACAGTGATGGCTGGTGCGCTCCTCACCGTTTCGTCATCGAAGCCAGCGCGGCTTCTCGGTGGCGGAAGCGACGATACGAGCAACACATCTCGAGTGAGCGCCGGTGCCACCCAGGGGGTACAGGAGTACGTGTTTCAGCTTTGTCAACCCTCCCTCACGCTGGTCATTGAGATGAAGAGCTCGAAGCATGTGCAGGAGGCGCTCCGCCTATTGAAGAACAGCATTCGACGTGCTACGCAAGCGGTGAATAAGTCGATGCTGAACGCGCAAATACCGCCACCGGTGCTCACATCCTCGTCACTGCCTGTAGCTCACCACAGTCCACCGAGCTAGACGGGCGCTACTGCACACCTTCTGTCACTTCCTCTCTCAGGTGTCCCTATCGTGACGCCCCGTGTCGCTTCTCAGCATAGGCGGTGCGCACCGAGCAGTAACGGCTTCTCCGAGAGGTGCGGTGCGGCGACTCCATGAGTGGGACGCTGCTCATTTGGGGTTCGGTGACGACTGCCGTTTTTTTTTTTTTTTGTTGGCTGTTTTGTATGGTTGTGCTCTCGTATCTTTCCATGTATGGCGCGCGGTGGTGTCTTGTTCTCCCCTGCCTCCTTACTTCCCTCCCCCATTTCTCTGGATGTGCATGTCCACGTTGTCTCCACGCGCGCTCTTCTTCTCTTCGTTTTCCCCATCCATTCCATCACTTTTCAGCCGTTGGGCAGCGCATGTTTCCCACCCGCACGATACATGTGTGGGTGGGAAGTATGATGGCGAGAGTGCCTGTGCGCATGTTGTGGGGCCTCCTCATTCATGCCTTTTGTTTCTTCGGCGTGGATACCCACACCGTGCGGCATGACGCAGGCGCCACATCCGTATCGTCTTCCCCAGCCTCTTCTCTTTCCCTTGACATCATTTATGGATACGGTGGTGGCGGGCTGTCATGCACATGTCTACTCCCGCGGCCGTGCAAACGCCTGTGCTGTGGGTCCGACGTGTCGTGGTGCGTTAATGCGTGCGTAGGGGACTGCGGCCTACTCTCTGACCCGCCCCCCCCCTTTCACTACTACCCACTTCAACTGCAACCGTCCACTTCTCGCCACGCTCTCTCTTCTTTTCTGTCTTGCTGTGTTGCAACGGTGGACGCTCACGAGTGTCGATGAGTTTCGCGTGCTTGTGCACCCTCACACGTGCGCGCCTACACGCACATACATCAATGTACGCCGTTGCGAATGACCTGCACCATACGCACCCCCACCCACTCACTCCCAGGGGATACATACACGGGCAGCTCTCCTTTGGTTCTTTTCTTGCCTCCTCAACCTTCAACTTTGCTCTCTCCGACCGTAGGAGGAGGGGGGATGGGACTGTGTTGAGCACATCCCTCTCTTTCTTCCCGCGCGCGCACGTGTGCCGGCCGCTCCGCGCTGATCGTCATCTTGTATTACTGCTACCGCCATGTACAAGAAGGCGCTGAACGCGTTCTTCCTGAAGGTGCACCCCGACTTCTTCCACCACAATGTGCAGCAGCAAACTGTGAACCAGAACTCAGTGGCACAGCTCAATGAATTGCTTGCGTGGGCGAGGGAGTTCAAACAGGGGACTCTGCGCTCACCACCAGCTACGTCCATCTCCTTCAGTTTCTACCGTCGCATCGACGACAAAGAGGATGGCAGCGCCAACGCCGCCACCATGCAGCGGCCAGCGTGTGCAAGTGGCGCCCGAAGCAGCGGCGGTGATCAGTCAATGAGGTCTCTCTTCACGAAGCAAGCGGGTCAGCCCGCCGATGGGCCGTCAGATGGCAGTGGTTTTGACGACTCTGGCGCTGGTGGCAGCGCGTCATCGCACCACGACTCCCAAACGGCTCTCATCCACTCTACGTTTGAACTCCCGCAGGGCTTTGTGGCAAGTGAGTCGAACCGTGGCCTGGTGGAGCGCGCCGTGAATAAGTTCTTGCGCGACTTGCTGCGTCGAGCTGAGTGCATCGACTCTGTGACAGAGTCCATGTCAGTCGCAGAAGACGCGGCTGCGGCGCGGCGGGAGGCAAAGCCGTTGCGTCGTCGTCATCAAACGGATCCGCGGGTGAAGAGCAAGAGTGGCGGCAAGACCCTCCTGGACGAGGCGAGTGAGGCCATGACGATGCAGTGGACACTGACAAGTGTCCCCACCCTCGAGGAGCTGATGGACGCCGATCAGGTGCTTTTCGCCAAGACTCTATCCCCCTTGCAGTGCTCCGCAGCGCTGCATACCATACGCGTCTCTCTTGGAGAGCTGCACTATGATCAGTGGAGCTCGATGCCGCTGATTATCGATGACCACTTTGCCATTGGTGCCGGCATCACAGGTGGCCTGACGGTTCCGTGGGACTTTACGGCGATACAGTTTATCAGTTTCCTTCAACAGAACGCCGCCGCCATCGCGCAGTGCCGCGCGTTAGTGACGACGCTCGCAACGGAGGTGGAGCAGCTCATTGCAGAGCTGTGCAGGGCGCTGGAGTTGGATGACGTTCTCGTTTCGTGTTCGCACAAGGAGGCGATGGATGTGCTGCGGCTGCTACATCGCAACAAGGAGCTCCTACACGGGTACGGGCTGACAAACCTGACTATCGAGCTTGGTATGCATCACGCCACGCGTGCCAACGGCGTCGTCATCATTGACGTGTCCATGAAAACAAGCGAACAGCTCCGCAAATGGCTACAGGCGCTTCACGGCAAGCTTGACCTGCAACGCAAGCTTTACAGGGTGTCGAAGCAGATGCTGGAGACAACATGTGGCACTTGAAGGAATTCCGCGACATGGTGGAGCCAGGCGGTGTGGACGCTTTCGTAAACAACGACTGCACGTACGCGCAGCGGTTGGGGTGGGCAAAGGAGCTCTTCCGCATTGGCCCGCGCTGGCGCACTGGGACTGGAAGGAGTTCACGTTTCTGCTGAGCCCTGAGCTTGATGTGGACTGGAGTCGGCGTCAGCTTCAGCTGCCACACAACTTCGACGGCGACGCCTTCGTCCGCTACGTTGAGGATGTCCAACAAAGCGCAAAAGAGAAAGATAAAGAGGCGTTGCTGCGCGCGAGTGCGATGCGCCGGCTGTCAGACGAGGAGCTCCGCGCACAGGCGCACGCCACGGACTTGCAGCTGGTTAACGACACTAATGAAGCTGAAAACGATGGGCAGGCGCGCCGGCAGCTCATTGATGACCCTCTCGTCCCTGGGGTCCAGCCAGTGTCGGAGGCGATGCGTCATCTCTACCGACAGTCCTCGCCGCACATGGACGAGTACATGCCTCCAGCGAGGACAAGTTGGATCCTCTTAGCGTCGAGCGTCCGCTCTCGCACGCCATCACGTTCAACAGCGACGCAGAGGCGGAGGAGCAGCTCAAATGGGAGGGCTTCTATCAGGAGCCGTACGTGGACCAGATGCCGACCGGCGACCTCGACGATATGGCGCACACCTACCGACTCACAAACCGCTGGCATCGCGAGGCGGCGGCGAAGAAGCTGCTGGAGGAGTTGCAGGCCACGTACGGAACGAAAAGTCGCCGATTTGACTACCAAAAGATGGGCGATGTGCTGGAGATCAACAATGCCCGCGTTCAGCCGAAGGGGTTCCCGGTATTGGCGCGAGGCATGAAGCCGATCGAGGGTTAGCGAGAACACACCACAGCACCGGCTGTGTGTGTGTGTGTGTGTCTGTGTGACAACCTAGCCTCTCCCCTAATCTCTCTCCTCCTCTTGGCGGGTTCACTGAGAGGGCCTCGTCGCTCAACTCACTGACGCTCACTGTTCAAAGCACTCTCTGAGCTTTTCTCCTCAAGCTTCACGCCTGTGCGCTGATGTTTTCCATGAGCGCGTCTCCCCTCTCGGGATGGATCGGGGCGATTTTTTTTTGTCTGCTGCTCTTTGTGCGTGTAGGTCTCTCCCTCACTCCCTCTCTGTGCCTCCTCTCTCTGTGCCTCTAACACGTAAGCGGACTCCATTCTGCAATCATATAAGCGCACAGGCGCGGGCGCCTTCATCGAGACAGCGATGCGTCTTGTTCCCTCTTCTCTCATACATTTTCTCCCCCTCTCTCCACCGGTGTATCATCACAACACAGTAGTCATTTCTTGTCTTCCCCTCTCCGTTTGCTAAACAGCGATGCAGAGCGAAAGTGCAAGGAGTGGAGGGTAGGGGCGATGCTGCTGTGCTCCAATAGGGGTTTTGCAGAGGAGAATGCTACGCGCGCGTGTGTGTGCACCTGCGCTAGCTTTTATGCAAGAACGATGCCTTCCGGGCAGCTGAGGAGCCTTTACAGGTGATTTTTCTCTTCGTGAGCGATCCACCTTGACCAACACGTGTGTGTCTGTGTAGGGTATTCACACGAAGAGGTGTATGCACCAAACCTTGCCGCTTTCCATCTCTTCAACTCATCCCCCCCTCTTCCTCTGTCCCCTGTTTTCACGCCACTGCTGCGCATTGTGTGTGCGTGCCTCTATTGATCTTCCTCTCGTTTATATCAGTAACTTCCTCCCTCCCTCCCTCCTCCGTGCACCACCCGCGTTATGGGGGGCAGGAGAGACGAGTGCGTGCGCCATCAACACATATGCGCAGTGGCAGATTTATCCGTGTAGACATGAATATGTGGGAGTACATCACAGGTGCTCGATGACAGCGTTCGTGGTAGTCACACAACAAGAAGAGAGATGCTACACATCAATCTAGGACTCTCCTCTCCTCTCTCTCTCTCATTGCCGAAACGCGCGAGCCGTGCGTGCAGCAGTTTGCACAAGATGGCCGAAAGGGAGGAGAGGCGGTGTGTGCGCGCACACCGGAACCCCCCGCCCTCTTTTTCTTTGTCCCTGCGTTGCCTTTCCATTCACTGCCGTTTGATCCAGAGCGAAGGCCTACGTCACAGAGCGGTGGCTTTGGCTCTCTGGACACAAGGAGCGGTGAGATGCGGAGATTTTGGGAGGGAGACACAAGAAGGGGCCCCAATAAGTGCTCGAATACATTGCTGCGGCGCTTTCTTGTGGATCGTAAGAACAGCAGTGAAACGAGAGGCGCTGCGGTGGTGTGAGGCCGCAGTCAAGACGGAGAGATTTGCTACTATGGATCGAACTTGTATTGATTTCCTCTTTCCTACTCTCTCCGATGACGGGCTGCACACCCCTCAGTGCGCGGTGTGCAGCCTCCAGCGCCCCCCCCTACTCTGTGCAGAAGCCGAGCACCCTCCCCCATCCCCCTGCCAATGCCGAAACACCTCTGGTGGTGACAGGGCCATGTGCCTGCGACATGGGGAAGTGAGAGCGATGCGCCGTACGGACGTCGGCGGTCAGGTCGTGTGTGGCATTGCGCCGGAGCGGCCCGCGACTGTGAGCACAGCTGACCGCCGACGTGATGGGCGCGGCTGTGGCGTGGCCTGTGAGGCGGGGGTCGTGCTTGGGTGACTGGGTCGGCGCGCTGCTGCGGTGCGTGTCTAGGGCTTCTTCGCGCCAGGCGCTGGGCCCCCGACAGGCCAGGGTGTGTGTGTAGACACTGCGGCGGTGGGCTCTTGCTGTGTGGCGGCGAATGACCGAGGTGACGAGTGAGTTTGCAATTCCGCTGTGGTGGGGAGGTCACTGTCAGTACATTTACTACTGCTGTCTGTGCGTGTGTTTCCCCAAAGGATGGACGAGGAACGGTGTGTCGATACCTTGCCGGAGCCCCATGAATGATGGACTGACCTGTGAAATCTACTGCGTTCTTCCTGAGTGTTGCACGATGCGAGCTTCATTGAGTTGTCATCTTCAACGAAACCTGTCTGATTGGCTAGGGAGCCTGTGGGGTGGCCGAGTGGTTTGACTCGTCTGTGCATGCGCCTGTCTGTGCTGTGTTTATTGGCTCTGCCCCCGGGTGCGTTCTTCCCCAGCTCCCCTCTTTTTCATGTTCCGGGCGGTGGGGCGCAGGCTGGAGAGTGCGGCGTGGCGCATGCAAGTAAGTGGCCGGGGGCCAGCCGTGGCCAAGCAACTCGTGTTACCACTCGGATGGATGCGCTGTGCATCTGCTTTCGTATTCGAGGCTTTGCGTGTCAAAGGGTTGCAAGATGCTCGGCGAGCCATGCAGCGGCTCCTACATTGGTAAGGGGTGGGTGGAGGGTGGAGGGCTATGAGGCTGCAGAGCGACTGGCTCATCTTCTAACGACGACCACCCAGATCGCCACCACTGGCGACGTGCGTAGGGAGGAGGGCAGCCTTGCCGAAGCCCCACGAATGATGGACTGACCTGTGAAATCTACTGCGTTCTTCCTGAGTGTTGCGACGATGCGAGCTTCATTGAGTTGTCATCTTCAACGAAACCTGTCTGATTGGCTAGGGAGCCTGTGGGGTGGCCGAGTGGTTTGACTCGTCTGTGCATGCGCCTGTCTGTGCTTGTGTTTATTGGCTCCGCCCCCGGGTGCGTTCTTCCCCAGCTCCCCTCTTTTTCATGTTCCGGGCGGTGGGGCCGCAGGCTGGAGAGTGCGGCGTGGCGCATGCAAGTAAGTGGCCGGGGGCCAGCCGTGGCCAAGCAACTCGTGTTACCACTCGATGGATGCGCTGTGCATCTGCTTTCGTATTCGAGGCTTTGCGTGTCAAAGGGTTGCAAGATGCTCGGCGAGCCATGCAGCGGCTCCTACATTGGTAAGGGGTGGGTGGAGGGTGGAGGGCTATGAGGCTGCAGAGCGACTGGCTCATCTTCTAACGACGACCACCCAGATCACCACCACTGGCGACGTGCGTAGGGAGGAGGGCAGCCTTGCCGAAGCCCCACGAATGATGGACTGACCTGTGAAATCTACTGCGTTCTTCCTGAGTGTTGCGACGATGCGAGCTTCATTGAGTTGTCATCTTCAACGAAACCTGTCTGATTGGCTAGGGAGCCTGTGGGGTGGCCGAGTGGTTTGACTCGTCTGTGCATGCGCCTGTCTGTGCTTGTGTTTATTGGCTCCGCCCCCGGGTGCGTTCTTCCCCAGCTCCCCTCTTTTTCATGTTCCGGGCGGTGGGGCCGCAGGCTGGAGAGTGCGGCGTGGCGCATGCAAGTAAGTGGCCGGGGGCCAGCCGTGGCCAAGCAACTCGTGTTACCACTCGGATGGATGCGCTGTGCATCTGCTTTCGTATTCGAGGCTTTGCGTGTCAAAGGGTTGCAAGATGCTCGGCGAGCCATGCAGCGGCTCCTACATTGGTAAGGGGTGGGTGGAGGGTGGAGGGCTATGAGGCTGCAGAGCGACTGGCTCATCTTCTAACGACGACCACCCAGATCACCACCACTGGCGACGTGCGTAGGGAGGAGGGCAGCCTTGCCGAAGCCCCACGAATGATGGACTGACCTGTGAAATCTACTGCGTTCTTCCTGAGTGTTGCGACGATGCGAGCTTCATTGAGTTGTCATCTTCAACGAAACCTGTCTGATTGGCTACGGGAGCCTGTGGGGTGGCCGAGTGGTTTGACTCGTCTGTGCATGCGCCTGTCTGTGCTTGTGTTTATTGGCTCCGCCCCCGGGTGCGTTCTTCCCCAGCTCCCCTCTTTTTCATGTTCCGGGCGGTGGGGCCGCAGGCTGGAGAGTGCGGCGTGGCGCATGCAAGTAAGTGGCCGGGGGCCAGCCGTGGCCAAGCAACTCGTGTTACCACTCGGATGGATGCGCTGTGCATCTGCTTTCGTATTCGAGGCTTTGCGTGTCAAAGGGTTGCAAGATGCTCGGCGAGCCATGCAGCGGCTCCTACATTGGTAAGGGGTGGGTGGAGGGTGGAGGGCTATGAGGCTGCAGAGCGACTGGCTCATCTTCTAACGACGACCACCCAGATCACCACCACTGGCGACGTGCGTAGGGAGGAGGGCAGCCTTGCCGAAGCCCCACGAATGATGGACTGACCTGTGAAATCTACTGCGTTCTTCCTGAGTGTTGCGACGATGCGAGCTTCATTGAGTTGTCATCTTCAACGAAACCTGTCTGATTGGCTACGGGAGCCTGTGGGGTGGCCGAGTGGTTTGACTCGTCTGTGCATGCGCCTGTCTGTGCTTGTGTTTATTGGCTCCGCCCCCGGGTGCGTTCTTCCCCAGCTCCCCTCTTTTTCATGTTCCGGGCGGTGGGGCGCAGGCTGGAGAGTGCGGCGTGGCGCATGCAAGTAAGTGGCCGGGGGCCAGCCGTGGCCAAGCAACTCGTGTTACCACTCGGATGGATGCGCTGTGCATCTGCTTTCGTATTCGAGGCTTTGCGTGTCAAAGGGTTGCAAGATGCTCGGCGAGCCATGCAGCGGCTCCTACATTGGTAAGGGGTGGGTGGAGGGTGGAGGGCTATGAGGCTGCAGAGCGACTGGCTCATCTTCTAACGACGACCACCCAGATCACCACCACTGGCGACGTGCGTAGGGAGGAGGGCAGCCTTGCCGAAGCCCCACGAATGATGGACTGACCTGTGAAATCTACTGCGTTCTTCCTGAGTGTTGCGACGATGCGAGCTTCATTGAGTTGTCATCTTCAACGAAACCTGTCTGATTGGCTACGGGAGCCTGTGGGGTGGCCGAGTGGTTTGACTCGTCTGTGCATGCGCCTGTCTGTGCTTGTGTTTATTGGCTCCGCCCCCGGGTGCGTTCTTCCCCAGCTCCCCTCTTTTTCATGTTCCGGGCGGTGGGGCCGCAGGCTGGAGAGTGCGGCGTGGCGCATGCAAGTAAGTGGCCGGGGGCCAGCCGTGGCCAAGCAACTCGTGTTACCACTCGGATGGATGCGCTGTGCATCTGCTTTCGTATTCGAGGCTTTGCGTGTCAAAGGGTTGCAAGATGCTCGGCGAGCCATGCAGCGGCTCCTACATTGGTAAGGGGTGGGTGGAGGGTGGAGGGCTATGAGGCTGCAGAGCGACTGGCTCATCTTCTAACGACGACCACCCAGATCACCACCACTGGCGACGTGCGTAGGGAGGAGGGCAGCCTTGCCGAAGCCCCACGAATGATGGACTGACCTGTGAAATCTACTGCGTTCTTCCTGAGTGTTGCGACGATGCGAGCTTCATTGAGTTGTCATCTTCAACGAAACCTGTCTGATTGGCTACGGGAGCCTGTGGGGTGGCCGAGTGGTTTGACTCGTCTGTGCATGCGCCTGTCTGTGCTTGTGTTTATTGGCTCCGCCCCCGGGTGCGTTCTTCCCCAGCTCCCCTCTTTTTCATGTTCCGGGCGGTGGGGCCGCAGGCTGGAGAGTGCGGCGTGGCGCATGCAAGTAAGTGGCCGGGGGCCAGCCGTGGCCAAGCAACTCGTGTTACCACTCGGATGGATGCGCTGTGCATCTGCTTTCGTATTCGAGGCTTTGCGTGTCAAAGGGTTGCAAGATGCTCGGCGAGCCATGCAGCGGCTCCTACATTGGTAAGGGGTGGGTGGAGGGTGGAGGGCTATGAGGCTGCAGAGCGACTGGCTCATCTTCTAACGACGACCACCCAGATCACCACCACTGGCGACGTGCGTAGGGAGGAGGGCAGCCTTGCCGAAGCCCCACGAATGATGGACTGACCTGTGAAATCTACTGCGTTCTTCCTGAGTGTTGCGACGATGCGAGCTTCATTGAGTTGTCATCTTCAACGAAACCTGTCTGATTGGCTACGGGAGCCTGTGGGGTGGCCGAGTGGTTTGACTCGTCTGTGCATGCGCCTGTCTGTGCTTGTGTTTATTGGCTCCGCCCCGGGTGCGTTCTTCCCCAGCTCCCCTCTTTTTCATGTTCCGGGCGGTGGGGCCGCAGGCTGGAGAGTGCGGCGTGGCGCATGCAAGTAAGTGGCCGGGGGCCAGCCGTGGCCAAGCAACTCGTGTTACCACTCGGATGGATGCGCTGTGCATCTGCTTTCGTATTCGAGGCTTTGCGTGTCAAAGGGTTGCAAGATGCTCGGCGAGCCATGCAGCGGCTCCTACATTGGTAAGGGGTGGGTGGAGGGTGGAGGGCTATGAGGCTGCAGAGCGACTGGCTCATCTTCTAACGACGACCACCCAGATCACCACCACTGGCGACGTGCGTAGGGAGGAGGGCAGCCTTGCCGAAGCCCCACGAATGATGGACTGACCTGTGAAATCTACTGCGTTCTTCCTGAGTGTTGCGACGATGCGAGCTTCATTGAGTTGTCATCTTCAACGAAACCTGTCTGATTGGCTACGGGAGCCTGTGGGGTGGCCGAGTGGTTTGACTCGTCTGTGCATGCGCCTGTCTGTGCTTGTGTTTATTGGCTCCGCCCCCGGGTGCGTTCTTCCCCAGCTCCCCTCTTTTTCATGTTCCGGGCGGTGGGGCCGCAGGCTGGAGAGTGCGGCGTGGCGCATGCAAGTAAGTGGCCGGGGGCCAGCCGTGGCCAAGCAACTCGTGTTACCACTCGGATGGATGCGCTGTGCATCTGCTTTCGTATTCGAGGCTTTGCGTGTCAAAGGGTTGCAAGATGCTCGGCGAGCCATGCAGCGGCTCCTACATTGGTAAGGGGTGGGTGGAGGGTGGAGGGCTATGAGGCTGCAGAGCGACTGGCTCATCTTCTAACGACGACCACCCAGATCACCACCACTGGCGACGTGCGTAGGGAGGAGGGCAGCCTTGCCGAAGCCCCACGAATGATGGACTGACCTGTGAAATCTACTGCGTTCTTCCTGAGTGTTGCGACGATGCGAGCTTCATTGAGTTGTCATCTTCAACGAAACCTGTCTGATTGGCTACGGGAGCCTGTGGGGTGGCCGAGTGGTTTGACTCGTCTGTGCATGCGCCTGTCTGTGCTTGTGTTTATTGGCTCCGCCCCCGGGTGCGTTCTTCCCCAGCTCCCCTCTTTTTCATGTTCCGGGCGGTGGGGCCGCAGGCTGGAGAGTGCGGCGTGGCGCATGCAAGTAAGTGGCCGGGGGCCAGCCGTGGCCAAGCAACTCGTGTTACCACTCGGATGGATGCGCTGTGCATCTGCTTTCGTATTCGAGGCTTTGCGTGTCAAAGGGTTGCAAGATGCTCGGCGAGCCATGCAGCGGCTCCTACATTGGTAAGGGGTGGGTGGAGGGTGGAGGGCTATGAGGCTGCAGAGCGACTGGCTCATCTTCTAACGACGACCACCCAGATCACCACCACTGGCGACGTGCGTAGGGAGGAGGGCAGCCTTGCCGAAGCCCCACGAATGATGGACTGACCTGTGAAATCTACTGCGTTCTTCCTGAGTGTTGCGACGATGCGAGCTTCATTGAGTTGTCATCTTCAACGAAACCTGTCTGATTGGCTACGGGAGCCTGTGGGGTGGCCGAGTGGTTTGACTCGTCTGTGCATGCGCCTGTCTGTGCTTGTGTTTATTGGCTCCGCCCCCGGGTGCGTTCTTCCCCAGCTCCCCTCTTTTTCATGTTCCGGGCGGTGGGGCGCAGGCTGGAGAGTGCGGCGTGGCGCATGCAAGTAAGTGGCCGGGGGCCAGCCGTGGCCAAGCAACTCGTGTTACCACTCGGATGGATGCGCTGTGCATCTGCTTTCGTATTCGAGGCTTTGCGTGTCAAAGGGTTGCAAGATGCTCGGCGAGCCATGCAGCGGCTCCTACATTGGTAAGGGGTGGGTGGAGGGGGAGGGCTATGAGGCTGCAGAGCGACTGGTTGGGCCAGCTGCGGTACGGAGACGTCTCTCTTCTGTTGTAGTTGCTTATCGCTCTCTGTCTCCCTCGTACCGACCTTATGGCGTAAGGACGCAGTGCTATTTTTCACCTCAGCGTCTTCTCAGGGGTGTGTATGTGGTTGTTGCCGCCCCGTTCTCACAATTTCCACAAGGGAGCGATACCAACGAAAGGGCAACTCACGTACTTGGACACGCCCTTCCTCCACAGACTCCGTGTCTGTGTGGTGTTGCGAGCCTCATACATGATGCCTGCGCTTACGCTCGTCTATTCACCTTCCATCTCTCTCTGTTCTTCTCCTTTCACGTCACTGCCCAACGCTGGTCTCCCCGCCCCCTTGTTTGAGCTGCTCCACCCCCTTTTCCCGTTAGTTTGTCTCCACTGATGCAACCGGGTGTGTGCGCGTATGTGTGTGTGTTCGCTCGCTTTTGCATGTCTGCGTAGTACATCCTCTTCACTGAAGCAGACGTAGCACAAGCCAGCCACAGGTGTGGTGTTGTTCTCTTGACGCTGCACTGGACCACCGCCTCCATCGCGAATTGCGTGCGTGCACTCGCATTTCATCACTCACGCACTCTTCCTTGCCCGACCCCCCCCCTACACACACACACACGTCTTCTTCCCTCGTAGACGAAGCAAACAAACGACGGCTATCGTAGTGCATATCCGTCCCACTGCTGTTCCTCTTACCAACAGCGACACCCGCCCACACGCACGCATCAAGTTGTGTTCTCTACCTCTTTGTATTGCTCTCGCAGCCCCGCATATACCGTCATATTCACTGTGAGCTAGACGGCGGCTGGTTAGGGCAAGAGCGAAGGCTCCAAAGAAAGACAGGGAGGCCCAACATAACAAAGCATGTCACTGGAGACCTGGGCAGTGACCGCTGTTGCGATCGTTGATGCTGAGGGTACGCCGCTGCTCCTGCGTACCTACACTTCGCCAAAGGATGTTCTCAACTCCCCCGAAGCCCCGCTGCATGCGCATCTCTACGTCGGACCAGAGGACACGGTCAAGCTGCATTTTGTCCTTTTCGCCTCTCTGGACCGCTGCGAGGAGATGCGCGAAGGGGCAGCGCCGTCGTTGACCGGCATTGGTGCGTCATCTTCAATGGCGCTGGTGAGGGGCAGCACCGAGGCTTCCCTTGTCACCAAGAGCGGTGTGGCATCCAGTACCGAGACGGGAGGTGCTGCTGGGACCTCGTTGGTCACTTTAAGCAACTCTTCCACAACCTCCATAATTAGCGCCTCCGCAGCGAACACGGCGCGGCTCATCTCTCCAACGACGGACGCGAGATTTTTGGGGAAGCTGCTAGACAGCCACCGCATGCGAAGCTACGGCTTTCGCTCTGTGACTGGTGTTCACACGCTGCTAGTGACCGTAGGCAGCGATGCACCTGCCGATGCGATGGTCCCGCTCTGCCGCGCCTTGTACGAGTGCGCCTCTGCGGCGTTGTGCAATCCGTTTCGTTCTCCAGCTCATTGCTGGCGCGCGCAGGAACAACTGCTTTGGCGAGCGCCGTCATCCAGCCTTCGGTGTGACCCCGCTGGCGCAGCGACATCGCAGCGTGCAGAGGAGGCGGAAGGTACAGACGAAGGTCGGGAGTGTTCTCTGCGTATGCACAGTAAAGTTGCTACTGCCGACACAAGCTGGCATTCCCTTCCGCCCGGAGTGATGGAGTGGAGCTGGCCGCGGCCGGCCCCGACCTCCGCCGCTGCTCTCACCGCGGAGCCGACGCTGGCGCTGTCGCGCACCTTCAATACGCAGATTGAGGGGCTTCTGTCGAGCTTCACCGTCACGGCGCGAAGCTGCATCATTCGGTAAGGCACTGGATGCGTCGGCGGCCCTTCTCTCTCTCCCCCTCACCTCGCGCCTCTTTCCGCTTTTACGCTTCTTTTCGACTTCTTCGCCGGCATCCACGCGTTAGCAGAGGCATGAGGCGGAAGTGAGTGAGGAGTGACGTGGGGAGAGGGACTTAGAGCTGCGAGCGAGAAATGGCGAGCCCACATCCTTGTGCCTGTGTGCCGGTGCTCTTAGGCGGAAAGGGGGCACCGATTGGAGTCAGTGAGGTCAAGTTGTTTCTTTTCTATGCGCATGTGCGCTTGTTCTGTCTTACCATATCACATTGTCTGTGTCTCTGTCCTTGGTGCAATAAGCCTAGCGAGCTGCCGAGGAACTCGAGGCGATTTGAGGGGTGGCGGTGGGGAGGAAGTTGTGCGGCTGCCACCACTTCTCTCCGCCAGAACGCTGCAAGAATACCATCCGAGGTGTGATGTGGTGCGACGCTTCTCTCAGTGGGTACCCCCCCCCCTCCACCACCAACACACATCCACCCATGCACACAGAAGTGATGCTTCAGGACGACGCGCATAAACATTGGTATCTCTTTAACACGTGCGGACTCTGCCTCGAGTTCCTCTGCCGCAGGCTGAATTTCCAATGCACTTCTCTTCTTCCCTCTCTCACCCCCACCCCTATCCCCACACGCATGCACTCACAAAACTTCCTCTGCTTACTTATCGCTCTACCGTCTCTCCCGGTGATACTCTGACAAGGAAGGGGTCACGTGTTTCACTTATCCACGTCACTTACCCACGTCTCTCTTCTTTTCCTGCTTGCTCCCTTTGTTTCTGTGCTACTGCGTGCATTGAAGAGGCTGCATGAGGGGAAAGTGGGGAGGAGCGCAAACCACATACGGCGCGGTCAACGACGGCTTCTTTTCTCATCTCTCTTGGCATCCTTCAGTGGTGTCCTTTATCGTGACTCACACCCACACACCCACGCACACGTAGCAAGGCAATGAGCTCTGTAGAGGAGATCGACTCCTTGGCGGAGTCCATGTACACCAATCCGGATCCGGAGGCTCGTCGGCACGCGCAGGAGCGTCTCACTGCTCTCACCCAGGAGAACGCAGACGTAGCCCCTCTCGAGGCTATCTTTGCGCGATCGAGTAATCAGTATGCGCTAATGTTTGTGTCGCAGGGCATCGTAACGTGGCTCAGAGCGAACCGCAAGTGGCTCTCCAACGAGCAGCGCTTTGAAGTGGTGGTAAACATGTGTGGGACTTGTGTGCAGCGGGTCAGTCTTGCCGGCGCCCCACGGCACGTAACGCTTGCCCTCGTGAACGCGTACGCAAAGCTGACGAAGCTGTGCTTCGAGAAGGGCACATTTCTCATAGAGGCGGTTGCTTTTGCGCTTCAGATGCTGCACGATGCATCCTCCTTGTACGCGAAGAGCGTGGCCCAGAACGGTGGATGCGGCACGGCAGCTGGATCGCACGGAAGCACCAACAAGGCAAGCATTGCGGGCTCCTCCAATGGCGGCGCGCCGTCTTCGTCAGCGATGTGTGGCGGCGCAAGTAGCACCACTGCCATCAGTGGGGGAGGCAGTGCGGCTAGCAGCGACGGCAGCCCGCTTGGCTACGGCATCATTCGACACTCCCGCTTTGCCCCGACTGGGTACCGCAACGAAGAGGAGCGCCACACTGCCCACTACGTTTCCCTCTTGTTGCTCACCACCCTTGTTAATGAGTTTAGCAAGTACGACTCAGCCAAGTCGCAGACATACATGAACTTCTCCACCCACCGCCGCTGCAGCAACAACTTCCGCGACGAGTGCATGCTGGACATCTTCGTCGCCAGCGTGGCCGAGTTGGAGGGCGTTAACGGTGCATCTCTCATGGTGCTGGAGGTGACAGAGTTTGTGAGGGACTGTCTCACGTACGACTTCATGGCCATCATGGTGGATGAGACCGAGGAGGCGCTGTCAGCCCAGTTCCCGAGCTTGTGGAAGGGGGTGCTGCTGGCGCCTCACACGTGGGACGTGTTGTGGGGACAGCACGCCACGCTGCCTTACCCTCATTGCGCCACGTTGCTCACAGGTCTGGCAAGCATGTGCGGTGTCCGTCGCACCTTCTTTGAGTCAACCGAGGAGCGTGTTCAATACCTGAACGGTGCCCTGACGCACCTCGTCCACACAATGCAGCTCACCGATGGGCGGCTGAAGGTGCCGCACTACGTGACAGTTCTGGCAGAGGCGTGCTACCGCTTCATTTCCCCGTTTGGCTATCGAGATCTCCACCTCAGCTCTGTTTTCCAGTCGTGGGTGTCGGCAATCCGTGCCGTGTCACTGGATGTCTTCCGCATACCATTTGGCCAGTTGGGCTCCTTCACTACGGCGACAACCCTGCTCAATTTCTGGAGTCGATTGGCGACCTCGCGCCGCATGTACAGCATGTCGGAAGAGTCCTCAAAGGACCTAGAGCTCATCTCGCCTGAGCTCGTCATGTGCTTCTTCGAATCCCGCGTGCATGTGGGAGGTGGAAGTGGTCAGCAGGGATCATCGCACGGCGGCACGAACACCGCTAGCGGCGACCTGGAGGAGATGGAGTACAGCATGGAGTCGGATGAGGATTTCGAGGCCACGATGGAGTCGATTCTCGCGCAGTCGGACGCTGTGGCAACTCTCGCCCTGCTGGAACATACAGAGGCGATGAAGATGCTGGCGAACTACGTCCACAGCGGGCTGGGGTCTAACGTCCTGACGAGCCCCAGCGCAACTACCTGGTTGTTCTACCTCGCTGGTGGGCTAGTGCGACATGTGCTGAGTGCCGTTGAGGAGTCGGCGGTGGAGGCATGCTCGAGCTTCTTCGTGTTCTGTGTGGACTGCGCGAACCATCGCAGCAGTGGCGCTGCTGCGATGCCGTCCTCATCTCTCTACAGCTCCTACGTGGAGCGGGCGCTCCTGCACTTCTTGACGATGGTGCAGAGTGTGCTCAGCTCCTCGCGGCTGCATGAGGCGCTCAGCACTGTTGTCACAAACGTTTTTCAGTCGCGCATGGCGCTCTTCCAGTTCATACTCAACAACATTGGACGCAATCTCATGCGCGGTGTCACGGGCAACCGCACCACCGACGAGGAAACGGCGCACATTATCCGAGAGTCCATCGAGCTCATTCGCAACGCGTGCATGGATATCCCGCACTCCATGCTGGCAGAGCTGCACCTCGAGCTGCCGCCAGTGGTGGAGCTGCCACTCGTGCAGTCATACCAGACCTACAAACTGCGCACCAACCTCTCTGCAGTGTTGTGGCGGCTGTTCAGCGTGACGCCGTGCGTGCAGGCAAACCTGAAGGCGTTCCTTCAGCCAATCGAGCTGTGCATGCAGAGCACGCTCAGCGGCGGCAACGACGCGCTCTTCACGGCTGGCTGGATGCGCGACCTGCGCGGCGTTGTGCTGGCGTTGCGAGACAGCGCGGATGGGCTCAGTGACTTTGTTGAGTGGGTGTGCGACCACGCCAGCTCCTTTCACGAGGTACTGCACCGACCTGCGGCGCAGCACAGCATTGTGATAGTCTCTTTCTGCGTTTCCTCGAAGAGCTCGTCTCGCAGATGGGAGGTCGGTGTACGCTGCCGTGTTGCACTGCGCACAGCTCCTGCGGTCTCATGCTCTTCAAGCACATGTGCACCCTCATGCAAAGCATCATCGAGCAGTGCATCACGGACGAGCACATTCAACACGTGAGCAGCATCGGCGGTGGCGGTATGGTGGATGGGGCATACGACATGATGCTGAAGCCGTTGGCGCTGTCTCTGAGTGTGTTGAGGAGGTCCATCCAGGGAGGCTTTGTACCGCTCGGGGCCATGGCCTTCTACCACGACGAAGCCTATGACAACATCCTCCTCGGCCTGCTTCGCATGGTTGGTGTGTTTCCATTTGTGTACTTTCGGGAGTACCCTAAGGTGCCCTACGCAGTTGTCAACATGCTGCGCACGGTAACTGAGGAGTTTGCCTATCGCCCCCTCATGAGCCTCGACGCCGGCGAGCTGGAGAAGCTGATCTCCTTCGTTGTGTACCTCTGCGAGGACGTCGACACACAGACCGGCACGCTGCTGCACGGACTGTCCTTCCTCAGCTTCATTGCTGGCCTTATTAGAGAGGTAAAGGCGCTTTCTACGCAGACGGTGTCGCAAGCGCTAGAGGCGCGTCCACACGGGACCCCACCACCGTCTCCGATGCAGCTGCCCTCCTTCTACGCGAGCCCGTCTGGCCGTCTTTCGGGTACCCCAGGCAGCCTGGGTGGCCGCAGCGGCGGCGGGCTGGCGGCCGCTCCGGCGGTGGCGCCTCGGCGCCACGGGCGACGCGACTGGCCAGGGAGGCGCTAGCCCGCACCCTCGAGCCGTTCAACTCGCTCTGGGAGCGACTTATTTCGGTTGCAATGAACGTTATTGTGTGCCAAGACCGCGCCCTGAGTGTCAGTTGCGCGGTGGTGTACCCCATCTTTGAGGTGCATCCACCTTTCTGGTATTCCTTCGTCGAGAACTTTGTGCGCACCTATCCAGAACGGAAGCAGCCGATGGTGCGCGAGGCGCTCTCGGCCCTATCCCACGCCGCCGAGTCGCAGGACAAGTTTTTCTCTGAAGTGTTCACCTTCCGTCAGACAATGCGCAATCTCTGAAGGGGTTAGTCGTGGTGATGGTCGTCATCGGACAAGATCGGTGAATGCAGTTTTGGTAGTGTTGTCATGTGTGCACAACTTCTACGACAGTCGCGCTGACTTTTGGGGTTGTTGGTGATGAGATTGGAGATGGTGGTTGACTCAGCGACAGTAATAGCATCGACAGCTGTAAATGCTTGGTAGCGTAATGTTGGTGACTAGAAGTGGTATGGCTCATGCCCCTGTTTCTCGTTATCTGCAAGAGTGCAGCGTACGCTTGACAGAGTTGACTCGCTCAGCTCTCCCGTGCATGCAACGGGGTGGACGCTGCGGTGTATGCGTGTGCGCGAGTATCCACATGGTTGTGGCGATCTTTCTGCGTCTATGTGCGTGTGTTTTTCCCGTTTATTAGGCCCACAACAGAGCGATTACATGTAATGTGTCTGCGTGCTCACTGGCTCAGTGAAAGTTAAGACGACACAAGTGGGAAGGCGAGAGGGGGAGCGAGAAAAGGGGAGACATGGGAAGGTGCAGAGAGGCAACGGCGAGGCTTGTGCGTGCGTGTCTTTGTGCGTCTTCTTCTTGCGGGCGTGTGTTTTCTCTGCCATTGCCCTCCTCCTCGTCTCTTCTCCTGCCCTGTCCTCTGCCCCAGTCCTCCTTGCCACCACGCCGCGTCCGCGGCGGACTTGGCCAGAGGCACAACATAGTCACCCGTCATGCACGTTTTACACCCCCCCCCCCCCCCCACCCCCAACACACACACCACACACCATCACCATGTATGAGAAGATGCCCCTTCTCGCTGATTAAAATGTTTCCCTGCTTTGCGCCACCTTCTTCCCCGGATGTTGTTGTTGTTGTTCTTTCTGCGGCCACTCCCTTGCCTACTCTCCAGTGCACAGGATTCTGTACGTGGCTACTCAGCATTTCACCGGCGCTGAGCACCACGCCATACGCCGCCGCAGAGAATACACCCGCACACGCACACCCACAGGCAATCACGTCCTCTTCTGCACTCTCTGAAGGAGCGGGCGAGCACCTAGGACAGTGGGTGCTGAGGAGCGTAATTAGCCAAACGAATGCAACTGATAAGAGAGCGCAGACGCCCATCATGTCTGATTCTACCAGCCGAAGCGTAGAGGAGCTTCGCAAGGACTACGCGAAGCTTCTGGACCCACAGGAACCACTGGACAGCCGCATGCGAGAGCTTTACCGGCTCAAGGAAAACTGTCTCAAGACCGTAGCTGGTGTAACAGTAATCCTGGAGGCGATCGACACCACTGACTCAGTCTTGCTGCAGCACGAACTGGCCTACAACGCTGGTCAGAGCGGCCTAGAGGAGGCCGTGCCAGAGCTGGAGCGCATTCTGCGCACTGTTAGCTACGATGTCGTGACGCGGCATGAGGCTGCTGAGGCGCTCGGCGCCATCGGCTCGTCACTCGCGCTTCAGGTGCTCGAGGCGCACAGCGACCCCACCACAGAGCCAGAGGCACCGATTCGTGAGACCTGCGAGCTCGCACTGGCCCGAATCGAGCGGAAAGAAGCGAAGGGTAGCGCTGCTGTGGCCCCTCCGAACGGGTGTGAATTCGTATCTGTGGACCCATCGCCGGCGTTTAGCGCGCTGGACTCCAGCACTGACGAGCCGGTGCCGCAGACAGTGGAGGAACTAGAGGCGGTGCTGCTGGATACGTCAGGGCGCACACGGTTGTTCCGCCGCTACATGGCCATGTTCACCTTGCGCAACTTGGCGACGGAGGCGGCGGTCGCCGCGCTCTGTCGCGGTCTTCGCGAGGATACTGTTTCACCACTGTTCCGGCACGAGGTGGCTTTTGTTCTCGGACAGCTCGAACATCCGAGCAGCCAGCCAGCTTTGATTGCAGCCCTCAAGGACGAGGAGGAGGCAGCGATGGTGCGGCACGAGGCCGCGGAGGCGCTCGGCGCGATCGCTGATCCAGCGACGCTGCCAGTGTTGGAGAGCTACGCAACCCACCACGAGCCGATCGTCCGGGACAGCTGCGTGGTGGCGCTCGAGATGCACAAGTACTGGACAAACTTCAACACCCTCGCTCATCATCAGCAGCAGCAGGAGCAAGAGGCGTAAGAGAGGGAGGACGGGAATCTGAGAGGAATGTTCAAAGAGAGTGTGGAGGGCGGTGGCTGCTACGTGCGGTCATGTGCGCGCTGTCGTCTCTCCAGTAATCCCCTCCTCTCTCTCTCTCCCGTTCTTTGCTCGTGTCGCTGCTTGTCACGCCATCGGTGCTCGCAAGGCATCAGAGGTATCAGGGCGCTTGATGCCCTACGAGGGACCCGCTTCGCAGCCTGTCTGCGCACGTTTAAGTGTGTGCGTGTGCCATACGTGAGCCGCACGCTTTCTGCGGCAGGTTGGTTGGAAGCTGTGCGATCACTAAACATAAGGAGCACAGGGAAAAGAACAAAAGGGGTCGCTACGGGACCGAACACCCGAAGAGTTACTGGCATGCGTGCGTGGGAATGTAATGCGTCTGCTCTCGTTGTAATTGCCATACTTCAGTAAAGAAATTTAATAGAGGTGAAGGCGCATCTGTATTGAGTGAGTGCAGGGAGAGAGATGAAGGGGACTGCCATTTCGGAAAGAACGCCTTACATCACACTCTGATTGCTTGCGCTTTTTCTCTCTTTGTCTGACTCTCCACCTCTTTCTCTGTGTGGTTGGTCATGGCGGTAAGATAGCGGTGCTCATGTGTGTGTGTGGTGTGTGTGTGGTGTGTGTGCTTATCAGTGGTGTGGTTGGGATGGTGTGGCGTACACGATTGCGTGAGCGTGGTAGTCCTCCTCCTTCTCATTCTCATTCTTCCCTGTGGACGAAGAGAAGACGAGATCAACAACATGCATAGGCGCTTCAGTGGGTGAAGTGGGCCCTCCACTTTACTTTGTTTCACCGTTGCCACCACGTTGTGCGTGCAGTGTCACTTCTTCTTCGTTACTGCCGAGTCTTTTATGGCCGACTGCCCCACCTCTCTCTCTCTCTGAGTGTGTCTGTTCTGGGGTTGATTGCATTTGCGCATTTACACAGAACTCCACTGCTGCCCGCATTCCCCACTTGTCCCGCCTCTCACACCCTGTCCAGTACTTCTGGGCGAACCTGTCCTCTCCCTTTCTTTCCCCTTGTGTTTCTTTTGCCTTCTCTCTTCTAACAGTAACTAGAGCCATGCCCTACAACAGCTCCTGCTTGTGTGTCGGCTATGCATTTCAACTGACGTACACGTGCCTCTCTGAGAGGCGAAAGAGCCCATGCGCTACCTACCGCCCGCTCGGAGGGGCACACGCACGGGCATCGAAATGAACGTCAATACAACTTTACATGCAGACCCATACATTACATTCAACCATTCAGCCAACCGGCATGCGCCTGTGTGCTCGCCCTGCGTGCTCAAGCCACAGCGGTTTGCGCAGTTGTTGGCACATTATCTGCGCCTCCTGCATCACAATACGCGCATGCCCGCGTTTGTTTTTTCGGTCAAAAGCCCTTCTCGGTGCTGCAACTTCAACACTTTGGAGTGGTGTGGATGCCCTATTCGTGCTCTCACCTGTCTCCCTTACGCACCTATTCACCCCCTTCCTTCTCTCTGTTCTACTTTGCGGTGGTTCCTCTCGCTCACCTCCTTACACAAATCAGCCCATCGACGTTGATGGCGAGCATTTCTGCATAGCGGCATCCATACACATAGTCTATGATGAAACACGCCTTGGACACTCTGAATGCCGGCGAGCGGCCCTCGTACACCCACTTCCTTACCCCTTTTGCTCCCCCTAAGCCGGCAAGCGGGAAGGTGCTGGCCCCTTCAGCAGCGTGTTGTGTCCTTCCGTTGCCTGCTCGCAGCGTGGAGGCTCTTTCTGGCGACACGGCGGTGCGGCACGACCGGGAGCGGCCGAGCTTCCCCTTCTCTTTTCAGCGCAAGCGCCATCGTTGCTCTGCCTGCAACGCTGCTTTGTAGTTTCCGCTTGATTTGAGGGCGCACCGCAGCGGTCTTCTGACCCCTTCTCTCCCGTCCTTTCCGTGGTCCGTGACTTCAGAGTCGGTCCCACCCATCCGGCCTCCTTCGAGCCCCACCCGGTGGGAGGGGAAGCTGGAAGGGCGGGGGCGGCTCTGCACTCTCGCCCGTGCAGAAATACAACTTCCACGCGCATCGATGGGCTTGTGTAAGAGGTGCGCTCTACACTTGCCGGTGTGGCCTCGGTGTAAGCGGCACAGTCGCGCACACACTGCCCAGCGATCGGATCCACTGGGCCCAATACGCCGACTCGCTCAGGGCGTCGCTGCGACTCACTCCCTCTCCCCCTGTCCTTCCCTTTCTCTCTCTCTTTCCTCTCTATTTCTTAAGTTGACACCATAGCGGAGGTGTTTCCATACAAATTTGGTGTGCTCATGTGTGCTTCGAGGTACACACCAACTCGACACATGCAAAGTAACGCTCACTAAAACAGTTCCAATTCACACCACCGATACGCCTACCCGGCGCTACACCGAAGCACGACGTGCCAGCGCACGTCGCCATCACTACCTCTTTGGGCGCTCCTCTCGGAGTTTCTAGCCGACCCCACGCTAGGTGCTTCCTGGCCACTTTGAGCTTGCCGGAAACGAAAAGAGGTTTCCAGGAAAGAGTGTCAGGCAGGGTGATCGATATCGAGAGAGCGAGAGCGCAGGTTTTCGTCTGCATCTCTCTCTCTCTGTGACTGCCTGAGATTTCAAGGAGTCTCTACATTATAGAGGCGACAAACAGTGCCAACTAGTAGAGGCGGTGAGTTGCGTTTGCGACTTGCACGCACTCATAATTGCACTCGCTTAAAGTGAAGAACGAGACAGCTACAGGGCAGTAATGGGGTTTGCATCCGCGTATGACACCTGGGTGTCACCCATGGCCCGCGAAGCTGTAATCTTCGGCCCAATGGTGTGCTTCTGGTTCTTGCTTCAGTACGTCTTCATGCGAGTACTACCGTTGCGTATGCCAAACTGGAAGCGACTGACGGCGGTGCAACAGGATGACATGATTGTGCGGTGCTGCAGTATCATCAACGGCTGCCTCATGTCCGTGTCTGCCGTTCTATTCCTCTCCAACTTCATCAATCACGGCTGTGTGGTACCGAGCAACCTGTACGCAACGGTGCCGTACTATCGGTTCAGCAGGGTGACCATTTCTGCCTACTTCGTGTGGGATATCGTTGTGTGCTTCTACTTTAACTGGGCCTGGGTCTGGAAGATACACGGCCTGTGCAGCTTCGTTGGGTCCTACATCCTCCTCTTTCCGTTCTCTGAAAGCTACGCGGGGTACTACACTGGCTGTTTTGAGCTTTGCAACAGTTTCCTGCATGCTTCCGTGGTGCTGCGCACTTTGTCAAGCATCGCTGATAGGCGGTCGCAGTGGTCACTCATCAAAACCCTCGACAAGCGCGCCACCGTGTGCGAGTACATCTTTGGAGGTCTTTACACTCTTATTCGCGTAATTGGCGGCACCTACATCACCGGCAGTTGGCTTTACAACGTGCTGAGCACGTGGCGGTCCGATATCGTCCATGGTGGAGAGTCTGGGTACACGCCGAAGCTGCACAATGAGGTGGCGGCGGGTATCGCCGTTGCTGCGCTGTCCATCGTGCAACTGCTACAGTACTTCTGGCTCGGCGAGATCATTAAGCGTGTCATGAATAGCGGTGTTGGCGCAGAGGTTAAGAGGGGGACCGTTTCTGGCGCCGCTGATGCTGACAAATTGAAGGCTAAGGGCAAGAGGGGAAGCTGATCTGGAGCGGAGAGGCTTTCGCTCGCTTTCTCACTTTTCTCTCCTTTGTTTATGCGCTTATATTTGCTTTAAGGGTGCATATTTGAGCTGCAAGTTGTGGTGTGTGTGTGTGGTAGCTGCATTGTTCTTATCGACCTATGGGAGGGTGAGAGGGGAGGGGAGATACGTGAGGCACTGGAGGGGATCTATGCTTTCTCTTCTGTATTTGGTGGTCGCCACAACTTTGATCGACTGGGCCCTACAGGAGCCAACGGATTGACAGAAACAAGGATGAGACGGGAGAGGGGAGGGGAGAAAGAGAGGGAGAGAGAAGGCGCCAGAGGTCGCTGGTTGGCATCATGCGCGTTTTTGTCTTCTATGGCCCCCTCCTCTTGCCGCGCCCCTCTCTTTCCTTAATTCGCACCGCTTCGTTTCTTTTCTGCTTCTCCCCACTTCAGCAGTCGCTAAGTAGGATGCAGGCAGGCCTTGGGGGGAGGCCGATGGCTCGCGTCTCTTCCATGGTGTTTCTCTACTCTCCTAGTTTGACCACCGCTATCTCTTTTTCTCTCAACTTGGTTGACCTTGCCGCTTATCGTTGCAGTGCGCCATGATGACTAGCCAGGCTCTGATCTACACAGGCATGCATGCACTTATACACGCATACTGGTACAACAGTGAGGCTGGAGAGAAACACCAACGTAGAGGGACAGAGGCGTCAACTGTGAGGCCCGCCGACTGACTGGCTGGATGGTCGAGAGCCCCCAACAACAACAGTGAGCGTATTGTGCTTCACTGTGTGTGTCTTCGAGAAGACATGTGCCGACGCGCTCTTGACCTCGTTCTCATCTGGTGCCACCCCCCTCCCCTCCTCTCTTTCCTCCCTCTCCTATGCTGGGAAGAAAGTTGACTGGCTTTTACTTCCTTGTCTGCGAATTCACGTCAGACCTCTCCCCATCATGGCAGGCACCGGGTGAGACATGATGGGTAAGGAGGGAACAGACGCTGGACTTTCTCAAGTATCATCAATGGAGATAGTAAGGATTCCATAAGAGCGGAATACAGACGTCAATTTCCCCTACCTGGTGACGCCCAACACGCTTGTGACATCGCCTCATCATAGGCTCGAAAGATGGGATGGTACCCTTCAGCTGAATAAAATTACCTTCTCTGTCTCACTCCATTGTGAGTCTACCTGCTCACGCGCGCTCTCTCACCACTCACACCACCACACACACACACACACACACACACACACCACACACGTGCATCAGCTCTCATAGCGGGTGATAAGCGAAGCAAACGGGGTAAGACGTGACGCTGATATGCTGCGCTCTTTGTAATTTGCTGGTCTCCCTTTTCATTGTACCCCCAACGTGCAAAAATGTTACTTCTACACTTTCTTCGCTGCCAGGGCTTCTTGTGGCGTGGCCTTCGCGACCGGGCGCGGGTGAGCAAGATGATAAGCGGTGCCTTGCCCATCCCTGCCAACTGTGCGGAGACATTGGTGGTGCCGGTCAGGGCAATTCGTGCGGCCGCGGCAAGGACGGCGGCGCTTCCGCAGACACCACAGCCGCCACCTCCTCTGTTTGTTTGGCCGTGGCTTCGCCAGCTGCCATTCGACCGTGCGTTTGTTCAGTTTATCGCCCAACCCATGGTTGTTCCCATGTACTGCGGCTTGCGTATGATAGACCAGTACGGCCATGTCAACAACGCCAAGTACCTTGAGCTCTGCGAGTTGGCTCGGTGGCATCAGCTATCGTTTCTCGGGATTGGCACCATGATGGTGCGGCACCGCGTGACGTTCATTGTCTCCGACATCTCCATCACTTATCAGCGGGAAATTAAACCGCGGAGCACGGTATGGGTGGCTACGCGAATTGTTCTCCCACCGTCCAGCACCGCCTTTGCCACCTCGTCGTCTTCGTCGCCGCCGGTGGAAGCGCCATCATCAGATAAGAAACGGTTGTACGTGGAACACGAAATCTGGAGCAAAGATGGGTGTAAGCTGCACGCTACGTCGACTGTCTCGGCGGCCCTCATCGGCTCTGTGGAGTACGAGCAGGAGTTGGCCCGGCGCTACGACCCAGCTGCTAAAGCCGCAGCGGCGGCGGCAGCTGGTGCGTCTGTAAGCACGCGTCCGCGTCAGCGTGCAACTTTGAATTGTGAGCACGCCTTGGCTGACGCGGCGGGTCTTTCATCAGTGGCAGAGCTGCGAAAGCTGTTTGAATCTGTTGAATATGTCAGCCCATCCATCGTGGACGGTGGCAGCGCCACCGCCGCTGCTGCTGCCGCTGAAACAGGTGAGGTACCTGACCAGGAAAGCGCGGAGCGGTGCGAGCGTGTCACGAGTCTCTCCCGCATCTGGAGTACAACACGCAACCAGCTGCGCCATAGGTCTCTCGTCCTACCTCAGTCGTCGTCTTCCGCCCCACACAACTCCAAGACGGGGAAGTAGTTGTGATGGCTGTGCCTTCGATGAGGTACAGTTGATGAAGGAATTAGGCAAGGGCAAGGGAAGGGCCCTCTTTATGCTCGCCTTCATGCCAACATGTATGTGCGCATGTATGTTGATTTTGCGCCTATGTGGCCATGCTTGTTTGCTCTGTCGTCTCGCTCGCTCCCTCGCGTGCGCGCTTTCTCCTCTCCTCTCCTCTCCTCTCCTCCTTTCCCTACCCCTCACTCATATACACACCAAACACCTGCTGGTGCTGCGCGCTTCTGGTCTCTCTTCTCTCTCTTTTTCCTTTTCTGTGCTTTCCTATGTGCTCGTTTGACAAGACTGAAGTAGTCAGCGGAAATTGTGCCGGAGGATATGTGCTCCACACACACACACACACACACACATACATACAAGTGCCAGTTGCAGAATCACGTGCGCGAGATGGGAGTGATCGATGGCAGCGGCTGCGACGATGGGGGCCGTGTGTTGACGGTACTTTGTCCATTCTTGGATAAGTCCGTGCATGCCTGGGGGCGAAAGCAGAGGGGGCCCAAAGAGCAGACATCGCATGTGTGAGATGGGAAACAGGGGACGGGCGCGGATGGAAGGAGGTTGAAGACAACGTCGCCAGGGAGAGAAAAACAAAACAGCGGAGGCGGGAGCAACAACACCGTTGTGTGTTTTTGGTGTAGCTCTCGCCTCCGCTGTTTTGTTTTTCTCTCCTTCTTCCTTTGCCTGCTCCACTCCCTTAGAGGGCTCAGTGGAGGGCACCCGCGCACGCACCCCAATCCGCAGTAACTCACTTTGACTGCTCCTTTTTTTCTTTTTCGTTTCCGAATACGCTGCTTTGTGCTATCGCTACCGCTGCCGGCTCAGGCATGGTCACCACTCCACACTCTTCTCTGTGTATCGAACTCCTCTTCGGTTCTCGTTAACATTTCCATCTGTCCTACCCCTGTAGGGGCTCTACCTGAACTGCTCTTCCTCGCACTACCCCTCTCTTCCTCATCTCGGCTCTCTCCCGCCCTACCCCAAGCTCACATGTGCCAAATTGGAGCGGGTAAAGAGGACGAATGCGTTCAGAAGTGGGCCACGATATTACAGCATCGTGTGGAGGGGGATATCTCGCGTCCGTGAGGCCACTTCATTGAAAGCCAATGCACGGCGTGCCATCCTCGCCTCTGCTCTTCGTGCTCTCTCCTACTCCACCTCTTTGTCACTTGCCCCTCCCCTCCCCCCTCCACCACATCGGCCAATAGATGAAACGCTCAAGAGAGCCTTCCGCTCATGTCACTCTCGTGCGTTTTTCCTCTTTGGCCAAGGCAATCTCTACCGCCTTCACCATGTCCACGAGACCACTCCTCGAGGTGGAGCTGACGATGCGCACTGCACTGCTCAATGACAAGCAACTCGTGAAGGCGCAGTAGCGCGACAACTCGACCAATCCTCTCATCGAAATCGAGGTAAGGGCAGGTGGACTGCCTGAGTGTTCAGGCCCCTGTTGAGGGAGGGAGATCTGATAGGGGTGAGTACTACAGGCAACTGATGGAAGGGCACACGGCACTGCGCAGGGTGGCACACAATGCCTTCCTACCCACACGGGAGCCGCACCTGCAGAAGCTGAGGGTGGCGAGCTTCTTCGCAGCTTGGTGCCAAGCCGGAGGAGCGGCGCACGGATGTTCACGCCCCTGGCGAGCAGATGCTCAGTGTGCGAAGCGACCAAGCCGTCGAACCCACAGTGTGGGCTGGCCTCAGCGAAAAAGGGTGGAGCAATGTGCATGGCAGCGAACGGAGTGTGAGCGTATCAACCGAGGTGCATGACAGGCCCTACGTCTTACGCAACGCTGCAGCGGTACCTGGGTTATGGGCCACCATGTTACGATGAGAGATGTGGCCATGCAAGAATCGTTGCCGATCACCTCCACGGAAGAGGAGTGCGGAGAGACCGTCCGGAGCCGCAGGGTCTCACAAGCTGTGAAACAGCGTTGCTAAACGTTACTCGCGAGACGGAAGGGAAGGCCCCATTGGCGCTGCCACCAGAAGAGGAACGGCCGCGACACCCGCAGCCGTCAAGGCTAGACGACAGAGGGAATGACCTGCAGCAGAAACGCAGCATGAGGGCACCCAAAATGCTCCTCAGCTGCGCGTACCACTTCGTCCTGCGAGAGGCTTTTGCCGGTCTGCGAACTTCACGCACCGCCAAAAGAACTCCTCGTTTAGCATGTAGCTCGCACTCGAGCCATGGAAAGGGGCGAAACTTGAGCTCGCGCTCAGCGGACAGGATCGTTCTCGGTTTACCCCTTTCGCGTGGCACACACGGGGCGTGAGCGCGTGCTGCAGTGGAAGATGTGAAAGGTGGGTACGGGTGCACGGCTGCACTGCGCTGGAGCTCTGCTGTCCCAGAGAGTGTTGTCCCCGGTCTGACCCCCACCAGACGCGAAGGGAGAGCAGGCCGGCTTTGAGAACGTGCACGTGGCGTTTTGCCTTCAGACGCTGCTGCGTAGTATGGCGCTGTGCCGCTGCCTGCGAGTAGGGGAAGCAGGTGCATCTTCCAGAGGGGTGAGATGCATACTAGCGACAGCACACCATTCCAACGGGGAGGGGGACGATGCAGCGTGGCGGTGGCTCAGTCGATTACGTGAGTATGGGCTGCTGCCAGTACTTTAGCCAAGCTCACAGTGTGCACTAACATCAGCGTGGTTGCAGTTCTCGAAGACATGCACGCGGAGTTTTATCGACACGGTGCGGAATGTGCTGCGACATCTTCGCGACGCCACCCTGCTCATCACTCCCCAATAGAGGGTTTTCTCAAGGGGCAGCTGATGCTGAGCTGTTGCGAAGGGCACATGACGATGCGGCTGACGTTGGTGAGGACTGTCACTGGACTGGGTCAGAGTGAAGCACTCGGAGTCCTTGCGGGCCATAGCGAAGGTCGAACTTGTAATGGAAAAGAAGTCGTCTGCCAGGGGCGCCCCTTTGTTTCCTTCGTTTTAGTGGTGGTGCCTGCACCGCACACGGCGACCATGAGGCCCGTCTATGGTCTTTTTCCCATCCTTCGGACATGTTGAGGCGCGCTTGCAGTTGTAGCCCATGGAGTGAATGCTGTATCGCCATACCTCGGGGGTGCCACCGCGGCTTTGCTGTGAACAGTCTGCAAGGCATTGCTAGGGGAGGGGAATTCCACTTGACTGTGGACTCGGCAGAATCCCTCTACAGGGAAGGCGGTTGTGGTGGTGTTTACCTCACCGAGGTCTTCTGGGGTAGCGGAGGTGCTGTGGGTTTAGAAGAAGATGGTGAGACACGCGCCTCTACCAGTCGCGGAGGTCGAGCCAAGGGAGGGTCCACATGTGGTTGCCGGCGTGTCGGTACCGCTTGTGACTTGATCGCTCTGCGCACTGTGACTGAGGAGGAGTTCACATATACCACGAGCAGCTCATGACTTGTTGTTTAGCAGCCCGCCGCAGGTACCCTTTGTCGCTCATCATCTTTCCGTTGTGTGCGCACAGACAAAGCACGCGCCCTCGGAGGTGTTGGACTCAATTTTGAGTGGCGAACTCTGTTGAGTCTCCTCAGCAACTTTTGGCACCAACGCGGCATTCAAGTGGCCTGCATCTGCGTCCATGGGGGTACCTCAATCCAACCGACGCGTCCTCGAGGGAGTTTTTTTTGGGGGTTTTGAGAGGTGGCGCTCTAGACGGCGGGAGGTCGATGCAGTGCTGACAGTGTGGGAAACGGAGGCGTTTGTGCCTGTGTGTGCCCCAGGAGCTCAGCTGGTAGGTGCCGCAGGGAATCGATGCAGAGGTTGTGCACGGCTGTATACGAAATCTGTACCTGAGCTGCTCAGCATTTGAGGCGCTCCGCACATCCGCCGTACGTCGGCAAGTGAGTCCGCAGCTGACGCCTTATTGTCTGTCCTCTTCCCACCACATCGTTACGCTGCCGCTTTATTTATTTTTTTTTTTGGCTCGCTGCCGCCTTTCTGCTGCCGCTGCCGCTGCTGCCACATACAGCGAGTGTGCTCCATGGGAGGAATTGCCACCGCCGCCATTGTGTCTGTACACAGGCACACACGCCTGTGTACAGGCAAGAGTGTCTTCCCCCTTCTTGGTGAAGGGGGGGGGGCGTACACGCCCAAGCAAAGGCGCCAGACAGAATAGCTGCTCTCATACAACGCGTGTGCAGGGACGTGACTGAGTGTGCATTCTTTTCCCCAATGCACTCTCTTATCAACCGCTTCCTCGAGTAGACGGCGCAGTCGCCCTGCTGTGTGCACCTCCTCCCTTTTTTTCTCTTTCACCTCTCCTCCCTACTCTGCGATTTTTCTACTGTCCACTCCGTCACTCCTCTGCTCCTTCACTCTACCTTCTCCTCTCTCCTTGCCCCGCACTCCTTCTACTGTGTTCAATGACTAACCATACACACATTGCCCAATCACACGCTGTATAACTACCGCAATGCAGAGCACACGTGACGCGGCTGTACAGGTTTCCCCATCATTCTTACCTTTTCCCTATCGCTCCCTCAAACAAATTCACGAAGGAGAATAACAACTGCGCTGCTGAGCAAACCAGAAAGAAGCAAGCGACCAATCGCTCAGTAGAGACAGGGCACTCCTTCCCCTCCTCTTGGACGTATCTAGGCATTCATCACCATTCGTTTCTCTTTCCCTCGCCAGGGAGTCGCTATCATTTCTCTTCTGGCCTTCTGCCACCTTTGCATCGTCGGCTGCGTGTTCTACTCGTGGCACTTCTCCTTCTCCTCTCCCCTCTCCCCTCTCTTTTCTCTTTTTTTTTTCGCGACCTCAATACCCCTCTTCGGCATTGTTCTTCTTCTTTGCTGTGTGTCTCACATTCTTCTCTCAGGACTCCTCTTCTCCCCTCCCCCCTCTTCGCTGTTCTCTTCGCGTGTGTGTGTGTGTGTGTGTGTGTGTGGGTGTGTGCGTGTGTGTGTGTGGTCCCCCTCCCCTACCCCATACCTGCAGAAGGCGCGCACTTTTACATCGTACGCTCCGTGTTTTTCACGCCCACGTAGTCCTTCCTCCGATCTCCCTCCACATCGCCGGTCGCTTTCCGCACCTCTCCGCTCTACCGGCACACTCGCATACACGTCAAGAGAAACGCAGAAAACAAACTGCAAGGCGTTTATCATCATCGCTGTGCCTCTCTCCCTGGGCTCGTCCACTCCTCTTCTTTCCCTCCTCTCTCTGCTTGTGCTGCCTAACGGCTCACTTTCGATAGTACAAGTGTGCACGGGGGACTTCTGCTACCGTTACTCAACCACGAACAATTTTCTCTCTCTCCCCCTTCCCCTCATTTCACACTCTAGAGCGCGCACACACGCTTCTTTTGCTCACGTGCAAGCACAGGCAGTCCCGCACACGCTCGCCTATTGAGCGCTACACTCTACTTTCTGCTCCTACAGCGGCACTGGCAGCGAAGTGGGCTCTCCTTTCTTTCCTCCTCTCCATTTGTTTTTTGCTTGATTTTTGGTTGCTTGTGTGTGTGTGTGTCTGTGTGTGTCTGTGTCTGTGTCTGTGTCTGTGTCTGTGTGTGTGTGTGTGTGTGTGTGTGTGTGGGTGGGTGTGTCTCCGCGAAGAAGACGGCGAGAAAAAGAGGGAAGACTACGAAGCCAAGCGGACCAACACACGTACCCGTGCTCGTACACAGTGTCGAGTCCGTTGCCAGACACGTCAACCTCTCCCTGTTTGTCTCTTTCCTTTCCGACTTGATTTCACTTTTGTTCCCCTTCCCTTGTTGGGTGCTCGAGAGGTCCGCTCGCGTTTACCATTTGGTTGGCCGCGCAGTTTTGTGTCTTTGTCTCTCTCTCTCTCTCTTGTGTACATCGGTGCATGTGATATCACCTCACCGTTGCTTGCGTGGGATTGTTCTTCTGTTGTCCTCTGCCTGTGCTCCTCTTGCGCCCCCCTCCCCCTCTCTATTTTCACTCGTTTTCTTGTTTCACATTTGTGGCGTTCTCCCCCACCTGTGCGCGCGCGTGTCTGACGTTGGTCTCGTTGGGGTTTTCCCACGCCTCGCCTCCTTTCTTGTTTTTGCTTTGGCGTCCTTCATCGTTGAAGTCAGTGAGGTTTGCACGCGCGCCCTCTTTTCGTTTTGTTTCCCTGCGAGTGTCTCGTCCCCCTCCGGCTTCTCTGCCAAGTACCACCACTTTTGATCCACTGACACTACACTTTCCTTCAGCAACAATGACCTCCGCCACTGTCGACGACAATGCGCTGATGCATCTCAGCGTGGGTGACTTCGTCGCAGTCGTTACCCATCACATGAAGGATGGCAAGCTGCACTGGACGTTGGGCTCCGTAGAGACGCCGCCGTACCTTCGTGACGTCGAGATCCGCCTGTGGGAGAAGCAGCGGCTTGAATACTACGATGAGGACGACACCCCGGCGAACCCAGAGTCCGAAGAGCTGATGAAGCGCATTGCCCAGGTGAAGCAAGACCTCCAGAAGAGCATTGACCAGTCCACGGACCTTACAACGCAGCTGCGCGCCCGCCGCGCTGCAATTATGCAGCGACTCCGCGAGGTTGACAATTACGTTGCGGAGTCGAAGGCCGCTCGCGAAGCTGCACGCGACGACGTCGAGAGCATCCCCGACTGCTACTGGCAGGAGCTAAAGTCGTACCGTATGCCACCTAAGATGGTGTTGGTGATAATTCGCTCTGTGATGTTGCTTCTCTCTGAGGATGATGCCCGCACGTGGCTGCAGATGCGGCGGGTGCTGCGCGACTTCGACTTCAAGCGCCGCATCACCAGCTACGACCCCAACGAACAGCTCTCTTCTAAGCGCCGTAACTACATTCTGCAGGAATGCGTGAGCAAGAAGAGCTTTCGCTACGACCGTGCCATGCAGTGTAGCATGGCGATTGGCCCCATCTACTACTGGGTGCTGGCTCAGCTTGACAGCGGCGAGGCCCAGTCACAGAAGGACCACGTCAACCAGGAGAGGATAGCCCGCCAGAAAGAGCTTCGTGGCGTGCTGAAGCAAATTGCGGAGCAGGAGAAGCGCATAGCGGAGTATCAGGAGCTCATGGACGACCTGGATGATCAGTTGCGTGTGTGCAACCAGGGGAACAGCAACGGCAGCGCTGTCTCGCGCTCGCACCACCGCATCTCCGCCAACGACCGCTATGCCGAGAGCCTTGCCGCTTGCGAGGGGAAGGAATACCTTCGTCCAGCCTTCTACGCATGGAAGCCAACGGACCGCGTCATCATCGTGCTTCGCAAGAATATCGTCTGTAACTTTGGCGCCGTCACCTCGCAGGAGCATGAGGAGGAGGGCTACACAATGAGCCACTCGCAGATCGAAACGTTGGATGCAGCCCTCATGCGCCACCAGCAAGCCCTGGAAGCGATCGGAGAGGATGATGAGGAGCGCGAGGACAAGGCCCTTGAGGAGGACATGTTCAAGCAGAGCGACAGCGAAGCTCACAGCACGCTACGCAGCGATGAGAGCATTCTGCAGGAGCGCCAGCGCAACGCCACCGAGGCGACATCGAAGCTGCAGCGCAAGTTCGAGGGAAAGAACTGGCAGCGCGTTCTCGACCGCAAGCGCGACGCCATCGAGGCTGCTTTCACAGAGGAGTCTGCCACGTGCCTGATGGTGCCGGCGTACTATATCTCCATCGACGACCTCACGGTCGGGAGCCTCCTCGTCAACTTCTCGGTCCAGCACGATGGCCAGCGCACCGACGCAGAGCTGCAGGACTGCGTGAAGGCGTGCGGGTACCCGAAAGTTATGTCGCTCTACGAGGAGGACGATGAGGACGAGGAGATCGGCGAGGGTCCGGAGCATCAGATGAAGTTTGGCGGTGACTTCTGGGCCGACATAACAAGCGAGCACCGTGGCGAGATTGAGGCCGCTTTCCTGGAAGACACGAGCGCTGCGACTGGTGTGCCGCAGGATGAGATCATTGTCCACGACATTCGCGCTGACGCAGACGAGGGCCTAACGGTGGATTACTCGATGAACACGGGTTGCAATCCCGAGGAAGTGCAGGAGCAGGTGGACGCCTATACCTACCCTGCTGTGTGGGGCCTGTACCAGAGGCTGGCCGGGCTGGATGGAGCGGGGCCGATTCACCAGGTGCGCTTCTGCGGCGAGCGGTGGGCGGACATCATGCCTGGCGCCGAGGAAGCGATTAAAGAGGCTTTTATCGAGGACACCGCCGACGCGCTCGGGATTGCGCCGCAGCAGGTGATCCCCGACGAGATTCGCTACGAGAACGGGCTGACGGCGTCCTACACCGTGACCCACTGCGCCCTGGATGACGACGAGGTTGATTCCAAGGCGGAACACTACCATTACCCCAGTATGTGGGCGCTGTACGACCGCCTCGTGGCGGCGGTCGTCGGTGCGGCGTACCAGAAGAGCTTCGAGGGCGACGGCTGGGAGACGGTGCTGCATGCGGCGCGACCAGAGGTGTCGGAGGCGTTTTGCGTAGATACGGCGAAGGCCATCAATTCTGTGCCCTGCAAGGTCGACCTTTGCTCTATGGACACTGACCAGGGCCGCCTACTTGTTTCCTACAACGTTGGTGACTCACAGCAGCGTGCCGACGAGGTGCGCGAGAGCACCCGGAGGTACCCCTACCCTGAGGTATGGGCACTGTACCAGACGATCATGGCGGAGGAGTCTAAAGGCACTCAAAACCTTACCCAGGCATTTGATGGAGAGGGGTGGGCAGCGATCAACGAAAGGATACCGGAGCAGGTGCTCGAAGCCTTCACGGAAGATGTGGCTGTCGCCACTCGAGTCGACCAGGCGTGCGTGACAATCCACAGCATTGATACGAGAAAGATCGGTATGACCGTTGAGTATGGCATCGCTCGTGAAAAGGGCCAGTCCTCGTATGCAGTGCATAAAGCAGCGAAGGACTTCGACTACCCTGTTACGTGGAGCCTATACGAGGCGAACAAGATGAGCGCGCCCACACGCAGCATCCGTAAGCGCGCGTCTGGCATCCTCGAGCGGTGCTTCGAAGGCGAAGACTGGGACATCATTGTCGAGGGCTACCCTGAGGAACTCCGTGAAGCCTTCTGCTCGGACGCGGCGCGTGTGATGGGTCTCTCGAAGCACAACGTGAGTATCATCAGCGCAGAGATCGGCAGCCTGATCGTGAAGTACCAGATTCTGGACCCGCTGTGCGAGGACAGCGAAATTGCACAGCGTGTGGAGGAGGACGATTTTCCTGAGGTGATGGCTCTGTACCGCCGCCGCATGCGCGGTGGCGATGAGGGCGCAACCGCCAAGAGCCCTGCAGTCCCAGAGCTGCAGAACCTCGAAGGGATGCTGCCAAAGATGTTTGACGGAGACGAGTGGGGCTTTGTGATGGCAAACCACCGCGCGGGGCTGGAGGAGGCGTTTGCGAGGGACACGGCCGACGCCCTCGGCGTGCGCGCTGAGCAGGTGACTGTGAAGGAGATGACAGCGGATGTGTACATGCTGCGGGTGGAGTACACAGTACTCGACTGCCCATCCGACAAGGCGGCAGTGCAAGCGGCCGTGGAGGATTACCCGTATCCGTTCGTGTGGGAGATGTACCCAGACGAGGAGGATCTGGGCATGTACCAGAAGACCTTCGACGGCACTGCCTGGGAGGAAGTCGTTGCCTCCGACGAGAACGCTGTGAAGGAGGCCTTCGCCAAGGATGTGGCTCATGCACTCAATACTGATAGGCACTGTGTCATTGTTAAGTCTATCCGCGCCAGCGCGGAGGGTCTCGCAGTGCGCTACAACGTGCTGAACGAGGCGTGCTATGAAGGGCAGGGAATGGATATGCGGCTGAAGTACGACTATCCGAGGACGTGGGCGCTCTATGGGATGAAAAGGGAAGGCGACTGGGTGACGACGTCGCACCAGGTCGGCTTCGACGGTGACGACTGGGTGTACGTCGTTCAGAAGAAGATGCCGGAGCTGCAGAAGGCGTTTGTCAACTGCACCGCCGAGCTATTTCAGATAGACGCGGAACACGTCACGGCCACCAAGTACACGCTGGGCAGCCTCATCGTCGACTTCGAGCTCACACACCCGGCGGAGTTGAGCGAGGAGGAGATCAGGAAGCAGCTCGCCGCGTGCCCATACGAGCCGGTCTGGGACCTCTACGGCTACCACCCGTGGGACCCAACTGAGGTGACGGAGACGACGCATGAAGTCTGCTTCAATGGACCGTGGTGGGCGACCGTGCTGGGGTCACAGCGCAAGGAACTGGAAGAGTGCTTCAGGCAGGGTACGGCGACAGCGCTCGAGGTTGAGCTGGCCGACGTGCGCATCGACTCGGCCAACTGCACCAATGAGTCTCTCCTCATACATACTACCGTCACCCACCACGTCTTCCAAGATAAAGAGCTTCTCAGGAGCAGCTCAGCCGCTACCCATACGAGGAAGTCTGGAAGCTCTACGTTGAGGACCCAGACCAGGGTTGGACCACCACCTCGCACCAGGTCGGCTTTGATGGCGACGACTGGGAGTACATCTTGGCTTCCAAGAGGAAGTCGCTGGAGGACGCCTTCCGCACCTGCACCTGCAGGTCTCTAGAACTGACAGACGAGCATATTACGAACATCGTCTTTGAGACCAACGAGAAGGCCCTACTGATCACCTTCAAGGTGAAGCACCCGAAGGAGCAGTCAGAGGCGGAGGTGAACCAGAAGCTTGCCGAGTGTGACTACATGCCCGTGTGGGAGCTATATATTGATCACCCATACAACCCGGAGGAGGTCGAGACTACGTCACACGAGATCGGGTTCGAGGGAGAAGAGTGGAACAAGGTAATAGAGACACAGCCAAACAGCTCGAAGAGGCCATCATGCTCGACGCGGCCGACGCGCTCGATGTGACGCCGAACGATATCACGTCGATTAAGACCAGCTTTGAGAACGGCACCGTACTAATCGTGCGCCTCAACATCCAACATCCGGTACTGCAGGACAAGGAGCTCATCCAGGAGCAACTGGGCCGCTACCCGCACGAGCGTGTGTGGGCGCTCTACGAGGATGCGCCACTCACACCCCTTAGAAAGGAGAACACAGCCGGATTTTGCCATGCCGCCAAAGGCGCGTCTGGCATCCTCGAGCGGTGCTTCGAAGGCGAAGACTGGGACATCATTGTCGAGGGCTACCCTGAGGAACTCCGTGAAGCCTTCTGCTCGGACGCGGCGCGTGTGATGGGTCTCTCGAAGCACAACGTGAGTATCATCAGCGCAGAGATCGGCAGCCTGATCGTGAAGTACCAGATTCTGGACCCGCTGTGCGAGGACAGCGAAATTGCACAGCGTGTGGAGGAGGACGATTTTCCTGAGGTGATGGCTCTGTACCGCCGCCGCATGCGCGGTGGCGATGAGGGCGCAACCGCCAAGAGCCCTATAGGCCTAGAAAAGGAGAGGGAGGTGACGACGACGCTGCAGGACTGCGGGTTCGAGGGCACGGACTGGGACTACGTGTGGTCCATCAAGCAGGAGGCGATGTGTGAGGCCTTCGCGCAGGGTGTTGCGGATGCGCTGGGGATTAGGCCGGCCGACATCCAGAACATCAACATGGAGAAGTCGGATGACGGCATTGTGCTCGGTGCGAGCGTGACGCACCCGCTGGTGCAGGACTACCAGACGATCCAGAAGGCGCTGAAGGACCACCCGTTCGAGGAGTTGTGGTTGCTGTACGAGACGCGGCCATATGACCCGTCCGAGGTGGTGAACACGGAGCACGTGATCTACTTCGAGGGTGATAAATGGGGCTCTGTTATGCAGAGCAGGGGCGAGGAGGTGGTGGGGGCAATCCGTAAGGACACGGCGAGCGCGCTGAAATTGGTGGAGGACGACGTGCTGAGCGTGTTCACGAAGGTGGAGTCAACCGGGCTGGTCGCCACGGTCGTGGTGAGCCACTCGCCACTGCAGGATAATGAACTGATCCAGGAGGAGCTGGTCAAGTGCGAGTATGAGCACTTGTGGGCGCTGTACTGCCCCGACGGTGAGGCACCACATGGCACGAAGCGCTTCGACGGCTTGAACTGGGCGAGCGTAATCGCGAGTGACAAGGACAGTGTTATACAGGCGTTCCGCATGGATACGGCCACTGCCATAGGCGTGCGTCCGGAGGATGTGGATGTGGACGACATCCGCACGACGGATGAGGGTATGGAGGTGGACTACACGGTGAACTTCGCAAACGCGAGCGAGGAGGACACGGAGCACGTACTGCAGGCGTACCCGTACCCGAACGTGTGGGACCACTACCGTGTCGGTGAGGAGGAGGAGAGGGAGGTGACGACGACGCTGCAGGACTGGGGTTCGAGGGCACGGACTGGGACTACGTGTGGTCCATCAAGCAGGAGGCGATGTGTGAGGCCTTCGCGCAGGGTGTTGCGGATGCGCTGGGGATTAGGCCGGCCGACATCCAGAACATCAACATGGAGAAGTCGGATGACGGCATTGTGCTCGGTGCGAGCGTGACGCACCCGCTGGTGCAGGACTACCAGACGATCCAGAAGGCGCTGAAGGACCACCCGTTCGAGGAGTTGTGGTTGCTGTACGAGACGCGGCCATATGACCCGTCCGAGGTGGTGAACACGGAGCACGTGATCTACTTCGAGGGTGATAAATGGGGCTCTGTTATGCAGAGCAGGGGCGAGGAGGTGGTGGGGGCAATCCGTAAGGACACGGCGAGCGCGCTGAAATTGGTGGAGGACGACGTGCTGAGCGTGTTCACGAAGGTGGAGTCAACCGGGCTGGTCGCCACGGTCGTGGTGAGCCACTCGCCACTGCAGGATAATGAACTGATCCAGGAGGAGCTGGTCAAGTGCGAGTAGAGCACTTGTGGGCGCTGTACTGCCCCGACGGTGAGGCACCACATGGCACGAAGCGCTTCGACGGCTTGAACTGGGCGAGCGTAATCGCGAGTGACAAGGACAGTGTTATACAGGCGTTCCGCATGGATACGGCCACTGCCATAGGCGTGCGTCCGGAGGATGTGGATGTGGACGACATCCGCACGACGGATGAGGGTATGGAGGTGGACTACACGGTGAACTTCGCAAACGCGAGCGAGGAGGACACGGAGCACGTACTGCAGGCGTACCCGTACCCGAACGTGTGGGACCACTACCGTGTCGGTGAGGAGGAGGAGAGGGAGGTGACGACGACGCTGCAGGACTGCGGGTTCGAGGGCACGGACTGGGACTACGTGTGGTCCATCAAGCAGGAGGCGATGTGTGAGGCCTTCGCGCAGGGTGTTGCGGATGCGCTGGGGATTAGGCCGGCCGACATCCAGAACATCAACATGGAGAAGTCGGATGACGGCATTGTGCTCGGTGCGAGCGTGACGCACCCGCTGGTGCAGGACTACCAGACGATCCAGAAGGCGCTGAAGGACCACCCGTTCGAGGAGTTGTGGTTGCTGTACGAGACGCGGCCATATGACCCGTCCGAGGTGGTGAACACGGAGCACGTGATCTACTTCGAGGGTGATAAATGGGGCTCTGTTATGCAGAGCAGGGGCGAGGAGGTGGTGGGGGCAATCCGTAAGGACACGGCGAGCGCGCTGAAATTGGTGGAGGACGACGTGCTGAGCGTGTTCACGAAGGTGGAGTCAACCGGGCTGGTCGCCACGGTCGTGGTGAGCCACTCGCCACTGCAGGATAATGAACTGATCCAGGAGGAGCTGGTCAAGTGCGAGTATGAGCACTTGTGGGCGCTGTACTGCCCCGACGGTGAGGCACCACATGGCACGAAGCGCTTCGACGGCTTGAACTGGGCGAGCGTAATCGCGAGTGACAAGGACAGTGTTATACAGGCGTTCCGCATGGATACGGCCACTGCCATAGGCGTGCGTCCGGAGGATGTGGATGTGGACGACATCCGCACGACGGATGAGGGTATGGAGGTGGACTACACGGTGAACTTCGCAAACGCGAGCGAGGAGGACACGGAGCACGTACTGCAGGCGTACCCGTACCCGAACGTGTGGGACCACTACCGTGTCGGTGAGGAGGAGGAGAGGGAGGTGACGACGACGCTGCAGGACTGCGGGTTCGAGGGCACGGACTGGGACTACGTGTGGTCCATCAAGCAGGAGGCGATGTGTGAGGCCTTCGCGCAGGGTGTTGCGGATGCGCTGGGGATTAGGCCGGCCGACATCCAGAACATCAACATGGAGAAGTCGGATGACGGCATTGTGCTCGGTGCGAGCGTGACGCACCCGCTGGTGCAGGACTACCAGACGATCCAGAAGGCGCTGAAGGACCACCCGTTCGAGGAGTTGTGGTTGCTGTACGAGACGCGGCCATATGACCCGTCCGAGGTGGTGAACACGGAGCACGTGATCTACTTCGAGGGTGATAAATGGGGCTCTGTTATGCAGAGCAGGGGCGAGGAGGTGGTGGGGGCAATCCGTAAGGACACGGCGAGCGCGCTGAAATTGGTGGAGGACGACGTGCTGAGCGTGTTCACGAAGGTGGAGTCAACCGGGCTGGTCGCCACGGTCGTGGTGAGCCACTCGCCACTGCAGGATAATGAACTGATCCAGGAGGAGCTGGTCAAGTGCGAGTATGAGCACTTGTGGGCGCTGTACTGCCCCGACGGTGAGGCACCACATGGCACGAAGCGCTTCGACGGCTTGAACTGGGCGAGCGTAATCGCGAGTGACAAGGACAGTGTTATACAGGCGTTCCGCATGGATACGGCCACTGCCATAGGCGTGCGTCCGGAGGATGTGGATGTGGACGACATCCGCACGACGGATGAGGGTATGGAGGTGGACTACACGGTGAACTTCGCAAACGCGAGCGAGGAGGACACGGAGCACGTACTGCAGGCGTACCCGTACCCGAACGTGTGGGACCACTACCGTGTCGGTGAGGAGGAGGAGAGGGAGGTGACGACGACGCTGCAGGACTGCGGGTTCGAGGGCACGGACTGGGACTACGTGTGGTCCATCAAGCAGGAGGCGATGTGTGAGGCCTTCGCGCAGGGTGTTGCGGATGCGCTGGGGATTAGGCCGGCCGACATCCAGAACATCAACATGGAGAAGTCGGATGACGGCATTGTGCTCGGTGCGAGCGTGACGCACCCGCTGGTGCAGGACTACCAGACGATCCAGAAGGCGCTGAAGGACCACCCGTTCGAGGAGTTGTGGTTGCTGTACGAGACGCGTCCATGCGTTGGAACTGTTCTGAAGAGCAGTTTGGTTGGTGCTGGCGAACGAGAGTCTTGCGAGCTGCAGCGCGTTTTTAGTGGTGACGACTGGGACCTTGTACTGAGGTTTTGTCGAGAGGAGGCGAGCGACGCATTCCGCAAGGGTGTTGCGGACTCCGTGGACGTGATGAAATCGAACGTGGTGGTGGTGGACATGCGCATTGGCAGCCTGATTGTCAAGTACAAGGTGCGCGGATGCAACTTGGACAGCGAAGAGATCAACGAGAGGGTAAATGCGTATGATTTTCCTGAGCTCATGGCGCTGTATCGTTCGCGAGTGCGCGGCGGCGACGAGGACGAGGGTGAGGGTAGCGTCTCGATGAGCTCCGCGATGCAACCCGAGGAAGTTGTCCCTGTCGACATTGCCGACGAAAGTGAGCCGCCGGAAGGATGCAAGCGTTTTGCGTTGAGTGTGAATTTTGAAGGTGAGCTCTGGGTGCAGATCGTAAAGACGCACAGAAAGGCGCTGGCAGGTGCTTTCCGCGCTGACACGGCCAAGTCCATCGGCGTTGCCCTGGAGGACATCCACATCCCGGAGTGTATTGTGAGCACGGTGAGTCTGCTGATGCACTTCAGCGTTCTCTATGCGGAGACGGCGACTGAGGAGGAGCTGCGCCACAAAGTTGATGAATACTCCTACAGCGATGTCTGGGCTCTCTATGACGACATGGCGGAGTCTCTTGCTACTGCTCTGTCAGACATTCTGGTGAAGCACTTCGGCGGCGTCAACTGGGGCATCGTGATGGAAGCATACCCGACGCGTGTCCTGGAGGCCTTCAAGGAGGACACGGCGAACGTGCTGCAGAGTGATGTGTCGAAGGTCTTTGTGGAGGACATCGCTTTGGGCAGCCTCATCGTGCGCTTCCGCGTGCGGGGTCTGAGAATCTCAGCGACGAAGGCGACGCTGCTCGTAGACAACTATGCCTATCCGAAGGTTTGGGCGCTGTACATCCCCCGCGAGGAGGCAAACTACCCTACTTCAAATTGCGGCACAAGTGAAAACCGATCTCGCCATTCACACCGACGGACTGAGCAGCTTGTGTCGGGGGAGGGTGTGGCACCGGAGGATACCGTGACATACCTGCGAAAGGCCCTCGCCGATGCCCGTCGTGAGCGTGATATGTACATGGAACAGGCGGAGCAGGCCGAGATGGCGCAGCGCGCAAACGAGAAGAAATAAACTCCCGCGACACACGATATCGCCCATGATGTATCAATGTGCACACGTCTCTCCTCCGTTCGGCTGAGGTGTTCGGTTGTCTCGGGAGGTGGTGAGCCTACACGCATGGTATGTATGTGCCCAGCTTTGGGTTATCTCTTTTCTTTCTTTTCACAGCTGGTGGTGTCGTGTTGTTTTTATCTTTCGCTTGCCGACAGCACGTGGCCACCCCCTCCCCCTTCCCCTAATACACCCACCCGGACTCGTGATCGACTTTCCATCTTTCCGGGTTTTACGGCACCAGCTTTCAAACGACCGTATAGACGCGCACGCCTCCCTCAAACACCCCACAGCTGCTTAACCGCATGCTTTCGAGTCTGTCCCTCCTCTTCTTCCGTGCATTAGAGGAGTTGCTAGGATGAGGGACACTGATGAGGTGGCGTGCACGTAGATGTGTGCTTGGCATTGTCATGTAGGACGCAGCCACATCCACCGTACTCGCATGACTCGGCCGCATCCGTTTCTTTTGTTTCCATTTGATTTGTTGTCTAAGGCGAAAGTCATATGTGGTGCCTCTTGCGTCGTTTCCTTTGAAGTACGCTGTACGAGTAGTTGCAGCCACTGCCGCAGCTGTAGGTGGGCGGCGAATAGATTCTTCAGCTCTTTCTTCCTCTTTCTCTGTGGACTTTCATGCGTGTGTCACGGCGTCTGCTTTTCATCGGGGTTCCCCCCCCTCCCCTCCCCCCCCGTTTACTCTGCTTCGCCTTCGCACGGTACTCGCACTTGTGTGTCTGCGGTGGGGGCTTTGTGTTGCTCCGCCTTCTCCATCTTACCTCTCTTTTTCTCTCGTCTCCTTCGCCTTTGAGCTTTCACGCAGTCCTTCGTTACTGTCCTCCCATTTTATTCTCTTGCGTCAAGGGAGGCGTGAGAGGGAGGGCGAGGGAGGGGGTATTATGTTCATTAGGCTGATGACGTACACGACTGTCTGCATCCTTTAGGGTAGATCGGTGCAAACAAGAGGCCAATGGCAACACAAGACCTCCCCCCTCAAGCAAGCAAACCGAAAAAAAATGCAACCACTGCTGTCTCCCCTTCTTTGCTTCAAACGTACAGAGCGAGCTCCCACAAGGACGCCCCACGGGGTGGAGTAGACGGGGCCCTGCACGCAAAGTGGGGGATGACGGGTTGAGGCTGTTCATCTCGTCTTTCGGTTGATTCCCTTTTCTTTGGTTCTTTATTTCGTTGTCTTCCTTCGCTGGGCTGGCGGTTTGATCTTCGCATGCTACGAAGTCATCGCTTGATCAAACAAGTCTCTCATGTGCTGCAATCGATGACCGGTGTAGCAAGAGGCGCCCCCTTTTGTGCCCCTTCGCCGTATGCGGCACTCATATGCTGCTGATGACTGCCGTGAAACGCGGTGTCGTCACTGCCCTTCCTCTTTTTGTTTTTTCTCTTCCGCTGCCACTACTCCCCCACTCACCCGCTTTCCTCTCCCTACCGTCTCCCCTCTTTGTTTCACCACCACTGCCATCGCCTCCGAATACTACCTCTGTCATCGCTATCGCAATTCTCTAACCGCTTGTCGTGAGCGGCTGAATCACACTGCTCCCGACTGCCGATCAGGTGTATCATCTCGTGTCTGTATTTCTTCCTGTAATAGCCACAGTCTCACTCTTGCGAACACTTCGTCTGACGTCATTTCCGTAGCCCCCCTCCCGCACCCCTTGTCGTTTGGTCATTCATTTTTTTTTTTCATATATTTTCCCGCCCCAACACAAATCTACGCTCGCTCGCTCGCTGCGTTCATCATCGTCACCTGCATCAGCACCACTCCCCCCTCTTCATTAAAAGAGAGAGAGGCAAAGTACAGAGACAAACACTCCGCGCCCATACGCGCGCAGTTGCCGCTCAAACGAATCCAACGATGTCTGAACATCTGTCTAACGAGCATTCCCCTTCGGAAATGCCTGCCGCAGAGGGGGCGGGGGACGACCCCGGTCGCAGAGGGGACGCCCCGTCGCAGAGGAGACAGCCCCGCCGCAGAGAGACGACCCCAGACGCAGAGGAGACGGCCCCAGCCGCAGAGGAGGCAGCCGCAGCCGCAGAGGAGACGGCCCAGCCGCAGAGGAGGCGGCTCTGCCGGGTACCGTGGTGCTGGGCAGCTGCCCGACCTACACATTGGTGACTACGTCGGCTTTCAGCGCATGGCACCGATCAAAGAGTGGAAACTGTCCCTTGGCAAGGTGGTCAGCTTTCCAATGACGCGCACCGTCAAGGTCTCCTCTTTGATGCGGTAAATGAGGCGACGGTGGCGCGGGACCCTATCTCCGAGGCGGCGGTTCGTCAGAAGGCTGAGGCGGACAATAAGATGGATATCTGGCACAACCGCGAGGCGCTGCGGGAGGAACTCGCCCAGTATGTGCAAAGGAAAGCGTTGCGACGCGGCGCCTCTTCGCCGCGCGCGACAAGACAGCGGAGCTTCAGTCGACTAACTGCGATAAATTGGCTGAGACGTTGGAGAACCTCGATAAAGCCCGTCAGGTTCTTCGTGAGGTTCCACAGACGGAGTGGGCTGACCTGCGTAGCTCATTCCTCCCCACCCCCGAGGTGCTTGGTGTGATGCGCTCTGTGATGCTCATCCTCTACGAAGACAGTGCCACCACGTGGGAGGAAATCCAAGCGGTGGTGTGCCTCCCGGATTTTTTTGAGCGCGTGATGAGCTGGGACTGCACTGTAACCCCCATGTCGCTGACGCGTCGCAGGAGGATCACTGTGATGTGCACCGGCAAGGATGTGGAGGGCCCCTATTCGGCGAAGAAGCGACGTCGTTCACGCACCCGTTCCCCGGCCCCTGCCGGCCCCCTCTCCGTCGCGGCGACGAGTTCGAACGCAAGAAACCTTGCCACCCTCGACAAGTGCTTGCGTGCCTGGATCAACGCGCAGATCACCTGCTCTGAGGTTGCCCGTCAGCAGGAGATTGTGGTCAATAAGTGCTTCGCCGAGCAGCAGGAGCAGCGCGTGCTGTTGCGCGAGATCAACGACATGCGCCTGGGCATGTCCTCCATCGAGGTACAGATGCTGGAGATGAAGAATATCATTCTTGGGATCGACGACTCGCCAAAGCCAATTATGCCCCTCGAGGCGTACCCGATCGACACGATCTTCCACAAGCGCACCTACTCGAGCGCTGAGGGTCGCTATGTACAGGAGATCATTCTGCGCGATGCCGTCGTTATCAACTTCGGCCCCATAACTGAGGAGGATGCGGAGGGTTACGTCCGCCTGAGCACCACCCAGGTGGACTGCCTGCGCAACGCCGTCATGAACGCCAACATACGCCACGACGCAGAGGAGATGGAGGAGCTACTGGCCAGAAAGGAACGCGAAGAGAGGGAGATTAGCGAGCTCAAGGACCGCATAGAGCAGCTGCGCAGCAAGCCGATGCTCACGGCGGAAGAGGGGGAGGAGCTGATGCAGCTGGAGAAGCTCTTAGCGGACGCCGAGCGCCGCCACCATGCGACGCTGTCTCGCATTGCCGATCTGTACGCCTGCGGCCGCGGCGCGCGCGAGATTACGCTGGCCATTAAGCGTCCCAATTTTTGCTACACCCGCCTCCACTGCAAGATGTCTGGTGACTGGCGGATGATTCTCAACGACGCGGACTGCTACAACGAGATGATCTCCGCTTTCTGCGAGGACGTGTCGACGCTGCTTAACATCCCTTCCAGCTACGTGCTCGACATTGATGCCTGCAGCGGCTCCTTGCTAATTGACTTCACTGTGAAGCACAGTGGGGAGCGCGACGATGAATGCCTGCAGGACCTCATCGACACGGGCTGCTTCTCTGCCCTCTCCATGTTCTACGAGAAGGTTACGTTCAAGAAGACTTCGCCCCTCAACACGATCCAGCAGCAGGCGGCGTACGATCTGGAGCAGCGCCTTGCTCATCCGGTACCGATCTCCGGCATGGGTATTAAGCAGACGCTGGAGGACTACTACAACGCTGACGGCACCCTGGATGAAGGGTTCACCAATAAGGTGAAGGCGCACCCTAACTACCGCCCGTCCGTCATCACGATCCAGCTTCTACGAGAGGACTACGATGAGTTGACTGTACGTGGTCCCTTTGAGCAGTGTGCCCAAGATGAGGCCGAGGTGGACCTGGAGCTGGCGCAGGCCAGCCAGTACAAGGCGGAGGATGGGTCGGCTGGCGCGACACAGGCGAGTGCGGGCCTTTCTGACACGGCAGACGCCGCGCCTGATATAACGGAACCAACTGTAGAGACGGAGGTGCGCGACCGCAATGTAACTGAGCTCGAGGAGCAGGCCATTTCAAATGCCTCCCCTGAAGAGGTCAACCAACCCGGTGCCGTCAAGGATACTGCCTGCACTGTTGCTGCGGCTGGGAAAGAGGACGCTTCGCAGGAGGTTGCCGATAATAAGGCGACGCCTACCCGGCGCAGCAGCAAAGTATCGTCCATCGCGGCCTTATCTTTGTCGTCGTCCGGATCGAAGAGGCCGTCCAAGGCGTCTTCGAAGAAGCCCACGTCCTAGAGGAATCTTGCAGATGAGCTCTGGCAGGCGCACACACGAGCAACCCCCCCAAAAAAGAACATAGCAGCGCTTAAGAGAGGACAGTGAGGCGAACAGTGAGCGACTGTACGAGTGACCGGTGTGCGCACAGGAATGGCGGCTTTGATGTCTTGTTGCTTTCTCTTCTCTTTTATGGATTGTGACTGGTTGCGAAGGATGACTTGTGTTTGTGTCTCGTGTCTGTCTCTGCGCCTTTTGCTTGTTTGTCTCGCTGTATGTGTAGACGTGTGTGTGTGTGTGTGTGTGTGTGTGTTACTCTGTGATTTGTTTTCTTTGTCTCCCCCCTCTCTCTCTCTCTCTCTCGCCTCTCTCTTTCCTGTATCGGTAATTTTGCTCTTCTCTTTCATCTTTTCCTTTTCTCTTCCTTCCCTCCCCCTCCCTCCGCCCCATCTCTCTCCTCTCGGTTTATATATTTCGTTTTTGTGTGTGTGCGTGTGCGTGTGCGTGGGGGTGTGGCGGTGGGTGAGGAGGATGCCTTGCGTGAGCCTTCGTCGCTCTCTTTTCTCACCTCCTCTTTCGTCTCGCTCAGTTCGCTTTGCTCTGCACTGTTGTCCCACTCCTCCCCTTCTCGCTTGTGAGGCACCCGCGCACGCCAGAAGCGAGAGAGCGCGTCACAGAGATTACACAGTGGGTACCCGCCTTCTTCTTTCCGGCATTTCCTCCTCTTCAACAACTTCCTCCGGTAGAGTCATCTCTTTTGCTTCTGGCTTCATCGTTATGCCTCCCTCTTTTCCCCCCTGTGTAGGGCTACGCACGCACGCACCCACCACCCACCCACGCAGAACGATAGACCGCCAGTCCTTCCATCGCCTGCAGCACTTCCAGCCATCGCTTCTCTTTTTCTACCCGGCTCACGCGCACCCGTGCTCGCAGCAACGTTGGGTGATAGACTGAGCCTGTACTTGGACATTTTGACCCCTCCCCGCTTTCCCCTTTTCCTCACCTCCTTTTTTCCTTTTTGCTGAGAATGTTAGTTGGCAGCGCTTTTTTGTTTTTTTTCGCTCTGCCGACGAGAGCGCACCCACGCGCGTGGCTGTTGTTGCCGTCGTGACGCTCATGACTGGGCGCTCCTCTCTTTCGGGTTTCCCTTCTCCCCTCTTCCTCTCGTGTATGGCTGTGTGTCTGTGAGCGACGCCGCTTTTCTTTTTTAGTCATTGCTCGTGCTGCGCCCCGCTGATCATGCCAGCCACCTCACCGTGGCGTCAGGGTCCAGCACTGCACTCTTTGCGGGAAAGCCAACATTTTGCAACCTGCTCTAGGGTACGGCTGCAGACTCTTGGCCGCGGCGGAGAGGTCTGCGCTGGCGCTGTGTCGACAAGACGTTCGGTCACCATCATGCTTGTACCTGCTCACCCCAACTCGAGTCGACGGTTCAAGTGGTATACCCATCTGCCCACTAATGCGATTTTGTATGCAGTGGTGCGATGTCGCACATTTCCTGCGCGTTGCACGGGCGACTCCCACGTCTCGTGTGCTCATCGGTGCCCCCCCCCCTCCCTCAGGACGACGCGCCATGAGTTCTTTTTGCGCAGGCGCATGCGTGCCTACGGGCCCCCTCCGCTTAACCCACCCACGCTTGTCAAGGTCGTGCAGATTCAGGTGCGGACAGGATGCCCCTGCTGCCACAGTCTCACGTCAGCGTCCTGCCTGGGGCTGCGCGTGCGGGCACGCCATCCAGACACTTCCGACTTTTCGACATCGATACACGTAGAAGAAGGAACCAGCGAGCCCTCCTCCCCAGACAGCACGGTCGCCCTGAAGCTGGCGCCAGGATCCACTAGTGCGAGCGCTGCGAACCACAGCTGGCATGATGTCTCGTCTCCAAGCAACGCACCCAGAGGTCAGAAGAGTAAGGGGGACGAGCGAGAAAAATAAGCAGAGATGCATACGAATCAGCCACAAGGTGCGTGTTTGCAAAAATATGCGATGTCTCCTACATCAGATCCGATGGACTGATGGGGCACATATGCCGAGCGCATGCCGAGAGAACCTGCAGTTACACCATCGCGCACCCAGACTTCAGTGTGGAGAGTCTCCACACCACATTATTGAATCCTGCAGCTTGAAGCGACGGAGCACGACTCATTGTACACAGGCAGGGTGCAGAATCTCAGAAAGCCCTGACCTGAGGCCGGCCCGCTTCCTCCTCAGGCTAATCCGGCATGCACGTAGCCCACTCCCTGTTACCTGCACAGCAGATGCCACTGCCTCCGCCCTCGAGCTGGGCCCTGGACACGGCCCGTTTGGGTCTCGGCGCGCAGTTCACCCGAGTCCATCTGGCGTCTGCTGCGCAGCGCGTGTCCGAGGAGGGGACGCGGAAGGAGGCGACGAACTCGTTATACGTATGGTTCGATTTGACGACCGGTGGTTCGCCTCAGATGACCAGAGCTTAGCCATGGTGCAGCAGAGACAGGTGAAGTGCGGTCGTGTAGGCGTATGCTCGTTAGCTTGTTCGTGGTGAAACGGGCGCATTGGAAAACAAAAGGCTCAGTCGGGTCCCGTACCCCCCCCTCTTCTCACCGTTTAGCAAAGTATTGAAAGGAGTAATCGTCCTCATCACGATAATCCCTTCCCCCTACCCCCCGTTCGCCCTTGTACTACACGTTATATGTGTACTGCCTTCTCTCTCCGTGCGTGTGTGTATTGTCCTCGCTCTACTCTCTTTTTGCCTTTTACACTAGTCTGTGCGGGTGTGCCATGGTCGGCCATTGGGCGTGTTTTCGCTCTGTCTTCTTCCCCTTCCTCTTACTCGTCTGTTTTCTTTCTCCTTGACTCATTCTGCAGGAGAGAGGAGGTCCTTTATGTCAGCACGCAGCGGCGGCGTGACGACATCCGCAGGGTGATGATGGTGTAGCTGTAGTAGTTGCCGCCCCCTTTGGTGCTTTCTTTCTTTCTGTAGGAGAAGGACGTGTGCTCTTGTGTTGTACGCTCCTGCGTTTTTCTCTGTTTCTATTCCTGTACCTCCTGCCACTCCCCTCCCTTCTTTAGGTGAAGCCATCTTTGCTTTGCGCCCCATGTCTCTCTCTCCCCGCCTCCCGCGCTCCTCATTTGATGATCACTGACTGCACCTTGAGAACCGAATGAAAGAACGAAACACAAAACGGCGGACCGACTGTATTTCTCTTTCGTTCCCCGTACCACAAACCGCGCGCGCATCTACGGTGAGCAACCTTGACGAGATGCACCGGAGGAGTACGGGGGGGGAGTAAGCGAGAAAAGGTGCGAGTTTCCGTGTGTGTGTGTGTGTGCGTGTGTATGACAATCATAGACCCCTTTACGTTCTCTCTCTGCCATGCCTACCTGCTTCCTTCCCATCGCCTGGAATGTGAGGTCGTTGAAAGGATGCTCATGATAGGTGTGTGCCTGCCTGTCTGTCTGCCTGTCTGTCTGTCTGTCTGTCTGCCTGTCTGTCTGTCTGTTGTTGCTCTCTTCATGCCGCTTCGTGTCGTTGATATTTTATCATTATTATTTACCTTTGCTCTCTCTCCTCCTCCTCCTCTTTTCGTTCGTGTTGGCTGATGTGGTCGGCGCCGGTGGCCTTTTCTTGTCTTTCGTGGCGCGTTGACATTCTGTGTTCTCTTCTCTCGCTCACTCTTCCCTTTTTTTCTTGGTCGATTGACGTTTCTTCTCGGGGATGTCTCGTAAAAGACACCCATTCGTACCCACCGCCATCCACCACAACGGCGGAGACCTCGACCCTTTCGACGCCTTCCCCAGCGCATTACCCATGGGCGCAGGTTTACCCCCCCCCCCCCCCCCCCCCCAACTGACTCAAAATGGCGGTGCTGTCCCCACCGCGCGCATGTATGTGTGTGATGACGCTGTCTCCCCGTTGTTTAATGTACTTCTTTCTTACTTGAACAGCGAACCCACACCACACTCATACACACCACTCTCTCTCTCCCTCTCTCTCCCCCACTAAATCAAAGAAACTCAGACGAAAAGTAAAACAATTTGACGGGCGAAAACCATATCAGGTGAGCGGCCCACACATGTACTCGGGTGAGTGGTGGAGTAGAGGCAAAGTGTGCGTGTATGCACTTCTCAATTTGTCTTTTTTTTCCTGTGGAGAGGAGAGCCGGTACGGCTTGGAAAGCGAGAGGGTGAGGAAAGTTGGAAGCGGCTTTCTCATCCTTGTGACGGCATCGGCAAGAGAAGGAGAGGTCGATGACGCGACAGTTTGTAGAAGGGAGCTCAGGAGGTGACAGGGAGGATGGGGCTCAGGCTTTGGCTGTCCTGTCTCGATAACTGCATAGGATTGCCATCACACTTGGGGACATTGACGGTACTTATCCCTCCCCCTCCCCACCCTCCGTTCCATTGCCAAAAAACTTGAACGACTTGATCCCTGTTCCTTGCTTGTGCCAGAGATCACCGCGTCAATATCAATCGGCCCCTCCCCTCCAGTACACCTTCCTCATCGCTGAAAGCAAAAGAGAAGGTATGGACACACAAATAATCACGAAGGAGGGACGTGAGCAGACATGGGTATTGCTCTCGGCGCTGGTGTCTTTGCCAGCTCTGCCAGCTCCTCGAACTTTATCTCGCTCTCGCTTTACCTCTTTTTTGTTTCTTTTCGCACTTCCCTTCCACTCTTTGGCGCCGTTGTCTGTGGGTGTCCTCTCGTGGGTGCACAGGTGAGCCACACCGCATTGAACAGAAGCGACCGAGGGCGACTCGCATTACGGTACCGCCTTCCTCAGGTTTTCTGCGGCCGCCGGTGTTGTTGCTGCTCTTCCTCTGTCTTTACTTCTGTGTTCTCCCGGCACTGCGTGACGATCATTCTCTTCCTCCTCTTCCCCCATCATTACAGAGACAACCAACATCGAGCACACGGGTATGCACAGAACATACCTCACACAATCATCGTCATCAGCATAATAATCGCTGCCACCACCTTACCGGTAAAGTGAGGCCCAGCACACGGGAAGGAGTAGACTAAGTCACCCGCTCGCTTGAGGCCTTCCAATGCAGCGTTGCCTTGGCAAGGCGTGCCGTGTGGAGCTCGTCATTCTCGCCAGCACACCTGTTGCCTTGTGTAGCTCCTCGCAATGTTACAGCACCGGTGGCAATGCTCGCACCACTGACAACAAGGGATTTGGCTCGCCAGCCACTGGTCTCCGGTGTGTTGCATGTTGCTACAACCCGTGCCGCATCCTCATCGAGACCACTTCGTCGACGCGATCGAATGCAATGTCAGCTGTGCCTTGTCTAGCAGCTGGCGGCACGCCTCCAATACCACCCGCATCGGCGGCAAGGACATCGACATCGTGGACCAGGAGAAGCCAATTCATATCCGAGTTGCAGAGCAGAAGGACAGCCAAATTTATACATACAGTGAGTATGTCGAGAAGCACGAATTGGAAGAGCGAGCAGGGCGGACGATGAGCGAAGCCATAGATGAGATGCGCGACAACCCAGTGTGGATGCTGTGGGCTCTGGGATTCCTGACGCTGGGCATCATGACAGTCGTCATATCAATTCGGATTCGTCGGGAGCAGATGCGCTTTGACCCGAAACTTCGCGCGGTGAAATCCTTCGATAGCCCAGAGGGGCCTAGCATTGGTGGGCCGTTCAGCTTGGTCGACGTCAAGACGGGAAAGCGTATCACAGATGTGGACCTCAAGGGCAAGTGGCTTTACATTTACTTTGGGTTCACGAACTGCCCAGATGTGTGCCCGGAGGAGATGGCAAAGATGGCTCGCGTCATCAATCACCTCGACAAGAAGGTGGGCAAGGACTATTGGCAGCCCATCTTCATTTCCCTCGATTCGAAGCGCGATACGCCAGCGAAGATACGCGAGTACTTGAGCGACTTCTCGCCGCGCATCATGGGCCTTGTGGGGACGCAGGCCGAGGTCGAGGAGGCGGCCCGGCAGTACCGCGTCTACTTTGCCATCCCAGATGAGGAGGTAATGTCCGAGGACGACTACCTTGTGGACCACTCCATCATCATGTACCTCATCGACCCCGAGGGGCGTTTCTCCGACTACACCACGAAGGAGTTCCAGTGGTTCGAGAGCTACAGCAAGCTGCTGCGCCGCATGATGGACTACGAACGGCATAGAGCGACAGAGGAGCAGCAGCGGGCGCAGCGCGGTGAAGCACCGCTGGCAGATGGCGAGGCACCTGCCAACTTAAAAATTGCGAATTTAGCGTCGATGCTTGACAACGCCGAAGTCCAGGCGGCACAGGAGGCCGCGCTGCGGAATCAGCCGAAAGGCTTGTCGTCGCTTCGATCTTGAGTCAATCAATCACCTAAAAACTGGAGCAAATAAGAGAAGCCGTCGCACACGCACCCGCGACCACAAAAGCGACCGAAAAATCTATGCGATGGTGGTGCGGCGGTGCGGATGGCACAACTAATGTTGAGGATCCTCAAGTGTGCTCTACGCACCAGCCGCAGTTGTATCTGTGGAATGTTGGGCACGTCTGAGGTGGATATATTGCCTCCACCGTTGTGTATCCAGCTGACTTACACGTACCCGCAGACAACCAGACGAGCAGAGATATGCACGTTTGCTTAGGTATGTTTACATCTTTAGGCGTGGCGTTGCTCACTGCACACAACGACCTTTCTCTTGGCGAGCGGCATGTGTGTGCGTGTATGGAGTGCACGTGGGGGAATCGTCCCTCTTCCTGTGATGTTCTCACTTCTCTCTTTGCATCATCAAACCTCTCTTTGCCTCGTTCGCTTGTATTGTGCAGCTTTTCTGCAGCGCCGTGCTCTCCAGTACACGTGTGAGTGGCCCGTACTCTCGCTTCTCCTTAGCGCCTTTGCCTTACCTTTCACCTCTTCTGAGAGCCGCACGCAGTTTGTCGTTTCACTTGACAGTTTTCGCGCGTCACACCCACGCGTCGTACCACTACTACTTCTTTCATTGCGAAGGCTTCGTTGCGTCTGTTCTTCACTCCTTCGTACGCCCCACCGCCACCGCATAACGATGTCCCGTCGCGAGAGTTGTATCTGGCACCCGATGCCTGAGGAGGTGCGCCGCTCCTCCGTGCAGTCACGCCGCGCTTCTCTGGCAGCCGGTCGTCGCAAGAGCTTGAACGGGAATGAGCCTGACTGGGAGGTAGAGGCCCCGCCGACCCCGTTTCGCGGAGACTACAGCGCGCGTGAGAACGCTGCGATGGTGCGCACCCCGCGCGAGGCTGCTGCGTCAGAGGCGGAGTCTTCCAAGCAGCGCAAGGACCTGGCGTGGTGGCCCGTAGGGATGTGGGGATAACTGCAGTCGTGGAGGAGTCTCAGTGGATAGAGGACGGGGAGGAGGAGGCAGCTCTGCAGTCCAGTGCGGATCAGAAGGCCGCAAGGAAGAGTCGCACCCGCCACCTGGTGCGCTTTCACGGTGGTAAGTGGCCGAGGGTACTGCGCAAGCGCCGCTCTGAGATTATGTCCTCCTTCTTGGAGGACATCAAGGACGGTGCGTCTGTCATGGGCGATGAGGCAAAGCGGCTCAAGATCAAGATGCACGACTGTATGGAGGTGACGTTCGTCCTTTACAGCGAGAGCCGCTCGCGTCAGAAGGAGATTCACATGGCACTCCAGCAGTACGACTTCCCAAAGACGTGTCGGCAGTATACGAGTTTCGAGGAGTAGAGAGTAAGGGCAGAATGGCGCACGCGCTAGCCCCCCTCCCCCCGTAAACTCTTCCTGTTGGTTTTCGCTGTTCTCTCGCTTCTTCTGGTGCCGCGATACCTACCCAGAGAGAAAGGGAGGGAAGGGAGTAAGAGGGACGGGCAGACGCAAGAAGAAGCTCACACTTGACTCGCCGCTCCACATGACCACCTGAGTGCCCGATGATAATTTCGGTCACCCACCCCACCCCCATCCACACACAAACACACACGCACACATATCCACTGAAGTGCCGAGGGGAAGACGGCACACACGAGCCCCTCGTGGCGTATCCTGCAGGAAGGAAAAGAGGCTCAGGGCTGACAGTGCAGCAGCAGAGCAAGAGACGTATTTACGCAAAAAAGGTGGCGATTACGCATGCGCGTGCAACTGTTGGGATGCGGTGGGGGGAAGGGAGGGAGGAAGCAACACCTGACTGGGCGGCGCAAAGAGGCTGTTTGTGGGAGTACGGCAGTGAAGGGTGTGTGTGTGTGTGTGTGTGCGTCTCGGCCGGTGGATGGCGAGAAGGTTTGGCGTGGGAAGGTGCCGACAACTTTGACAGAAGCGAGCGAGTCAGAGAATGGCCCAAAAGGCGTCAAAAAAAAACAAAAAAGATGTGGGTGCGGCGGGGGAGGGGCGCGCAACGAAGCGCGCTCCTGCTGCATGCTGAGTGGACTGCTGTGTATGGGGTTTATTTTCCCGGGTTGTGCTGCAGCGACTCTTCCATGCCGTGGCCGGCCTGTATTTCTGCGCTCCTTTTCCCCTCCCCCTTTCGTTCGCTTGTTTTTCTTTTTATTCTTCCATCATACTTCTGGTTGGGCTTTATGCTACGAACTACGTCTGCCTGCATGTGTACGTCATCCTTCTCTCTTTTGCTCACTTTTTCCCCCAATCATAGCACACACCATCGCCGTCCACAGCGGCACTCTAAGTGCTGGCTTGATGTGCTTTGTTTCATACTTCCTTCTCCGTCTCTCCATCCTTCTTCCCACGTCATTCTGTGATGCCTGCTCTGCATTCTTTTCACGTTTGGGAGGTCATCGCCTCCTCTTCTCCACCTGTTGGAGGCAATGGCGCCCTTTTCCATCGTCTTCTCTATCTTTTCCTTCGGCATGCCTGTGCTTGGGTGTTGGTGCGCGCGTGGCATCTCTTTGTGGTGATGATCCGCCCTAATCAAGGGGTCTTGCTCCTTCCATGTGGTCATGCTTCGTGCTTCTCTCTCTTTCGCAGTGTATGCCTGCCCATTGTCGGTCGGACGCACGCACACACACACACACATACGCATACGCATACGCATCAGCACCCATCCACAGCAGTGCCGAGGAACGCAGAGGGGTGTGCTGAGAAATGCGAGAAAGATGACGGTGTGAGTTCCCGCCATCCCTACTGCGCGCTCTCTGCTGACTCATCATTTCCCCCTTCCCCTTTTCCCTTCTCCTTTCGGCCCCCCTTTTTCTTTTTTTTTGCCTGTGCCTCGCGCATCTCTCTTGGTGGCTCTCTCTCTCCCCTCCTCCCCCACTTCTCTGTGTAGGTCTCTCGTGCGCACGCTCTCTGACCCTTCCCGCCTTCTCTCTCTGTTCCGCTCTGATGCAGCAACCCCTTATCCACCATTCGCTTTCCATAATGACGGAACTCGAGCGAAACGGACGGGCACGGAGCAGAGGGACGCACACTTGCACACACATGTACAAGCAATGCACAGTGCGACAGTGAGCCACGCCTCTCTTCCAGCTCGGTCTTAGCGTCCCTAGTGGAAAATGCCAAAAAACAAAAGCAAAAGGGGCGCGAGAGAGCAAGTGAGCGAAGGGCGACACACGTTCAGGGGGCAGTATCGGGGCGATCACCCACACGATCGACAAACAAGAAAAAGTGAATAGCACATGACGCGGCGGCGGCGCTGGGCTGTACTTACACTCATCGTCATCATTTTAGTTTTTTTTCTTGTTTTCGTTTCTGCGCGTTGCTGATTCGTGTCACGTCGTGCGTGTGTGCGTTGGTGTGTGCGTTGGTGCATGAGTGCCGCCTTCTACCGTCTCATTATTGCGGTTTTTGTCTTTCCAGTGATTTAAGCTCTTCTTCGCCTCTGGGGCTCGCTGAGTTGATGTATATGCATATACGTCATACACTTGTTTGGCGCGCAACACACCCCATACGAGTGCATCGATAGGGCTATGCTATCACTGTGTGTCTGTCAGCGAGGCTTGGGGCACTGAAAGAATCGGAAGGGCAAACATGAACAGCAGGATGCGCGCGCACACACACACACACACACCCACACAAAGGCACAGCGATATATCTATACCTATACGTATATGTCAGTAGAAGTGAAGAAGAGTGAAAAAGGGGGCCAAGCCAACGTCCGAGATCAAGCAAGAAGACTACGAAGTTGGCGACAGAAAAGCTAGATGCTCTCTCCTCTCTCTTCCTCGTCTAGTGGCTTCGTTTGGATCACTTCTTTCCCCTTTTCTCCTTTTCTTCTTTACCATTGCTACCACTACTACTACAACTGCTGTTGTACCAAATTTTTTACCATTGATCCCCACAGAGCACCGACACTGCACAGGTGTCGGCAAACGGAAAAGTACCGCGTCGACGGTGGTGTGTTGTGTAGGCGTTTGTGTGTACGTGTGTATAGGGCCTGTGTGTTTGTTTGTTTGTTTTGTTTTCTCTTTTAGCGCTCGTGTTCTGACTGGTGAAGTACACAACTTGGGGCGCTTTTTATTCCCTTCTCGGTTAGACTTGATGCTTCTCCCATGTTTTCCTTTTTTTCCAGGCGCGTGTGTGCTGAGCTGCTTGCTTGCTTGCGCGCGAGAGAGGGGTAGGGGATAAGGGTAGGTGGATGCCGCGTGTGCGTGTGTGGGTGCGCGATTTCCATCTCTCATTCTGCATTCAGCTCCTCTCAACCCATGCCCCTCCCCCCGTCGCCGCCACCGCCTAGAGGAGCAGAGGAAGAGGAAGCGAAGCAACCAAAGAAGCAAAGGAAGATGGGGGAAATGGCAGGAGGCAAAAGAGAAAAGACGACGCGTTGCATCCCGTACCGCGAACACAGGATCCGGTGATTTGTAGTGTTAGTGCCTGTTGCATCTTTTTAGTTGTTTGTGTCCACCTACCCACCCACCCTCCCCTCCCCCCTCCCCCCTCTCTCTCCTTTTCCCACATACGCGTGTTGTTTCCTCCTTCTCTTCTCACCCCTTTCTGTTGTTGTTGTTGTTGTTTTATTTCCTTCTCCCTCATTTTCTCAGCATATTTTACTTCATGGACTTCCCTTCGACTCATCTCTCTCTCTCTCTCTTCCAATATGTGTGTATGTGTGTGTGCGCACGCTGCCGCCTTCACCTCCGTCGTTCATCTCTCGCTTTGTTCCCCTTTACGTTTCTCTTCATGTAATCTTTCTGTCTTTTTATTCATTCTCTCTCTCTCTCTTTCCCTCTGTGTGTTCTCTGCTATCCCCGGCGCTTGGGAGTGGCGGTTGCAAGGAAATACCACAACAAGGAAAACGAGCGTGTATGTGTATGTGTGCGTGCGTGTGCGTGTGTGTGTGTGTATCGAGGTAGGTGTGTTTGCACTCTCTCTTTCTCTTTCTCTCTGTGTATGTGTGTATGTATGCGTGGGTCTACTGGTGTGCCTTCTCTCTCTCTCTCTCCACCTCTTTACCTGAAAGCGCTCTGGGTATGTATGTCAGCGCGGGTGCGGTTGCTCCCTGTGTGTTTTTCTTTTCCAAATTGCCTCTTTCTCGCTTCTACCTCCCCCCTATTCTCTCTGCCTGTCTGCCCGTGTACACGTCCCTCGTTTCGTCTGCGTGTGCTCTCTGCTGTTTGCACGCGGTGTGTACCGGAGGAGGTCGGCTGCGTACTCAATCACCCCCCCCCCCCAACGCACTCGAGCGAACGAAGAAATAAGAGGGGAAAGGGCAAAAAGGAGCGACGAAATGGTCAAGGAGGCGAAAACAGCGAGAGCGAGAGAGCACAGCAGAGAAGAGGGCACTCACGAACGAGAAGGGGGGTGGCGCTCACAGACCATAATGTTGGGTGCGGAGCCGAGCACGGCGAAGGGTAAGCTGAAGCGATACAAAGAGCGAGCGAACGTGGCAGCAAACTCTACTTGTGTTCAAGCATATTCAGGCACACAGGCGCTTTGGCATTCTTCTTATACCCCGCCTTCTCACTCCCCCTCTTTTCTCTCTTCTCACCACGCGCGTACCGACCAGAATCCACAGAGAGTATCGAACTGTAAGCAGCAAGAGTGAGGAGAAGGACTTCGATGAAGTAGACAAATGAAAGTAAACGTGAACATAGGTGATAAACCGGAAGAAAAGAAAAGTGGGCAACGTTACGGTGAAACAAGAGGACATAAACCGAACAAACTAAAACAATGGAATATAGGGTCGCGGGGGGGGGAGCACGCAATTGAGATTGCAGTGAGGAATGTGTCGAGTGCACGGTTATGGAAGTACTGCCATACCTGTGTGCGTGCGTCGTCAAGCGACCCACAGACAGCCCTGCAGAATGAGGGGCGCGCAGGTAACGTAAAGTGACAACATCGGCGTCGAAGGAGGTGCACACGTTGGCTTTCACACTTTCTCCAGCTTGCTTTGCTCATCTCTCTCGACCCCTCCCTCTATGCCTCCCTCAACACCACTCTTCTCCTCTCTCGCTCTTTCTCTTTCACCAACGCCGCCTTTGCCGCCGCCGCGCTCCTACTGAGGTGCTCTCAACGAAAAAGGAGGAGCATGCGAAGCCTGTCGCGATTGATTCTCTCTCGCCCTTTTCCCTCTTATACACTTGAGAAGAAGCGGACGAAGAGCGAGCGAACGAACGAATGACAAGAAAAACAGACAGACAACGCCCACCAACACATCCACCGCAACGGCGAATGCCCAACATGCAAGTACACAGCCATGCGTCTTTTCCACGTCCACATTCATGCTTGTGGAGTACTGTGCGTGCGGTTTCTCGCAATCTGAGAAGCAGCGACGTGAAAAGAGTGAAAAAAACAAGCGCAACTGATGACCGGACGGAGGGGTAGTGTGTGGACTGACTAGCGACATGCGGACGTATCCGCTAAACGTTCCGGTAGTCGTTTGCTCTCTGATGAGAGGCAGTCCCATATGACTTTCCTTTCTCGCGCTTTATCTCACTTTCCTTTTGCACCTCAACACACACTCTCTCCTGGGGTGCGTGCCTTTGTGCTCTTGGACACGTGTGCCCCAGAGACACACCGCTCTACATCACATATGCTCTCTCCCCTACCACCGCTCTCTCTCTCTCTCCTCCATTCTTCATTAACGTCTACGTGTCGCTCGCTCCCTCTTCCTCTCCCTATGTACTCGGGTGTGCGTGTGTTTGCCCACGTGAGCCAAATAAATGCGCGAAGCAGCACATCACGAAGAAGACAAGAACACCGCGCGGCACAGCACTCACTCCACGCACACCGCTACGCTCAGGGCTACACACGTGCACGTGCGCATGTTTTTCTTCCCCCTTTCTACACCACTTGCATCCTTAGCAAGGCACTCATTTTCATCACCGCGATCATCAACACATCCTTTGGCTTCACAAATCTAACAAAGCTTCAACTGTCTCCTCCCTGTCTGAGCGAACCATGCCGGCATCTGCGCACAGCGACGACAGCGAGAGCCGCAAGAATGTGGGCGTGTGCAGCAACGGTGAGGGTGGCGATCGCATCATCGACGGCCTCCGCTACCCGCGTCCGGAGCGCCACATTGATCAGTTCGGGTATGAGCTGACCACCCACGGATTGCATTTCCACGGCCCTGATTGGGATATCCCGCTGGCGCAGAGGCGTGATGAGCTTACCAAATCCTTTATGCAAGATGCCATGGAAGCCACAGGCGAGCCGGAGGAAAACATCCGTAACCTTCGCTTCATTGTGACGCTGACGCACCTGGTCGCTAAGCTAACGGTGCGCCACAAGATCGAGGTGTCAAAGTCCGCGGTGCAGAGAATGCTGACCTCCGCCAAGTGGGAGCATGTGAAGGGGCTCTATGATCCTCGGAAGAAGATGCGTCGGCCGAAAGAGGCCGCCAAGGCCCGTGCCCGCCATGGGGGAGCCCACGAAGAGCAGCCAATGCTTGGTACGAACCGTCGGACAACTTCGCACAACCTTAGTTTCTTTGGTCGTGCCAACGTCGGTGCCAATGGCCCTGAGTTCGAGGACCACGCCGACGATGGCGAGGAGCCCGCCGCGTACGAGAATCAGCAGAACGCGAAGGCGGAGCGCACCACGAGTCGCCTTTTCATCGCCGTCGGCCTTGGCGCGTAGAGAAGTGGCGGTGGAGTGGAAAAGGAACGAAGAGGTTTACTTTAAAAAAAGAGAAGAGGCGGGCGGGGCGTGCGAGGGAGGGAAGTCCTTGTGGCAGGATGAGTCATCGTGTGTAAGTGTGTATGTGTGACTGAGCGTCTTGCTGCCTGTGTATTTTTCTCTCATGGTCTTTCTTTTCATCGGCTCATACACTTATCCCCATACAGAACGTATTTGTGTGCGAGTCTGTGAGTCTGTGAGTCTGTGAGTTTGTGTGCCGGTTTCCCTCTGCCCCCCCCCTCCGCCGTCTCTACTCGTCATTTTTCTTTTGTTTTCGCTTCTTTTTGGGAGGGAGGGGGAGGAGTGCTGAAGCGAAGGAGGAGGGCGCCAGTGTACCACATTTCTTTCCTCCCACTTCTCCTCTCCTTTGCTTTTGTGTGCTTCTCTCCCTCACCGCTGTCGCTGTTTTTCTTCTTGCCGGACGGGGGTGAATTACCCCCCTCCCCCCTCCCCCCTCTCTCCTGTGCAGTGTCGTTGCGTGTGTGCGTGCGTTTTTTCTTCTCTCTTTATTCCGCTCTTTGCAATGTGGCTGTCGCTGACGTCCGACACCAGTGCACTGCTCTGCCTGTTTGTGACTGCGTGAGAGGGGCTAAAGGGCGCCGTTGCATTCGCCATTTTCTCGCTCATATTATGAGTATATTCTCCTCTCATTTTCATCGCCGCCTCTCCTCTGGAGCAGCTTCTCTTCCCTGCTCACAAGAGTAAGCACACACGCACACACACGCACACACGCACATACATACGCAGAAAGGAGCCCGTACAGACGCGCACAAAGACACTCAGGATTCGGTACTCTGCGCACAGCGGAAAGTGCGTGCGGCTTGAATGTCAAAGAGAACACGCGTTGAGTGCCGCCTCTCGCGGCCGTGTCTGGTGTGCTTGTGTAGAGTGTCGTTTGCAAGTACGTCTTGCCTGTTGTCCTTTTTTCCCTTTCAAGCCCGTCTCTGTCTTCCGCTGAGTGTCTCTCTCTCTCTTTCTGTTGTACGATGTTCCTCCAGTTTGCCGACCGTGCTCTTTTCTTCATTGTATTATGGCTGGTGCTGTGTGTGCCTACTTGTGATACTGTGGCAGCGTGGCTCTCCCACCCTTCCCTCGCACCCTCTGTCTGCGTGGTCTCGTTTTCTTGAGCCTGCCGTTTCGCGGTCGCCGCCTGTCACCTTCCTGATCCACTCACTGGCTCGCATTCTCTTTCCACACCGCGCTGTCCCCCCCTCTTCCCTCCCCCCATACACACATGGCAGGTGCGATATTCGCGCTTTTATGTATGTCTGGCGGTGTATCGGTCGGGCATTCTTATTTCTTTTCTTCTCTCGATTCTTTGTTGCCTCTCACTTACTGTACGCGATCGTCGTCGACCATTGAAAACGACGGGATGCCTCCGTGTGTGTGTGTGTGTGTGGGTGGGTGTATGGGTGTTACTCTGTATCTCTGCGCGCGCGGGACTCGTATACGTGCCTCCTCACAACGCTGCTTGTCTGCTGCGCAGGCAACGACAAGTAGAGACACACACACACACACACACACAGGCAGGCATACAGACGATCATCTATGCACTGGCGCTGTACAGCTTGTCTGCCGAAATGGAAAAGAGAAAAAGAGAAGCCATGCAGCCATGGGGAAGGGGCGATCGAGAAGAGAAAAAAAATTGAAATCTGTAGGAGTGGGTGCGCGAGTGAGCAAGGGAGAGGCAAGGGAGAAGAGTTGAACCGCGCTACATGGAGGAGGGGGAGGAGTGATGGCTACGCCGTCGTTGTGCGAAAGTTTGTCCCTCGCCTTTTTTTTACGAGATTGTCAGTTATTTTTGGACTTTGTGTGCACATCTGCATGTGGAAATGAATTGCTGCGGTTTAGCAGAGATTGAAAGGCTCTCGTGCTGTGTGTGTGTGTGGCCATGAGAAAGAGAAGTCACACATCTCGGCTGCATTTCGCTTTGAACGTGCTGTCAACCGAGCGCTGACCATCGTCAGGTCACATAGGCACGTCACTCCACTGCTTTCCTTGGAGTTTCTTTCTTGTACCACCGTTCTCCAACCCATCTCTCCGTTTATCTCTTCCGGACAAGTCAATGATGGCCGATGGGGCATGCGCATGAATTTGCTCGATACGAATGCACAACTCCACTCACACGCACAACACAGACATAGCTAGGCATTACATCAAAGCAGAGGTGACCCAAAGTCCAACGGACGGCCGTCGCCACCTACACAGACACGCAGAGGTTTAGGTGTTCGCACACTCCACACTCGATCCCAGCCTGCGCACTTCTCCCTCTCTTTTTCGCCTTTCAGATTCAACGACACAAGAGTCAGCTCGTCTCTTCTGCCTGTCTTGTGCCCCCTTCGTGAAGCTCGTCGCCTCATCAACCACAGCATTGTGCGTGTGTGTGTGCTGATCTGTGCTTACTCAAAGGCACTTTTGCCCAAGTTGAAGCAATGCAGCAACCTTCAGCAGTGGTCTCCAACGAGCTCAGTGAGCTGACAAAGAGCTGGACACCCGAGCAGAAGAAGCTGTACGGCGTTGTCTCCCTCACGGCTGATGTCGCCGCTGGCACCCCGTTGACTGGCGTCAGTGCGATACGACAGTGCTGCTGCGGGCACTGCGGAAGTGACGTGGGCGGTAGCGATGTTGCCTTCTCGGAGAGTCACTCGAAGAGCTCTGACATGTACGAGAGTGAGGCATTGGCACGTCAGTACATGGAGTTTCACTACACTCCCTCGCACGAGAGCTATACTCAGCGTCTGCAGTCCGTAAGCGAGGCCTACAACTTTCCAACGCGTGTCGCTCAGAAGTTCCGCACTTACATCCAGCCAGGCAAGCGCAATCTGCGCGGACTCGACATCGGATGTGCAACTGGCGCTTCGGTGCTGGAGATGTCCAAGGTGTTCGATGGCGGCGTCATCGGCATAGACTTCTCGGAGGTGTTCATTCACCTCGCCCAGGAGGTGGTCAACCAGCCGACATCAGGCAAGAGAGTGGTTTATACCGCTCCCGTGCAAGGTGAGATCACAGAACCGCGCGAGCTGCAGCTGCCATGCGAGGTGCGGCCGGATCGTTGCGAGTTTTACGCCGGCGACGCCATGAACATGTTCGAGGAGGACCACAAGATCACGACTAAGGTGTCGCGTCTCTACCCCAACGTGAAGTACTGGCAGGCAAGGAAGGGGGAGACCTTTGATGGCGTACTCTGTCTTAATCTGATTGATCGCGTGCCAGACCCGCAGCGCCTACTCGACAGCTTTGCGCGACTCCTGGCTGAGGACGGTATCCTCATTCTCGCAGACCCGTACTCGTGGTGGGAGGACGCGACGGAGAAGTCACGCTGGCTGGGCGGCCGCAAGGAGAACGGTATACGTAGCGAGGAGGCGGTGAAGGCTGCTCTGGCGAGCAAGCTGGAGCTCCTGAGCGAGTCGGACGAGGCCTTCCTCATCCGCGATCACATTCGCCACTATCAACTGGGCTTCTCCCACTGCACCGTATGGCGAAAGAAGTAGCGTCGATGCAGATGAGCAGTATGGTGGTGGTTAACGCTGTTAAGGATGCCGGTGATCTTTTTCCTTTCCTCTGTTGGTTCTCTCGGACTCTTCTTCTTTCAGCAAGTCGCAAAGGGGGTAGGTAGAGAGCGGGAGGCGACTCCGCACACACACACACACGGCTATGCGCGCGCACTCCACGTACACACCGTGATATGTATATAGAGGGGAAAGGAAAGGTGTACATAGGCGTAGGCGTATGCGTGTCTCTATCGATCTGCCTACGCCTGCGCCTCTAACGCTTATGAGTCCCCCTCTTCTTGCCGTCTTTGGGTGGCTCTTCTAGTGCGATTTTACGTCAGTGCTTGTGCTTGCCTTTATATCATCGCACTCCTCTCCCCCCTCTCTTTCTCGTGCCCTCTGCGTGGGTGTGTTTCGCGATTTGGATTGTTGGCCACATACGGGGCCCGTCTCTCGTGAATGCAAGGACCGGCTGTGGCGCCACTGGGGAGAGGAAGAGTGAGACGAGGGTATCGCTCTTTGACGTGACCACATAAATGGCGGTGAGCCCAACTCTAAACACCCACGCCAAGATGCTCACATATCCGAAGCGCAACGGCATGGGACTCTCGCTCGCTCTCTCTCTCTCTCTCTGCGTACTGGGCAAAAAAGAAAAGAAATGAGATTTCGCTGATGCAGCGGACTTCGTTTTACTTAACCGCTTGCCTCGCCAGCAGCGTTTCTTTTCTTATCTTCATGGTGACTTCTGTGCTTCTGGATAGCAAGGAAGGCTCGGCGTGACACACATCCACACACACACACACACACACACACAGCGAGGTTACTGCATGCAGACTTGCTCTCGTGTTCTCCAAACCCCCTCTTCCCTCAAGAGGGCGTCCTCTGCTGAGTGTCCGGCATTGTGTTGGCGCTTTCTGGACATTGACGATCGAGACAGGAGACACATGACGTATTTACCCTTTCCTTCCTGCCGTCTTTCCTACGTTCTTTCTGTCTTTGCTTGTGAACACCCGGACTCAGCGCGCGATTTCTCCTCCTCCGCTCTCGCCAATTTCGTCCACAACATCGCCTTCGCCGCCTGCTGGCGAATCCCCATCCACATCTGATGAGCACCAGGGCAAACTAATGAAGAGATAGCTGTGACGAGACCGATCACCAATCCCTATCGGTGATATCATAAGAGCGACAAGCGCAGAGCCAAACGCACGCCCACATAACACGCCAACAAGTGCTCTCAGGTTGCCATGGCGGATTTTTCGAAGCGGCAGTGGAGGGCCCTGGCGGAGGCGTATCCCTTCTACCCCTCCGATGACGTGAGTGTCGGAAGCACTGCTGAGTATCGTGCGCTGGATTGCCAAGCGGCTCTCACTCACAGCAAGATCGCGGCTCCATCGCTGTCGTCTAGTGAGTATTTTGTGCAGTACGTCGTGCCACGAGTAGCAAAGGTCTTTCCCGAGGAGCTGCAGGCCTACGAAAGGGGTGGCGGCTATAGCGACCAGCATGATAATTCCAACGGCGATCGACTTGGCCCTGTGTCGCCCTGGTTTGCAACAGAGGCTGTGGATGCGCTGCTTGTGTACTTGTTTGGCTGCACCACCTCTGCGCTCTTGCAAAGTTCATCAACGAAGCAGCGCAGAGCCTTCGCCACCACTTGCTTTGCACCGCTCATCACACCCCTCTCACGCCGCGAGCAACAACTACTGGGCCTCTACCACCGTAAGCAGGAGCAGTACACCTACGTATTGAGCACTCAACGGCAGCTGCTGGCGGCATCCCAGCTCGCTGTGCAGGTGTTGCAAGGAGCGAGTGGCCCAATTCTAGCAGACGCGCAAACCGATGTGAGTGCGCCGCAACGGGGAGCTGAGGAGAATCCGGTTGCCTCCACCCGTGAGAGTCTTGTTTTTGTCGGCAGCCAGAAGGCATCATTATGGCCGCCGCTGGCACATGCGACGGTCAGCGGCGAGGGTACGTCTGCTCGTATTCTGCAAGTCTCTTCCTCATCACGTGCTCCAGCTGCGAGTAGTGTGAAGGGCTGTGATGCCAATTCCACCTTCACGAGCGCGCTGGCCAACATCCCGTATGAGACATGCCCACTAGGGATTTCGGCAGCAGCGGCTTTGTCATTGGATACTCCATCAGTGGCCGGGACTTGGAGTGATTCTCCTTTTGGCCACGCCCGTACAGGTGCCGCGTCGCCGTTAATCACCATGAGCTGCTGTGCCGGTTGCCACGAGGCGGGCGGTGATCTTCTCGTCTGCACTCAATGCGAGGAGGTGCGCCATGAAGCCTGTGGCGGGCCGCACCCGCCAGAGCCGAGTAAGGTCGACGGAAGGATGCCCACGGTGAATGTCTGTAGGCGGTGCGCGAAGGAGCTGAACTTGTCTAGCAGCTCATCGAGCCTTCGCAGCTCCACCTCCTCTAGCGAGCGGGCGGAGCTGGCCGAGTACTTCTCTGACGACAACGATGACAGCAGCCTCTCCGGCTTTGTTGTGAACACCAGCGATGATGATGAGGCGGAGGAGGATGATGAGAGTACTGATGACGACAGCAGCAGTGATGTGGACAGGGCCAGGGACGATGAGAAACATGAGCGGCAGGTCGAGAAGCACTGTCCAGAGAACGCGCCATTGCCGTCGTGGAAAGGCCAGCACGCTGGCAAGGACAAGAGAAGGGGGTCAGCGGCTGCTGCCGCAGTCTCTCCGTCTGAGGTGATGTCTGCGTCTTCGGCCTCCTCGGGCTCATCGCGAATTTGGAGCCGCTCTGCTTCGCTCGACCGCGCCCTGGCAGTGACCGCAAAGAAAAGGAGCAAGAAGCACGGCTCACTCAAGAAGGTGCACACCGATGATGGGGATTATGGTGTTGGGGGTTCGGCACCGCGGACTGAAGGTCGAAAAGGCAACGACGGAAGAGACGCCGCGAGAACAGCGAGGGCGAGGATGACCGGCGTCGCCAGCACAAAGGGAAGGTCCCCGATGATGACGCCAGTGATGCCTCTTCCTCGGATCGGAGCGCATCCTCCGCCTTGCTATCTTTGTCGACCGATAAGGTACGGTGTCTGAAGGCCGGAGGAAAGACGGCATCTTCGAACTCGCACACCAGCGCGCAGACTCCACCATCACCACTGCGGAAGGAACACTCAAGGTGGGTGGCTGCACCTGCTAATAGGGAAGGGAGGACACATTCGCCTGCAAACCGCCGCTCAGCAGAGGCGTTGTTGGCTCAGTCGTGTCGTGTAATGGCTCTGGAGGACGAGGAAGAGCTCAGAACGCTCGGCATCGCCGCATCTTCTGGATCCGGGTCGCTGTTGCAACCATCACTGCCGTCGTCGAAGCAGCGCCATGACGACATCGTTAATAGAAGTTCTGGCCGAAAAAGCGTCATGAACATTGCGTCCTCTTCGTCCTCCGGCGACGACAGCGAGTGAAGGGTGAGTGGCGGTGGTTGTGAAGTGTTAAGCGTAGCTAGTCGATAGCTCTGTGGAGTAGCTAACTCTAACCTCTCCTGCCCAACGCGCGTACTTCACGTAGTCATGTATGCTTGCCCCATACTCGTTGCGCTCAATATGAAGAGCACTCACAGAGCTGTTCATTAAGTTTCATCGTGATGAGTGTCGTGTGCACATACGGGATGCTTGCAGCCCATGAGGGAGGGGGAGGCGGATGAGCTGCAGGTGTCTGCCGCGGACCCCCTCGATGGATACGTGTCGACTATAAAGCATTGGCTGTCTCTCATACTCATTCACACTCTCGCTTAATCGAATAGCGTCATGCAGACAGTCATCTTCACTTGGTAAGAGGGAGGGAGGCGTACACTCAGCACCATTTCACATAAACGATGGAGCACATGTAGGCTCCGCGCTGACGGGAGCGGCATACTGACAAAGCGGAGGTGGCGCGTGCTTCGCAGATATGGGCGCGCCACCCCCTTGACCTTCTTGAAGGCGTACCCCGGCTGACATCAGCCATTACATCTTCAGAATTCAATGAAGAAGCTCGCATGGTATTGATAGTGCTCTCCTTCATCTTTCCAGTTATGCTTCTCTCTTCCACTACCTGTGCATGTCGTTTACACCACCCACTTACAGACCACACGGTATCGAACACGCAGCCCACTCTGTCCACCTCTCACGTGCTTCCACGTGTACGAGTGCGTGCGCGTCAACTTTGCATCTTGTGTTGCTCTCGAGACGGCGCACGCGTCCGTTTGTGCCACCACCACAACGCCTCTCCCTTTCTCTGTTTCTGCCCTTCACAGTCTCCCGCTTCATCCCCTTCTCTCGCTCACTCATTTTCTCACTCTTTTAGCTCCTTACAGGATGGGGCGCAGCAACAATCAGCGTCGGCGCACCTGCAAGGCACGCGGACAACCGTTCATTCCCAAGGTGGTCAAGAGCAAGGTGCGCAATGAGAACCGCCGTATGAAGATTATGGCGGCCAAGAAGGACCCACGGCTGCACAAGAAGCTCTCCTACGACAAGGTCCACACCAAGTCAGGCAAGATCACGAAGCGTAAGTTTCAGTCCGGTGGCTACAACCACAGCGGCAAGTTCGGAAAGGCGGCTGGAGTGAAGCGGAATGCTGCGAAGGGGAGGACGAAGTAATGGCACCGCTTTGGAGTCTCGAAGCACTGAGTCCTTCGTCCTTGTGTGTTGTGAGTCATGGTGATTTGGTGTTACGTCTTGAGATCGTCGATTCTACCTCGTTTGCTTCTCATCGATTCCTTTGGTGTCACGTGAATGACATCGTGGCGAAGGCCATCAGCTTATGTGCAATGGATGCGACGGACGAATGCTGAGCATCGATACATGGAGACAGTGGCAGACGGTGGCGGTGCTTACTCATGTTCGAGTGTATTTACGTGTAGCGCTATACTCTGGAAGCACAAGAAAAGAGACAACTTGCACCTTCCAAGTGGTTAGAGGAGTGGGAGGCGGGGGCAGGGTGCAAGCTTGTCCAATCGAAACATAAGAGAGAGAGAGAGCAAGAATACACAAGGAAGGGCGGGAGGACGGTGACAGGGGGGGAGGGCGCCTATCCACTGCCACAGGGACAAAGCGCAGAGGCCGCTGCTGAATTGTGGGCTGAAGGAGAGAGACTGTGAAAAGGGACTGCTACTCTTTCTTGTTCCCTACTCTGCATCGGGGATATATACATCGATGGTGAGGTTTGCTCGATCCACGCTGCCCATCAGTGGGCGCTCCTAAGCAACTCCCTCTGTTGTATGCGAGGGCATTCATGGCTTCGACGCACTACTGCGCTTTCTTCTTCTCACCATTTCTCTCTCTCTCTAATGCAACACTGCGCACATGTCCTTCTTCCTGCCGACGCAGAGGGAGAGCAGCGTACCCACCCATCCACAGAAAAGCTCTCTTGGCTGAACTGGCAATGCTCCGTCGTACACGGCTAAGATTGATTTCGCTGACAGAGGCGCAGAGTTTAGTACTTGACGCGCAGGGGCAGCAGATCCCAGCTCCACAAGTGCCTCTCCCGCAGCTCCTCGCAGCGCTAACGGAGCACTATCGGGATGGTTGTGAAGCATTCACCAAAGCTGCGCTGCAGCACGTTGTGCAGCTCGATCAGTCGAACGAGGACACAGAGCACATCGCAGCCGCGCGCCTTGCCGCTCCACTGCCATCGAACCGCCTCTTTACAGATTTGACCGCAGCACAGCAGCACGCCTCCCCGCCTCCGAAGGCGCCGCCGCACTTGATCACTGAACTGCTGCGTACCTACCCGAACACACCTGAAGTGCGCGAGAGGTGCTGTCGTTGCATTGCCAACATGTGCCAGCTCAGCGTTGATGTCGCTACAAGGACTCAGTTTATCCCTGCTACCGATCATAGTGGAAGCCCTGCAGCCAACGTATCGCCTCTGGCTCATGTCCTTGTGGAAGAGGGCGCCGTGGAGCTGGTGCTTGGGACTCTTGCAATGGCCGGCCGTCTCAGCTCCAAGGGCCGCTGCTGGGTGGCCATGGCAATGCTCAACCTTACGTGCATGTCCCACAATGGCGCCTCCCGGGCCACTGCTGCCGGTGCTGTCGATCGTCTGGCCGAGTTCATCTTGTTCCTATTGGAGGACGCCTTGACTGCTTCCGTTGCCTCCACTGCGGCGCCGATTCGCGGATTCAGCGAGGAAACGTCTATCGCCCTCGACGCGGCGCTTGGCGCACTGACTGGGGTTCTAGCGGCCGAGGCAGCAGAGAACGCCAGGGCGTCTCGTTCAACTACGAGGCAGCGAGCTACGCCTCTGTCGACGCTGTAGTGCGCTCGCTACTGTTCGTGTCGGCGCTGATGGTTCGGGATGGTCGTAACGATGGCGTGTACGGCGCCTCGCTCTCGTCACGTCGCTACGGCACGGTGTGTTTCTCGAGCACGTCGGAAACGCAACAGACGGCTGTTGTTGTGCTGCTGCCGCTCTTGCATAAGGCCTGGATGGCGCTGCAGTCGGTGTGCAGCTGTCCAACCAACCTACCGATGGTCTTGACATCATTTACGAGGCAGCAAACGCAAACCAGGAGAGCATGGTGGTGGCAAACGAGGTGGACGGCTGCGCGGAGGAGGTCTTGCAGGTGACGAAGCAGACGGAGCGGCAGTACGTCGCGGCGCTGTCGTGTCTCATCGACGCGGCGTTGTTCGTGACAACGGAGCTGGACGGGCTGGAGGTAATCGGCGCAGATGAGCTGGCGCATCTTCAGGACGATGTCCGACTGTACGTGATGAGCGTCATGGAAGCCATGACCGCGTCGCGGAAGGATCTGGCAGGCAGGGATGCCGCTGCTGCTTCAGCTAGTGCTGGTGGTGCCGTCGGGGACGCCGAGGTAGAGCAGCAGGGTGACACTGCGGCTGACACGTCGGGTATTTACCCGACAGCGGCGGCAGTGAGCGTGACCGGCGTGCTAGCGGCTGGTACGGTGAGCAACATGGCACTGGCGTGTGCTGTCCGTCTCCACATCGAGCATCAGGAGCGCCGCGGCCGGATCGAGCACGAGGAGCATCAGGACACTAACAGCATGCATTTGCGGGGTCGTCGCGGCGTCCCTGTTCCCTACACCGCCCACGACTTAACGTTGCTTTCTAAGTCGCTTGTGGTACTGGCCAATGTGGCGGAGATTGGCGACGAGGTGGCGACGTCAGCCAATACGGTTGCGGCACTGCAAGCGATTCTGCAGGATGCGGCAGAGGGTGTCATGTCCTTGCCGCTGGCATACAGGGCTGAGCTGGCGGAGCTCTTCCGACCCACTGAGAACGCAGAGGGTAATACTGAGGCGCGTGATGGCTCAGGCATTCACCCGGAGGACCGGCTGTCATTCCTGCAACAAGCAGCGCTGGTGGGGCAGGTGTATGCAGTGCTCTGGAGCACGTTGCGCACTGCTCACGGTGTGTCGACAGTGTTGCAGATGAGTGTAATGCAGGCAGCCAAGGGGGTGCAGACTTCGCTGCGGGAGGCATATCTGCCGGCATTGGCAGTGGCGAGGGAGCGGTTTAGCACTTGCCAGGCTACAGACAACGGCGATGAGGCGGGGAAGCCGGCGACTGTTTCGTGGGTAGCGAACACGGCGGAGGAGACGGTAATCCGACTGCTAAAGCTATCCGACGAGGTCATCAGCAACATGCAGAAGCTGTCCTCAAGCACGCACGACACCTCGGCATAATGCGCGTCAGCTGCCGATGCTGCCGCGCCCCCCCCTCCCTCTCCCTTCTCAAGCTGCTGTTGGTGTGCGCTTCTCGCTCTTTCTCGGTGTCCCCATTGCGTGGCTTTGTTTCGTGTTTTCGTTGGCGTCTTAAAATACACGTGCACATACGCACCCACGCACATAAGTGCGGGAGGGCGAAGCAGCAGAGTAACGAACAAGAGACTGCCAACAAGGCGCTCGCAGCTGCGTTGGCAGTAGCACACATAGAGTGAGCGAAAGAGAGAGAGAGAGGAGGCGACACACGCTGGATCTATAAAGGGGAAGGGATAGTGAGGCGGCAGGTGCGGATGGCGTTACGTTCATAAAGCTGCGTTTTTGGGGAGGGCAGAAGGGCACGGCATTGGTAGGCCTACCGGCTGAGGGCCACATGCATGTGCGCTTTCTTCTCTTTCCCCTTTCATATATGTGTGCGTGTGTCTGTCTGTCTTCACATGCGAAAATAGAGACGAAGGAAGAACGAGTGCAGATCTGCGCACACCATTTGCTGCCTTGTGTGATTCTCCCCCCACGCCACTGACTTCTTTGTTCCGTTGCCACGCTCTTCCACTTCCTCCTCCTTCCTTCGGGTTTCTGCCCTCGCCTTATCATGATGCACACGTCCATGTAGAAACACACTGCCCTTTGATCTGGCTCAGTCCTCATCGGCACCGCGTCCCTCACTTTGATTGGTTTCTTCTTTGCTCATGTGTGTGTGTGTGTGCTCGCCCACCGCTTGTCTTTATTCGCACCGGGGGGTCTGCATTGCCGAAGATTGCGTTGTGTCTGCCCACCATATTCAGCATCTACACAACAGTGCGCCTGCCCCGACAGTCAGAAGATATCCACAGACGCACTTATTCACCAAAGTAAAGCAGCGCCACGATGGAGGCGCTGAAAGTGTGCTTCGAGATTGCGCTCGTTATCGCACCGCACATTGGCTATGTGGCTCAGTACCTCGAGATTCATCGCACCTGGTCGATTGAGGGCTACTCGCCTGTTGTTTCCCTCATCCTGCTGACGAGCAACACACTGCGCATCTACTATTATATTGGTCATCGCTTCCTTTTCGCCCTCCTCTGCCAGGCGATCCTCGGGATTGCGGTGCATGGGATAGTGCTGTGCAAGGTCCTGCAGGTGCACTTGCAGCAGGTGCTGAGCGCCCAATTCGCGGATATGTACAGCGGGGACAGTGCTTCCGTCAGTGCAACTGTGGCATTAGAGGCTCCAGCAAGAGCAACTCCGTCTTCAGTGACCGGCGGCGATACAGCGGGAAAGCGGGGCCTAGCAGTCAACGATGAAGATGACGCGTCACCGTCAAATGCCGCAGCATCTGCTATGGAGTGGTTGCCCTCGTCAAGAGAGGCGCACAACGGGTTTGGGGGCTCAGGTGACGCTTCCCAATCGTCCACCCCATCGCTTGGCATCAGCTGTGTGGCTGCCAAGTTTCTGCAGCTTCTCTTCCTCATTGAGGACTGCATCGAGGCCGCTCTGCTGCGATACACCCCGCTTCAGTTCGTCTATAGCTATCTCATCGTCGCTGTCTCTGCTCTGGTGATGGTTCTACTCTACTACATATCCATCGGTAGCTTCTGGAAGCACGCGGCGGAGGTGGTGGGGTACGCGGCGCTCGGCATTGAGGCGCTACTCGTGCTCCCCAGATTCTTCGTCACGCTCGGCGGCGTAGCACGGAGGGCCTCACTACGTTGCTCATCCTGACGTGGGTGGGCGGTGACGTTATCAAGGTGGTGTACTACATTTATGCGAAGCAGGCGCTACCGTTTATTGTCTGTGGCGGTTTCCAGCTCGTGTTGGACGTGGTGGTGGTGGCCCAGGTCGTGTACTATGGCATTATTATGAAGCGGAAAAACGCGGTCTGTGTAGAGGGAGATGATGGCGCTATGGAGGCGGTGGCGTCGCCAGGGTCTCAAAGCACGACCAATCAAAGGGCTCTGTAGCAGGTGGAGGACAATAGAGAGGGGGTTCCGCAGGGGTTCAAGGTGACTCTGTGGAACATGGGCATTATATGGTATACCATGCAGAGTGCGCAGGACAGCCATGTGTGCGGTTCGCACAATGTCGTTTGGTCATGTATCTGCCGCTGCTGCTGCTGCTGCTGCTGCCGCTGCTCTCTTTCCCCCTCCTTCACTTACATACGGGCATTGGACTGCGCGACAGACCAACTCTGGCGCGTCTCTTTCCTCTGCGTCTCTCTCCCTTGTGGATTGGCCTTTTCTTCGTTTGCGTATTGGTGGTAGGCGGCGGCGCGCATTTCCGTTCTCTTGTCGCTTTCCCTTTGCTCTCCTTGGCGCTCTATTTGCTTTTCGTTTTCACGCGCCGCCGCACACACACACACACGCCACACACACACACACACACACACACACACACCACACACACACACACACACTGAAGTGGGAAGGGCAGGCCTTCGAGCGCTTCCCACTCTCCCTTGTGTTGCACGCCGTTTTCGTTTGCCCCCTGCGTCGTACTCCGTGCGTCAGGCCGGGGCTTTCTTTTGTGCTTTTTCGCTTTTCCTCTTTTTTGTTGTGGTGTCTTCTCTTCCTTCCCGTGTTCGGTGACCGTGCGTGTATTCGCCTGAGCCTGTGCCTCTCTGTGTGCCCCCCTCCCCCTCCTCTCTCCATCTACGTCTTCTGTGCTTCTCTTTCCCTTTCCGAACCCCATTAACTCTTACATCTTTGCGCTACGACGACGACTCGTATACGCTCTACGACAGCAGCGCTGGCTGTGGTGTGGGCATGCCTCTGTGCATATTTTTGGAAGGGAACATGTAGGCAGTAGGAGTGCTGTGAGACGGGAAAGGTTGATTCCACTCGTCCCCTCCCCTCCCCTCCTCTCCCCTTCTCCCCCGCGTTACCTCATTTTAAAATAGTAAACGAGCGATGTGTGGGGCCAACTGCAGCGCTGCGCGCCACTGCGCGTACCGAGGACGTACATGAGGGTACAGGCGCGCTTTCTTTCGTGCTTATCTGTGCCTTGATATCCACGCACTCTTTGCTCATAACACAGCGTGTCTACTTCACCTGCAGACTTGCAGCATCGACACCCACGCCCCCATGCCCAGTTGTGGCGCCAGCGCATGGGGACTGACGAAAGACAACTTGCTTGCTTCCATTCTTCCATGTTCTTCGCTTTTTTTCTCTCTCCTCCGGTGTGTGCGGCAGTACCACTGCCCACAGTCAAAAGCTCCCATCAGCCACTTGGTAGGCACAGGAGCGCAGGAACAAAAGGGAGAGTCGCAGCCCAGCGTCACAAGTTCCCTCCCATCGCCCTTTTTTTGGGCGCCTCATCGACTGCTTCTCTTTTGCCATCATGGAAAGCGCGTTGCAGAACGTGGAGCGCGGCATTCGCGATGCGTTGCAGCGCCTCAGCGACGCGCGTGCTCGCTTGGCGACTCATCGCGCCGCCCTCGATGAAAACAGACTCATGCTGGCGCGTGCGGTGTCGCCCCTCCTGCAACTGCATCCTGCTGAACCAATGTCGTTGATCCCTTCCTGTTCTTCTCGTGGTGCCAAGGGAGCCCTTGTGCAGTTGCTTAGTGGCTACTCGGCCAAATCAGTCATTTCAGCTAACAACTCTCCTCGCCACGATGCTCTACTCTGCGTGGACAATCCTGCCGAGGATGCCGAAGAGGCTATTATTATTAGTCCTACCACTGCGATCTCGGCGGCCGCCTCTGTTGCAGGAGGGCGAGTATCAGCACCGCCACCACTGCCCTCACTACAGCTACCGCCCTTGATGTCCTCGGTACTTGCTTTTCCTCGGACATCGATGTGTGCTGGATTCTACTCAGCTATGGCGGCGCGGACGCAACAGCTGGAGGAGCAGCGCCTCAACTACCGCTCTAAGCACGTGATGCACGCCGCCAAGCTGCAGATTGCCCAGATATGGGTTCGAGAGGTGCAACCGTGGTTCGATACGGTCGTGCAGCGCGGCTTCTTTCAGCAGGTGATTCACCGGCTTGACACGCTGAATCGACGGGTGGTGCGGCTGTGTGGGCGGTTGGCGCTGGATCGACCTCAATACGTACTAACCCATCACTGCACAATTCAGCTAACAAAGGACGGAGGAGCACCGGATCCGATGGTGGGCAGGGAGGGGCACCTTCGCCGCCGTCTACCGTACCCACAGTGGCGCCTTGATCTCACAGGGGACGAGTTGAGCAGAGGGCAACGCGATCTGTTGTGCGGCGCCAACGAACAAGTTCGCTCTGGCAGCGACGGTGAGGGAGCGAGACAAACAGTGCAGCGCTGTTGTTTCACAGAAGAAGTGACGTGTCTTTCAGGGCCGCCAAGCCAGCAGGGGCGCCCCTGCGGTGCGACTGTTGGGCTTGGCAGCGCCGGAGGAAACCACCCCTCCATGTGCTCTCTTTGGCGTCAGTACGTTCAGATGGCGTCGCAGACACCTGGCCTAGGCGACGAGCAGCGTCAGACTTTCGAGCAGAGCTACAACACACCGTTGCCGGTCGAAGTGCTGCCGGAGCCGCTCCTGCGCACCCCTCGCTCGCTCCGACACGTGTGGCATGTCATCATGGAAGGCTTGGCTAGCAATGGTGTCGACGTAGTCAACGACTCGGTGTCTGCGGAACCCCCTCACGTTTTCTCTGCCTCTGACGGTGTCTTTGTCGGCGACGCTATGCAGAATTCGGGGAATCAACTATGCCAGTCCGGCCACAGCGGTGCGTTTCTGCAAAACCTCAGTGACCTTGTGAGGCGATGCTCCGCACTTCATCCGCCACCGTCTGCTGCGCAGTCGACGCTACCGCTCTGCAGTCATGCTGAGCATCGCCATGAAACAGAATATCACGGCGGTCGCAATGACTCTGCTGGCGATGGACGTTGTGGGGCGACTGCTCTTACGCAAGCGCCTTTGCCACAGGACACCGACTCTCCCACTGTGGGCCTCCTCTCCTCCGACGTGTGTGTACTACTCTGCTGCGCGATGCAGCTCTGCGCTCTGGCTAAGCTGTGCAACGGGATCCGTGCAGGCAAGCCTGTGTGCTATAGAACACCTCTACCTCAGCTTGCTTATGATGGCGACGTAGGCGGTTGCTCCGAGGACGACGCCATCGAGGATGGTGGCATCGGCGGTGTTGAAGTAGCACGTCGCGGTCCGTGCAAGTCAATCACTGTCTTGGCAGGCACCACTGATGGTCTCTCTATGTGCCAACACACATGTGAAGAGCAGATTGCAGGAGCTTTGGCGGCGGTCTACCACGCCGTGCCTTGCCTGCTCTCACAGTTTGGCCTTGTATTCCAGAAGCGAAATAGCGGTCTTGAGGACGACAGCGATATATGGCAGGGCCGACTCAGCGAAGTGAAGGCTGCTGAGGTAGACGAGTTCACTGGGCCTCAACTTTGTGCAGCGTCAGCAGGGGAAGATCGCATTTGCTTGATGATCAACTCCGCGGACGCCGGCGCTGCAGCGGACGGCGCCATGGACGCCGTGCTTTGGCCAACTGTAGGTGATGCACTCCGTGACCGTGGCGCTTTTGCTCAGTGGTGGTTGTCACTCGCTTCGTTGTCATTCAACACCGAGTTGCCACAATCAGGCACTCCACTCGTAGACCTGTCTCTTGTCTACGCTCGTGCATTGCGTGTCGGGTGCTTGTTCCACTCTCTCCTGGACTCCGTCGAGGATGCATGTGGCGAGCGGCTGCCACTACTTGCTTCTGAGGCAGCTCCCGCGGTGCCGTCACCAGGGACACCGACGCTTCTCACCATCGCGCGAGCGGACTCATCTGCCTTGGCTATACGTGGCACTCACGTTGCCCACCTTAACACTATTGCAACCCATCGTGCAGAAGCTAACGTTTCCACTTCGGTGCCTCCGCTCGCAGCGTCGGTGCGGCTGAGCTCGTTGCGTCAGATAGAGCTACAGACGCGTCAGGAATGGCAGTCAATCGAGACGCGTCTTTCCGTTGCCCGTTCTATGGCAGCTGCGACCCTCAGGCAGGCTGCACACAACGACGCCGAGGCGGATGATCTAGCCTGCTGACGCGCGCAGATGCCGCTGGTTTTGTTTTCATCGCCTTCTTCCGCCTGCACTGCGCTGTGGCATTGGTGCTCTGCGCTCTCGCCCACGGCCTTAACTCGTTAGCCCTTTTTTCTCTTCTTTTATCGCCCCTCCTCCTCTAGCGATGGAGGCCCCTCCCCCCTCCCCCCTCCTGCTCGGTCCGCGCTGCTCTCCAATACGTATCCACTGGAACACTCAAAAAGAAAGCGAAAAGAAAAGCAGCAGGGTGCATGTCCGTCATTGCGAAGTAATTTTATCTCCGCACTTATCATAGGCGGTCGAACAGGATAGGTGAACAGCCCTCTTCACTCAGTCCCTCCCATCAGGGCCCCCGCCTCCGCCCACTTGCCTTTGAGAGCGCTTGTCTCTCCGCACTATCCTTTCTCTCTGTTGCTGTTCTTCTTCGCTCACTCTTCTTACACTTCTTCACGTGTACACGTAGCTCACTCACTGCCTCATCGCCTTCACTTTTGCCTGCGCACACACCTCACTATCACTGTATGCCCCCTCCCTACCTCTTTCTCTCTCTGTCCTCTGCACGGGCCCAGTGCATACCACGTTGTGTTTCACCTGCCTCTCTTCCCAGGGGTGTCGCTACCTGCCACTAGTATTGCTGGGGCTGGTGCCGTTGGCAGCCACCCTCATCCTCACCCCTTTCCCCCATCACCCCACTCGGCAGGGCACACCCACACCCACACCAGACGGCGTGAGGAGTGCCGCAAGTATCGGTCAAATTCACACTGAAGGATAGCAAAGAAAGGGAAACATTGACAGAGAGAGAGTGTGTGTGTCACCTCATTTGAGTTGAGGGGGCTTAGTTGTAAATTGGGCCGGGCAAGAAGGTCTTCGGAGGAGACGCTGCCGTTTCGCATTGTAGCCTTCAATCTCCCGCTCCTCACCCCATTGCTCTCTCTACTCGCTCTCCATCTTACGCACCAGCTGCTCTCAGCGCCAGGCCCCTTTTTGGGCTCTGCCTGCAGCTTTTGCCTCCCCTCTACAGAGTGAAAGAAACAACATAATACCGAAGGAGAACTAATCACTCGCTGTGTGTCTGTGTGCCTGTGAAGGTACGCCTTCTGCTCACTGTCGTACGATCAAAGGGGGGACGCTGTCGGGCACTGCGTTTGGGGTTTGGAATAGTCCATAAAGAGAACCGTACTGGGAGGGAAGAGACACCCCTGGGCGTTTAGCGCCGAGCACTGATAAAGCGTGCTGCCTGCTGCTGTGTCGCTCTCTCTCTCTCTTCTTTCGTTGCTCACTTAATCGCCTTACGCGTGTCAGTTCCTACTTGCTTTCGTAGATTTTCGGTTGCCTTTCTGAGTGTGAAGCGCTGCCCTGTACACGTGTTGGGTACGCTGGCGTGTGCGTTTGTGTGTGTTTTCCTTTGCCTGCACACCACATCTGTGTCGGCTGCTCCTCCTCCTCCCCACTGCACTGCTTCTCTCATCTGCGCGCTGAAGAAGAGGCCTTTGTAAGAGATCGAGATTTCCTTACCCCCTCCCCCCACACTCCTATATGCACATATATACCCACGTGAGGCAGCGCCGTACTAAGCAACGCACTCACACATACGTAGAGGCCTATTCACGCACCCAGGAGTGCATACCTCATGTATCCGAGCTAAGGCCTGTGCTTCACTCCCCCCTCCTCCTTTGTGTGTGTGTGTGTGTCTCGCTGCTCCGCGTCTTTTGCTCTCTCCGTGCGCTGGTTATCGATTACTCACTCGAGGGGCAACGCGAAAAATCGAGAACGCACTCAGGGAAGGCAAGCGTTGGTGCTTGTGAATTGTGTGTTGGTGTGTTCCAGTGCTCAGCTTCTCTCTCTTGTTGTTTCCTTTGATTTTCTCCTCTCTGTCTTCATCTTCGTCTGCCTGTCCGTGTGTGCGTGCAGTTTGTGGTTACCCACATATCTATAGGCTCAGCGACGACACGCGCTGAGTGGTATGATTGAAGGTACACGTCCTGGCACTAGAGGATTGTAGCGCCGGCTGAGGGGATCATACAACAACAACAACAACTGAAAAAGGAGCGTGGGCGAGAGAGGAAGCTACATATTGGACCTGGGCACGGTGCTTCCCTTGCTGTGTGCCTGCCCGTCTGTCTTCGCTAGCGGATGTGCACGTGCGGCTGTGAGTGTGTGTATGTGTGTGCGTCTTACCTGATCGTTTTCTTTACTCGCCCCCCCTTTATTCCTTCTCCGTCTCTTTTTGGTGCATCACTCTCGTCCGCTCACTCACTCCTCTCGTTCTCGCCTTTGCGTGTTCGCCTTCTCCGCAAAGTCACGGGAAGGGGATAGTTGCGCGCGGCAGCAAACTGAAGCATAATGGGTGTTACAGCTCCAAAGCCCGATATGGACCACTCTATCGCCCCGAAGGCGGCGGTGTCAATGTCCAACAGAATGAGCCACTACCAAGTGGAAATAGGGATAGGCTGGTAGATAAACCCAAAGTCGTAGGCGTCAATGGTGGCGGTGGTGGCGCAAAAGAAAAGAACAACGGCAAGCCGGCCCGTGGCGGCATTCCGCCGTACCGCCCTGATGAGACGACGGCCAAGAGCTACCACGAGTATGTGATGGAGGTGCGCCGTGTTGCGGTGGAGCAGGGTATTCTGCCCTCTGTGACTGACGACGCTCAACGCGCAGTGAATTCCACATTCAAGAAAAAGGGCGGTTTCTCATGGATAAAAACTGAGAATGGCAGAGGGTTTCAGCGCGGCGGGAATCCCGACGCGGTGGCCCACCCCGGTGCTTCGTGTGTCAGTCCGTCAGCGCGGACGCTCACCGTTTATCAGTGTCAACCGCTAGACGGCGACACGGCTGTCGCGATGGGCATGCATAGCACGGTCTATCTGGCGCGCCTCTCTGTTTTTACTGGGACCTCTGAAGCGGCAGTGAACGCGACAATGCCGCGGTATACGCCGGCACGGCGAGACAATAGCGGCGGCACTGGCGGCCATAATCGCTACACTATTAGAGCTTCAGGGGGAGTTTCTGCAGTGAAAGGTCTCAACTCCAGCACTGATGATGTCAGCTCCGCGCATGGCACCAGCCCTCTCGCCGAACCTGTTTCCGCGCCCGCTGCGGCATCAACGGCTTCTCCGGCGTGCTCAGCTGTGTCACACTACATTATAGCAATGAAAGAGGTCACTCTGGGAACCAGGTACGCCACAAGACCTGTGCTCCAGCAGATCTGCCTCGAGGTACGACGGTGGACGCGGCTGTCGACTCACTGCCTGCGCATCGTTCGCTGCTACCAGCTGGAGTACGTTTTTTCTGAGGGTGTCTCCATGCCCGTGCTAGAGGCATCCTACCACTTCTTTCCCGGACGGGAACACACTTACGGCAGTGGTGGCGCGGCGACTGACGGGATTTTCACTTTCGATGGTTCTATCACAGGCGCCGCTAGTCATTCGGTTGATAATCGGAGGCGCCTTGCTCGCAGCGACATGCTCCTCTTTGCTAACTCGGCGAACCAACACTCGAACTCCAAAGCGAACCCGCTGCCACTCATGGCGACCAGTGGCACACCTTACAAACTGCGCCTGTACCTCGAGTACGCTAAACATGGCACTCTGCGTGGGTTCCAGATGAATGAGATGCAGGAGCGCTTTGGGCAACGGCGGCTGCATGAGCTAACCGCGCGCGCCTACATGCGAGACGTTCTTCTGGCGCTTCTGCAGCTGCACGACAGGGATGAGATGCAGTACAATCTGTGCGCCGATGCAGTCTTCCTCCACAAGCCGATTCAGCGCGTCTACTACACTTACTTTCCTGCCTACATTTCCGACGTACCGACTGGTGACTTGACGAGAGTGTCACAGTCGGAGCTGAGCAAAGCACTGATGTCACTGGACCCACCGCCGCCAGTCGAGGGCGCCGGCCTTAAGCAAAAGATGTGTAATGAGCCGATCAACGGCACCGGGTCACCGCCGCCGGGGGACTACCACGGCGGTTCGGGTGAGCAGCGGGGCCGACCATTTGTGGCTCAGCACGGCTCCAGCGCAGTCGGTGTCGAGTCCCGCTTCACCCAGATGATCTCCTTCCTGATGCAGGACAGCAAGCGCCCACCGGTCACCTCCACGACCGGTGCCCCCACCACTCGAAACAACAACACCTCAGACAGGCTCGATAAGGTGGCCGTAAAGCCCTACGAACAGCAGAACGGCAAAAAAAGTATAATAACGAACGGAGGCCGCACGAATGAGGGTCACAGCCGCGCCCCTTACTGCACAACTCCGCCCGAGGCCAGCTTGTTTGGGCCATCGTCGCGGATAGCATCCTCGGGGAGTAGCTTTCGCAGAAGCCAGGGGGTCTCCGGTCGTACGCCGAATGCACGTAGGGGGCGGAACTACATGCTTACCGGCCGCAGCACCCGCCCGCCGATGAAGCAACGGAAGACCAATAATGAGCGTGCCACTGCGTCATCTGAGGTGGGCGGCTCCGACACTCAACACTCCCATTTGAATGAGACCTACTGCCGCTTCATGGACGCGTTTGAGTTCATGTGCCTTGACGAAGATCAAAACTTGCCCTTTCCTTCCCCGCATGATGGAGTCGGTGGCCAGACGGACGCCGAGATGGTTGTATCAAAGATGTTACCAGAGGAGCTGCGCGAGGCGTCGCCGATGCGGGTGTTGCCGCTACAGCACACAAGTCTCGGTGGCATTGCGATCTTGTCTCCAGATTGCTACGTCGTAAAGCCGATCGAAACGCCGCTGCCCGACTTACACAGTCGCCTCCCCATCCTCCTTCCATCGTCCACTTCGTATAGTGCTTTCTGTGGGGGCCCGCAGCTGCAGCAAGTGATGCATAGGCCACTCAGCTCTGCCGCTCCAGGGTTGTCTGGGAGTTTCTCTACAGGGCAGTCTTCCGCGCCGCGGATCCTGAGCGCCGGGATGGCGGCGTCCAACGCCGCCGGTCGGCTTGGTCGTTGCCGTGGCGGCGCACCCCTTGTGAAACTCAACCACTCCTCACTGGTCCGTCGCGCCTTGTGCTTCGCTGACTCTAACAAGCTCGAGGAGGTCCCAGTGCACAAGTACGTGACTGTCACGCATGCAGCACCTGAGGTGCTGCACAGACGCCTATTCTCCCCCGCGAGCGACATCTACGCCTTCGCCATGACCTTTATCGAACTTGTTTCGGATGACGGTGTCATTATGAAAGACTGCCTGCCAACGGATCTGCCCAAGCCTGTGACGCCTCACGACAAAGAGGCGTATGACGCTCGCCTGGCGGAAAACCTCGATAATTGGTACCAGGACCAAATCAAGGCGTTGCCTCAGAACAAAACCTCCGTTAGCAAAGATCAAGGTCAGCAAGATTCCGTGTCGCCACGCACCGGACGGATTGCGGTGAGCCTTCCGCCTCATCTCTCCGATGAGTGCAAGAAAATCCTCCGGTGGTGCTTGCAACCTGATCCCACGAAGCGCCCCACCGCTGCGGAGCTGCTGCGGTCTCGTTACTTCATGCTGGGTGACTGGATCGCGGCACCGTCGGCGGTGGCGGCCGAGGGAAAGACAGCACGGCTGCCCGAAGCGCCATGGACCACCTCGGTCAGCTTCGACGTAGCAGCGAAGGCGGCCGGCCTTCCGGTGCTGAATGAGAAGTGAGAGCGCACACGCTCACAGATGTGCAGAGGTTGGCGGAAAGCCTTGTGGTAGTGGTGGTGTGTGCGTGTGTAGGGAAGCGAGGAAGGGCGTACTTGTGTTGTTCTTCCGCCGCCTCACACCTTTCCCTTCTTCTGTTGCTCGACGGATTGACGTGCGGGCGCGTGTACGTGTGAGTGTGCGTTCCTTCCTGCGACGTGTTCCTGTTGATGTTGGCTGTTGTTTGCCTCTCTGCTTTCCTCAAGCCCTCCTCCTTTCCCTCTTTCCATGTTTGTATGGCGCTTTATTCCCTCCCTCAGCCCCGCCCCACTTGCCGACTGCGCGTTGTTGTTCTACGAGTCCTCACCTCTTCTTCCTCCTCTCTCTCGCTGTCTGTCTCTGCGTTTGTGTTACATCGCACCACCGCGTCGCCGCATTGCTGCTCTTCCTCTGCCTCCCCCCCTTTTATGAGAAACGGCGACGCCCCCCCTTTCCCTTCCCCCGCACTCCACTCCTCTCTCTTCGCTCTCTCTCTCTCGCTGTCGTGTTTGTGCCCCCCCCCTCGCTTCTCTCTGGCGTAATCTTTGCTTGCATTCATTTTTTGCTCTTGCGTTTTCATTCTTGGCTGTGCTGGGAGAAGCACGTCGCCGAATTCCCTCGCCAGCAGATAAGGCATCGTCAGGCACGCAGGCGTACCCACAGCACATACGGTATTGGCGCTCTTTGGGACACAAGCGGCACCCTCGTCTGTCCCGCTTCTCTCTCTTTCGCCCTCCTCTTCCCTCTTCTCTCTCCCCCTGTCTTACTGTTTTGCTCTCCTCTCCATCCTCTACTCTTCATTTGCCCTTCCCCACTTCATCGACTGGATTCCTGCACCCCCCCATACACACACGCGCAAGAGGAAAGTCTCTGTTACTCTCGTAACCAGCCTGCGCATTTTAGGGACTCAGATACTGTGCGGGTATGTGTGCGCTGTTGGATGATCTCACAGCCGTCAACTCGCCATTATCGTTCCGCGGAGGAAGCGTCCCACAAGTTTTCATCGCTCTTCTTCGCAGAAACCACCAATACGGCCATGGAGCGTCGTCCCGCACCTCAGGGCCCGGACGGTGATGGGCTATCATCATTCAAGGCGTCGTTGAGCTCCTCGACATCGTCGGCAACGGCAGACATAGAAACGCATGCTACCGCAGCGAAACCTGACTCAGTTCCATCGAGGTTCAATACCATCTGGAAACCCACACGCAGCCCAGCCATCCGGCCGCCTCCCAGTGCCGCTCTCCCTGGGCATCGTCTCCGCGGACACTCTCATCTGCTTTCTCCATCGAGTGAGGGGATGGCGGCGTCACGTCAAACTGACGCCGGGAGGCTCCAGGCATCAGCAGCAGCATCCTTAGCATCCGCCCAAGAGTCTGGGGAAACAACAACGCACTCGTCGTCACCGCCACCGTATGCCCTCGTGATGGACTCGCTCGTGCGTCGCTACCGCGCCGAAGAGGACCGCCTTAGGCAGTGGCGACAAGGTGGCGGTCGTGCCCCCATCGCTGCCGCACTCCGGCACAGTGGTGTGCAGTCGCAGAGCCGCCAGGGAGGTGCTATAGAGGAGGAGGGAATCACTCACGTAGGATTGCGTGGCAGTATGGGCGGTGTCTCGAGCGGCCACAGAAGCCGAGGTGCAGATGGTGGGCTTCGAGGGAAGTTCACACGTTCTGTTCAACGTACCGCCCTCGTGCGGGCTGTGCAGGCCTGGTGGCGGAGCAGAAGGGCGTTGCAGCGAATGAAAAGCAAGGCGAGAAGGCGGTTGTACCCAACGACACTTTCTGTTTCTTCAGCTGCGGTATCGGGCGCGGAGACACAGCACCTCCGTCACATGGCGACCGCACTAGTGTCATCAGCGCCTGCTGCACCGCCCGGGTTATCTCTGTCGTGGATAGGTCAAGCGGGCCACAACATACTTGGCTGCATTTCTCACTCGCTGTCCCTCTCCAGTGACCGGGGACAGTCGACTAGGTTGGAGCTGCTGCGGCGGGCTGACGCCGCTCAGCTACGTGGTGCCCACAGGAGTGACTGCGACAACCCAGTCTACGTCAGCTTGGTAGAGGACCAGCAGTCATCGGGAACAGGGATAGCTGAGATGACGGCAGAGACGGTGTCAACTGATGTGGTGGCGCCTGTCGTGCCGCTGTCTCGCACGGAGAGTGAAGCTGTTCTGGCGCATCCTCGCAGGCGTGTGCTTCAGCAAACCAGCGCGGATGCCAGAAGCGGAGCCCTTCATCGGCAGCTTGCCGTTAGTGGTCAGCTGATCGACGGTGAAGAAGACCTGCGCATCTCCTCGGTTTCTTCAACGTGCTCGAGTCGGGGTAGCAGCGTGAGTGGTGAAGGCAGAGAAGCAATTCAAAGCATTGAGGCTGTGGACGATCTCAGTCACAGACAAGAGGCAGGTTCGGTGGGCTGGCACGAGGACAATGGCAGCTTCATACTCTCGTGGATTCACGCCCCCCGCATGCACTTTTCAGGTAGTGGCGAGGCTGCATCTTCAGACGACGCGGACAGATCTTTCCGAAATGTGTCACGCCTGTTCGCACAGTCCTGTGTGCGCTTCGCACGCTGGCTGCACCGACAGAAACGTCTGAAGGCAGCAAAGCGCTCACTGCGTGGTGTGCGTACTTGGTCAAAGCCGATGGCGGCGGATGCGGTGCACCGTGATGCATTCTTGGGTGCACGGTACTCGCCCGCCACGCCTACACCGTTCTCGGCTGCGTCCGAGTTGCATCGATGCGCAGCTCAAGCCGCACCTTCGCCGTGGGAATCGGCGCTGCCACAGGCGTGGGGAGACGGGGATGGCAGTGACGAAGTACTCAGGGATGGAGAGGTAACTGACGGAGCTACGGCTGCTGCGAAGAGGCCAACTCGCGCACATATACTGGAGAAGCTGAGAGCGGCCATTGCGGCAGGGGCGGCAGCGTCTAAAACAGCGCAGGAAAGGCTGGTGGAGCGGGAGGCGATGTCGGAGGTGCAGTCATCTGTTGATAAAGCGCCGGCGCTTTCTTTGGCTGCTCAGCGAACACGTCAGCACGCCGACGATCTCGCGCGCCTCACTGAGAGTCTGGCGATACTCACACTACTCCGCGAAAGGTCGACCACAGGAGCCGAGAATGACATTCAAGCTCCCAGAGTCAACAGCCCCCAGGGCGTGGACCGTGCACCTCCGATGATGGTTGACCAGGAGCAGAATGCGGTAGCAGTACCGTCGCACCCTTCAGTAGCCGAAGTAGCGAACTCTGCACTCCCCACGTGGTCACCATCCCGGGCGCACGCCTCGTCGATCATCTCAGCGGGCAGCACCGCCGATCGTATCACGGCAGCTCACGGGAAGCCCATGGTGCAGAGTCGCGCACGTGCGATAGGTGGTGCTGTAAGCACGCGGTAGAGAAGGAGGCCGGAGTGGATGCGTTTCACAGTCTGCTGACGGACACCACGCACACTCAGCGCGATCTCGCAGTGCGAGCGGTGTACGAGTCCATCATGAGCGAGGTATGCACTTGCCTCGTGCAGCGTGATGTGGGGAACGCCATCGACGTGAGCTGCAGCGCGGCAGATCGTGCGCTGACTCAGTGGATTGAGCGGCAGCTTATGCTGGAGCTCACGCAGCCGCGCTCAATGGAGCGGCAGACGACAACGGAGGATCGCGACTCTGCTGCGTACTCAGCGACAACACTGCAGCCACTCGTCTGCACTGGTGTGACTCTACATATCCGCAGTGGTGTACCGGTGTCGCTCGAGCACCTGCGTCTGGATGACGTCGATCGGCAAGCGCTCGCATCCGTCTACGCGCACGGCTCGAGCAATGCCATTGCCGTGAAGTTTGACACTGAGGGCTACGAGATTAGCTACAGGCAGCTCGCTTCCTTGAGCCCTCAATCGTGGTTGAACGACCAGGTCGTCAACAATTACTTGCAGCTGCTGTGCCTGGAGGCGAAGGCGCGGCCACCGCATCTTTTCCCGTGGCTGAGCGCCGTCACCGTATTGCATCACTAGGCACGCACTTCTACACCAAGGTGGAGTCGGAATTTCGACAGCGCTTGGGCGGCCTTAGCGGCTTTCCACCACGTCTGCCGCAGCTTGACTCTAGCAGCGCCATTTTTCGCTGGCTGCGGAATCGCAAGCATTTACTGGAGCCATACACTTCCTCTGATCCGCGTAGCGTGCGCGTGGTGCTAGTGCCGGTGAATATCGAAGGGCAGCATTGGGCATTGGCGGTCTTTCACTGCGCGGACAACCGGTGGGTCATGTATGACTCCATGAGCCGATCCGAAAGAGCGCGCCAGCGTGGTGCTGTGATACTGGCGCATCTCTCGCACGCGTGGTGTGAGTGTCAGCGACATTTTGGATTCAGATGCACTGAAGACACGACCGCTGCGATGGCTACCGCCGATGCACGATACTCACCATCTTCTGGAGTACTACAACCATCGCCTTGGGCCTCAGCGTGCGTGGTGGCCGCTCCGTACGTGCCTTTTACCGATACCTTGGTGATGGAGGGGCACTCCACTATCGTCTCACCTCTCGACTCCCTGCAGCCGTACGGCTCACTGGACCACCTGCACCGTGCAGCGAAGCGGATGCGCCATCAAGAGGAGCTGTTCGCGGAACAAGCGGGGCAGAGGAAGCTGCAGAGAGCCAGTGATTCCGGTGGAGGTGACTGGGGCGCAGGTGTAATCCGCAGCGCGAGTGCTGCGACAGTGTCACTACCGCCGCCTCTCTCGAAGACAGCTGCGACAACACTTCCTGCTGAGCAGCTGAGCGACAGGGAGGTGGAGTGGTTCACTGGTGGGTTCGACCACATCCCGCAGCAGGCTAACAGTAATGACTGCGGTGTCTTTGTGTGCCAGGTGGCATGGTGTGTAGCCCAGGGTGTGGCGGTCAGTTTTACTCAATCTGACGTCACCCGACTGCGCGAGGTCATTTTGCTGGAGCTGCTTAACAAGAAGCTCCTGCGGCGGTATCCAACGGCGAACACGTCGTCGTCGGCCGGTGTTTAGTCAGGAGAGACAAGTCTATAAACGTGCGCTCCCTCGTGTGCTCGCGCACACGGAGAGAAGCACGTGCACACTCTGTTTCATGCGTGTTGGCAGGCAGTGGTGGTGCTGGTGGAAGGAATCTACAAAAGAGATGACAATGCCCACTAAGCAGCATTTTAATCACTCTTAAGTCTCCTTGTATCTTACTTTCCCCTGCCCTGATGACGGACGGCGACCTCGGTGTGTGGTGTCCTGGGTCCAGCCCTCCCACTCTGCGTGGGGAAGCCAAGCCGCCTCCCTCGCTCTGCCAGCGCCGAAATGGCTCTGGTAGCGGCAAGGTCACGCCCCTACGGCACGGGGAAGTCTGAGCGACGCATCGCTGCTGATGCCGGCGGCCAGGCCGTGGATGGCGTCGCGTCAGAGCGACCTGCGGTCGTAAGCACGTCTGTGCAGTTCATACGATGGGCGCGGGCGTCAGTGTGCGTCGGGTGCATTGCGCGCTGCCCTCGCTGCTCACGTGTGTGTAGGGCGGGCTGCGGGGCGGGGGTGGGTGGACTTGGAGGCGTGGTGTCCGTGCTCAGATGACTGGGGTCGGCTCATTGCTGCGACGCGTGCGTGCGACTGCTTTGCACCGCGCGGATGGAGCCTGTGTCAGGCCGGGGAGGGGTGGCGGTGGTGGTGCGGGGCGTCTGAACTCGTGTGCTGTAATGGCAGCGAATGGACGTGTGAGGACGAGCAGTACTCTCCTCCCTCCCTCCCTCCTCCTTTTTGTTTTGGCCACTGCGCGCGCGCTGCTAACCTCGGAGTCGTTTTCTCGCGTGTTTAACGTATACTTGCGCGTTGGTTATTTTCATTTCGTAGGTGTGGAGGTGGGCAACGCAGGTGACCAGCAGTTTAAAGCAGGTGCTACTCCTTTTCCCCTACCCCTTGTGAGACGACGTGAATGACTGGACGTCATCGAAGAGGAGAGGGATGCTGACGGGTAGAAGACATGCCGCACCAAAGAGTCGAAGAGCAACAGAAGCTAAGGACGCGAAAAACGAATGGCAGGTGGCGGAGTACGTTGTGTCTCTCTGTCACTCCTCCCTGCCGCCTTCCCCGCCCACTCCTCGACCAGCTCTTGGTTTTTTCTTCGTTGCACGCAGGCGTGCGCCCACACCGCCTGCTTGCCTACGAGCAAGTGAGCGGAACAGTGACCGGCCGGGGGGTCACTGGCGATGAGAAGTGTCCCTCTCTGTTGCCTCTTATCGTTGTTCACTTTCCTTTCCGTTTCCCAGAGAGATGTTCTCCGCTGTCTTTGAATGTCGTACCTTCTTTCCCGTCTCTCTTGCATCTTTGTGTATTCTGCGTTCTCTGGCGTCAACTGCGTACGTACATACAGATAGGCACGTGAGTGCTAAGGAAGCCTTAGTTTTGTTCTCCCGTTATCCTCTCCTCTGTTGGTGCAGCAGCGCACTTCACACTCTCACAGTCCTCCTCCTCCGCTTTCCCCATCCCATTTCAACATCGAATCCCCCGCCTCGCTGTAGCTTAGTTTGTGTTTGTCCGTCTACGTGAGTCGCTCTCTCGCTCTCTCTCTCTCTCTCTGACGCGCTCTCCGCTCCTTGACTCTTTGTCTGCGGTTGCTGTCGCCTCTTCAGGTGTCTGCCTGTATGGCACCGCTTGTCTGCGATTTTGCGTCTCTTCATTGGTGCTCGTTTTCTTCCTCTCGCCTTTCGAGGTCTGGCGGTGACCCTTCTCTTCACTTCTCTCATCATAGCTGGCTGATTTACCCCCTTTAGTTTTATCTCAGCTCTTCCCCCCCCCCCCCCACTCTGTCCCTCTCCCTGTTCTCTTCCGAGCCACTGTTTTGGCTTGCGTGTCGTCTCCCTTCCCAACATTTTTCCCCACCCAGGTGCAACGCCAGCAAGGGAGACACTCACGCAAAGAGACAGATCAGCTCAACCCCACAGAGGCGCAACGCGCTCCTCCTTTTTCCCATTTCCCCCACACAAGTGAACGCACAAGTCTGCAGGCGCGTCCGCTGCCCGACACCACCCACCTACACATTGATATTTGAATACCTACAGGAGCACAACAGCGAATTCACCTCTCAAGAGTGAGATTTGCTAGCGCCTCTCCCCCCCTTCCCTCTGCTCCTCCTTTATTCCTCCTTTATTCCTCTAACCGCCGCCCCTGCGCACTCTCCTGCTCTACTCTTGTGTCGCTGATTGTCCCTCTTTTTTTGCTTTTATTTCGGCGACCTCACCTCGAGTAGGCACACCACACCACACACACACACATTTTCGAAGGACAATCGACAGAGTTACAATACGCGCAATAATTTCTGCACGGGCTTCATTCTGTATATCCGAGCGCCTCCCTCCCCGACTCCCTCTTTCCCACAAATCCCCCATTCCAAATTGTGTGTGTGTGTGTGTGTACCTCCTTTTCCTTCCCCATCTTTGCCTTTCCTTCTCTTACTCTCTGGCGCTTTCTCCCCTCTTTTCACTGAGTAGCGCTGGCACTGTTGCGTGTGTCTCTTAGCTGGGTTTCACTCTTTGTTTCTCTTATGATTTGCTTGCGGCAGCTACTTCCCCCTTGCACGCCGCGTGATATCCTCACCCTCCCCTCTATCCTCGCAGACGCTTCAACCGATACTATTGACGAACAAGCCTTCGCTCTTGGAGGAAGCAGAAGACGAGAACGCGAAAGGGAGCGCCACACTCCCCCAACCCCCTCTCCTTCCGCCACTCTTCAAAGGCGTCAGGAGACAAAGCAGCACAGACGAAACGAACGACAGGGTGAGGTTTTGACGCAAAGAACTTAACATGGGCGGTGAGTCTAGCAAGCACTCCAATTCCTCCGCTCACGCCCGCCGTCGTGAGGGGAGGCGCAGTGCTGCACCCCTTGCTCAGGCGGGTGCCGACTACCACCCTCCGCCTCTCAACGTGCGCCCGGCTCGGTTGGGTCCCTCTTATGGAGAAGTCCCCGAGTACATCCCATCGTCACCGGTTCAGTGCACAGCGTCGCCGATCCCATCGAGCAGCTCGCTGGATCCGTCGCTGACGTGGATGTTGGACACCGAGGCGGTTCTCATTACAGAGTGGAACCGTAGTCTGCAAAACGTTGCCGCTTCTAGTAGCGGCCCATTTGGGGTGTGGCAGGGAGGTGAGGCGGTGACCGACGACTCAAAGATGTCATGTGCGGTAACAACGCCACAAAGTGGTGTGAGCACTACAGCCTCCAATACACTGGGACTGACCTCGTCGTCCACATGCCTGCCGCTGTCTGGATCGTTGTTGCCGGCACATCTGCAGTCTTCCACAGGACTGGTGCTGGGCTGCGACTCAGTGGCCGTGACTACGGGGCGCAGCACCGGGATGTCTTTACGCGTCCCGACCACGTGGTCCCACCCAAAGCCATCATGCGCTAACGTCTCACCAAAGACGATGTCCAGCCCGAAGACTCCTCGGGCGACGCCGCAGCCGCTGAGTCTCTCTTCCGGGGGTGCGCCGTCGCTGGTTGTGTCAACGCTGCCGGTTGGCATTGACTACTTCCGTGTTTTGCAATCGCGGTGGCTGGCCGTAGAAAAGCCCTTGCTGTCACCGACGATGGACGAGGAGGACCTCAGCGACTCCGTCATTCTCGAGGCGGTTTCCGAGGTGAATGGCGACGTTCTGCAACCACCGGTACCGCTGGGGCACATGATCGCCTTGTTTGTACCGCAGTGGCGATCGGAGGGGCTCTTTGAAGCGGCGCAGCACAGCCAAGCGCGCTGACGTCGCAGGCGTGTTGTACACGTCTTTGATTGGCTTCTCCCCCTTTCGTTGGCTCATGTTGCTCTTCTCCGGCATCCATGTAGAGTGCCTGCTTGTGCGTGTGCGTTACGTGGTGATGACGCTGGAAAAAAAAAAACAGGGAAGAGAGCGAAACACACAAGAACGTCGGGAACCGACCCACCGCGTTTCTTTCGGAGTCGCCATGCTTCGTTTTGTCTCGTGTGTGTCTCTCTCTGTGTGTGTGTGTGTATGTGGGTGTGTGCCGCCCCGATAGATGAGCAGCTGTGTAGTCTTGTTTTACAGTACTGATGGTGATGACAGTGTTAGATGGCAGAGAAAGACGCGCAGCTTGGATCAAGTGTGGTGAAGAGGGAGGAGAAGAGAAATGGGGCAGAGACAGGTCTGAATAGCGTCATCGAAGCAGCGGATGATCCGCCAAGTGGCTTGTTTGTAGCGTATCTCTCTTTCCTGTGTACGCGGTGCGTGCTTCCTCTTCTCGCTCTCCTTATCTCCTCTCTTTCGCGTAGCTGATTGTTGTCGCGTGTGCTGCTCTGCTAGTGTTCTCCCGGTTGCCGATACTGATGGGCACGCGCGCTGTTTGACATGTTCTCTATTGACTTGAGAGTTTATTGATTGGCAGCATTTTTTTCTGTCTTCACTTTTCCTTCTTTCAAATGCATTTCCGGTGATGCGGTCTGCACGCACCCATGTACCCTCTTCTCTCTCTCTCTGTGTGTGTGTGTCTCATTCTTTCCTATAGATGGAGATGTAAAGGCATTTTGCTCTCTCTCTCTTCGTCTCTCTCTCTCTCTCTCTTGCTGGGCGTCTCTGGTGCCTTGTGGATGGCCACGGAGCTTTGCACCATCCCTCCTCGGGTTCTCTTGCTATGTCGTCACGCAGGGCGGCATTCACACCACACCGGGAGGACGTCTATGCGAGCAGCGAAAAGGTTGACCGCCGCTTAGGGCCTACTTCCCCGCCTTTTCGGGGCGAATTCTCTCTTTGTGTGTAGGGCACGTGTGGCAGACAGCGCCTCTCTCTCCTACCCAGAGGAATGGAACGTGATGGGAGGGTGGGTGAGGGATACAAAGCACCACAGCCACGAAGTAGGCGATATCAATGCAGCTACAGGGACAGTCGAGAAAATGCCCACTGACACCAGAAGAGGCCACCTGGGAGGAGAGCCCCTAGCCATTGTAGGTTACCACGCTTTTGCGCCACCGTTCTCCCACTGCTGCGTTGAAGCACGTTGTGCTCTGCAGAGTGCGGTAGGTACCTTCCACTTCTCCCTCCGCAGTGTCGCTCGTGTCATGGCCTTGCTGTTTGCATTTCGGTGAAGTGCTCTCTTTGTATGTGGAACCGAGGAGAGACATCTTCCCCCCTTCCTCGTGCGTGTGCGCTTCTCCTCCTCTACGTGCTGGATGGAGACGTATCGACGAAATCAGCACCGTTCGATACTTCGCTGTTCTTCCTCGCTGCCTTTCCCTCTTTTTCTCCCTCGTGGTGTTCTCCGCGTGCGCGTGTGTGTCTGCCTGGTACCACCCGTCACGCAGAGACGTGTGCGTTCACGTGGGCGTTTGTGTGTCCCCACTTGCCGATTCGTGAGTGTTTGCATGTGCGTGTGTTTTGGTAAGTGAGTCGTCATGGAGGAAAGGTAGACTAGCACAAGCACGTGAGCGACAGGCGGAGGAAAAGCTGTTGTTATTTCTCCATCTTTTGGGCGCGCTTGCAGTAGGCGCTGATCCCCCTCTTTGTTGCTCCTTTTTGAATTCCTGAGGTCATACCGGCACACCCATAGAGAGGTCTTGGCACAGGTGCGTCTTCGCATACGTCATGTCATCATCATCTCCAGGCGCTGGACCCGCACTTTGGTCTGACCTCGTCCTTTCCTTTTTCCCCCTCTAATAGCCTTTGCATGTACCTGATGACGGACGGCGACCTCGGTGTGTGGTGTCCTGGGTCCAGCCCTCCCACTCTGCGTGGGGAAGCCAAGCCGCCTCCCTCGCTCTGTCAGCGCCGAAATGGCTCTGGTAACGGCAAGGTCACGCCCTACGGCACGGGGAAGTCTGAGCGACGCATCGCTGCTGATGCCGGCGGCCAGGCCGTGGATGGCGTCGCGTCAGAGCGACCTGCGACCGTGAGCACGTCTGTGCAATTCATACGATGGGCGCGGGCGTTAGTGTGCGTCGGGTGCGTTGCGCGCTGCCCTCGCTGCTCACGTGTGTGTAGGGCGGGCTGCGGGGCGGGGGTGGGTGGACTTGGAGGCGTGGTGTCCGTGCTCAGATGACTGGGGTCGGCTCATTGCTGCGACGCGTGCGTGCGACTGCTTTGCACCGCGCGGATGGAGCCTGTGTCAGGCCGGGGAGGGGTGGCGGTGGTGGTGCGGGGCGTCTGAACTCGTGTGCTGTAATGGCAGCGAATGGACGTGTGAGGACGAAATGTGTTGTTTCTGTGGTAGCTGGTGAGGAGGTGTATTTTCTCGCTGCCTTCTGTTGGCTCCGTTCTCTTCGTGGCTCACATTCAGCTTGATGTTTTGCCGCTGCTCTCGTGTGTCGACACCTCTTTCTCTCTTACCTCTGTCATTTGCTTTTTTCTTCTGCCTGTGGGCTACCCTGCACCCGACCGCGTGCGCTTCACCCATATCCAGTCGCGTGCAGAGGCACTTGTGTTTTGATGTGTGCGTGCTTCTATAGCTGCGCGTGTCTCTCTCTCTTTTCTCTCTCTGGCGGCGCCTGACATCCGGACATACACACGGACACTCATTCTGTGGTGCCCTAGCGGACCACTTCCCTACACCTTTCCGCAAGTAACAACGACGGGCATTCAGTTTTCTGCTGCTCGCGTGCCCGGTGAGCCATGGGGGTGTACGCCAACCCCCATCGACATCAGCGCGGCACGCGACCAAACCATCTCGTGGCTCTCCACGCCGAGTCTGTCCTCGTGATCGAGTGGGCAGAGGGCGAGCGGGCGCGACAGTCACAGCTGCTGCAACAGGAGCAACAGTCGGTGACGACGGCAGATGAGCTATTGGCAAAGGCTGCTGTCGCTGGATTGCGTTGCATTGATGTCTCCCCGCACAGCTCCTCCTCTCTGTCCGAGGTCGATCCTGATGACGAGCGCCGTGCACAGGGACTGGTTCCTCTCAAGTGCGATCACGCACCCTTTCCTCTCCATCGAAGCAGCGGTGTTGCCTTTGCGCTGCCACCGAGTGACGGCAGCGGTGACACCGCTGCGATGAACGCGGCAGCGCTGTCGTGCCCCATCGAACGGGCGCCGGTAATGATAGACCGTGTTCCTGTGGGAATCGATTACTATGCGGCTTTGCAGAAGGCATGGTCTCGCGCACCGGAGCAACCACCAAGTTTGCCACCTCTCGCCATGGTATCGGATGTGAATCTTCACACTATCGAAGAAATGCTCTCCGGCGATTCCGAAGGCGAGGAGCTGCGACCCCGGTTCCCCTGGGGCTCATTATTACGTACTTCATTGAGGACTGGCGTGATAGCGGACTGTACGACATCGTGCGGAAACGAGAGGAGACGCTGTCGCAACAGCCGCATAAGTGGAATCCTTAGAGAGGACGGATAGGGCAATCGAGGGCAGTCTCGTGGAGGCGAGGCGAAGGCAAACATAGGTAAACAAGATGAAGGAAAGGGAGATAGGGGATACAAGTGCGTGTCTCTGTGTCTCTGTAGCTTCCCCAGCACTCGCTGCTTCTCTTCGTCTTCAAGGGCTAGCCGAGCTCTTCTCCGGAGCAGATCCTCGTCTCTTCGCCTCCGCGTTTCCCAAGTGAACATATGTGGCGCTGCCTGCCTGCCTGTCGCAACGAGTATGTGTAGATCTTCGCTCCTGAGTGCGTTTTCTTATTTGTTTCCCTTTCATTGTTCTGTACTGCATGCAAATGACGATGGTGCTTGTTTGTTTTCCCTCGTTTGCGGATGTGTGGATAACGTAGACCACTTCCACTTCATCGCCCTGCGACTCTTCTCTCCACTTCCCCCCTCCCTTTTTCGGCTTTGGCCTTGCGTCTTTCGTTGTTTCGTCTTCTTGTCGCTCCCCCTTCATTCTCGCCGGTGAGGGGGCGGCGTGGCGTACATGTCTAACCTCACCCACATCTTCTCCTCTGTGCAGCTGTCTATGCACGTGAGCGTTTTTCACACTGGTGTTGTCATTGCTACTTGTATTCTGGCGTCTGTGCTTGCCACGTCCCCCCTTGTGCAGCCGCCGCTGTTCACCTTTCGCCTCCTCCGTTGTCGCCAGCCCATCCTTACTCTCTGACTCTTTCAAGCTGTTTCTCTCTCGCGCGAGGCTGTAAAAAAGGAGAAGTCTCTGTGTGTGTGTGTGTGTGTGTGTGTGTGTGTGTGTGTGTGTGTGTGACCATTGCAACACGACACAGACAAGCAGCCGCAGAAGCGAAGGAATGCGAGCGCAGCACGAAAAGCAAACGTAAGTGGTGAAGGAGGATCGCAATTTCTTTCTTTTTTTTTGTGTTTGGAGGGGCGGTGTGGTGGGGTGGGGTGGGCGCACACACTACTGTGTTGTTGTTGTTGTTTTCGGTCAGTTCATTGCAGCGGCTTCTAGGGAGTGGACGCTAGTGAGAGGGAGAGATGACCGCCGGCTACAAAGTCGTGATTGAGTGAAAGGGACTTGTTATTGTTGCGTTGATGTCTTTCACAACTGCTGGTGAGGATTGACGAGCGGGGAGAGGGAGGACCGCTTGGCCGGGGGGTGCGCTGGCAAATCTATGTCTAGTTTTCCACCCCCTCCCCTCACTCCCAAGGGACACGGACATGTACGCACACACACACACACACACACACACACACACACACTTAATAAAGAGTAAGGGGATCCGCCGCCTTCGTTTTCCCTTCTTCCTCCATCTACTCCCCGCACACGCACCTTCTCGTCTCTTGAGCCGTCAAATGGTGATCGCGGGTGTGTCTGTGTATGTGTGCGTGTAGGTGGGGATGTGTGCAGTGTGTCGCTTGCGGAATAAAAGGTACACGTGCAGACTTGATCGAAGCACGTTGGAACACAGTTTGTAAGGTCTCCAAGAGACGGAAAGGAAAAGAAAGGAGAGACGGCCATGGTGGAGTCAGCTATCTTCTTAAGACAGGAGATCCCCTGTGCATCTGTTCGCGCATATATGTGCGTCTCTTTCTCCTCTCCTCCTTTAATTTACTTTTGTGGTTAACAGACCCGACCGTCTTTCTCTCTCCCTCACTGGGCAGGACAGGAGGGGAAACACAATGTGGAGTACAGAGACAGAAGTGCAGCGGGGATAGGGTGATGAGGGGTACGGAGAGGGAAGCGAAGGGCGCATACATGCACCAAGTTGGCAAGACCCTACCAACAGCAACGGTAGCGCAAGCGAGAGAGAGAGACGCCCCTTCACCTGTCTTTCGCCCCCTTTTTACAGGTATTTCAGAACATCGGCTGTGAGGCTTACCTGCCTCCGCTTTCCTTTATATGGTGTCTGCGATCAACTGCTCCATGTGCAACCCGTCATTCTCCGTCTCTTCCCACTTCTCCCTACATCTGCATACCTCGTTTCCGCCTTCCCCTTTCATTCTCTTCACCTTCACGGTCGCCTTTCGACTCACTTGTCATGGAGACACACACACACACACACACCACACGCCGCGAAGCAACCACAAGCTCATCAGCTCATCCTTACCCTTTCCCCCCCTCTCCCCTACGAACAAGCAACTATAGAATCAACTAGGAAGGGATTGAAGGGGCGAGACGCACTTTCATACACACCCACGTGCGTTTTGGCCGGTACCGCGGGCCAGTGTGCTCGCTTTCGTGCGAGCACAGACTCTTCTGTCGCCGCCTTTCCATTTTCCCAACTCCTCTCCGTGTGTCTACCTATCGGAGAGTCTGCGCTTGCTAACGGAATTGCTTTTCTTTTCTTCTCTGAGTCGTTTGGTTGTTTTTCCGAGTAATTCATTTTGTTCACCCCTTGCCACATTCACTGTCATCTTCGTTCCTTCCACTCCCTCCCTCTCTTTCTCTACGATTGAGGCACACGTAGGCCACTGGGCTTTGTTTTTCGTTCATATGTGCTTTCCTCTGCGCGTGATCGCTGCATCTGTGCGACGACGAAACACCACTCACGCGATACAGACTGCGAGAGGGAGGGGAGGGGGAGAGAGAGAGAGAGGCCCGTGTACGTACACATTCTCTCTCTCATTTGCTCACTCTTTTCTTTCGTCTTTTAGTTTTTTCTTTTCCTGTTCGCCGTGTGCCCTGTCTCACGCCTTGTCTTCGTTAAATACGATCCGCCACTGTCTACGCCATCTCTCCTTGTTCCCTCCTCTGTGCGCTTTTCTAACTGAGTGAGGGTACTTTGGCCTTCTCGCTTCTTTTCTCAGCGCCTTTGACGCCTTGCAAAGGGCTCCATACAGAAAAGCTTACCCCCCCTTCCTCTTCGGCCGACGCCACCTACCACACGCACAGCACAGCACTCCGGGTACGCTTCAGTGTGCCTCGCATGTCTGCCCATAGAACCAAGGGCATCGGTAGCGTCGTGCACGTTGGGGATGCCGCGGTGCAGTTTGTCCCACTGCATCTGCAGCTGTCTACCCGTGGTGGCGCAGGTGTGGCGACAGCAGATGAGCATCTCTACGGACCACATACGAGCACCATACGCGTGAATCCATACGTACGCTGCGTGCACGACAGCGGGATACCGAAGATTCGCTCCCTCCAGGAGCTCCTCACGCAGAAGATTCAGCCGACTCCCGCAGAGCCAGATACGCCATGCCTTCGACCGAGTCACGGGCCCGCAGAGACGTGGGCGCAGTCGACAGAGTTGTCGAGTTTCAACGACAGGCATGTGACGATGTCGACGGCGCATTGCCAAATTGCGTCTCAGTGCAACAGAGACCCCGCATTCGCTGGTGCTCCTGCGGCATGCAATCCGCCGCCGGAGCTCTTCTTCACTGCCAACAGCGTCGCTACGCCAAACACGTTTGCCACAGTCAAGACTCAAGAGATGCGCATTTTGTCCCGCCTCACGAAGCGCCTACGGTGGTCAGAGCGGCAGCAGGATATGCCCTGTGGTGAGCCGATGGAGATCGGCGGAGATGAGGACGAAGACGCTGAAGAAGTGACGGAGGATAAGGACGCTGATGTGATTGATGTTGTTCGCACTGATTCTCTAGACACACTCACACCGTTCCCAGGGGACCTTTTCCAGCAGCAAGATGAAGCTGGCGTACAGTACCTGCCCTGCACCACTCGTGAGAAGGCAGAGGCGGCCGCGCGGGAAGGTGCCGTTGGCTGCGCCGCGGGGGAGGAGGCTCCGCGGCGAAGGGCCGCGGTCTCCAGTCCAGCGGCGAAGTCGAGTTTATCCCCACGGCAGGTGTTGCACTCGAGCGAGCGCATCGCTTCGTCCCACTCGTCCACCGGTGTCTGTTGTGCTTTTGCCAGAGACCCTACACCTGCTGACGGAGGGAAATCTCACGTCACTGACGTCAAACACGTCGGCTGCAGCAATACCTCATCGCGTCATTGTCACTACATCCGTGAGCCGCAGCGGGAGCATTCACAGCCTGCTGCTGTGGCGCTGCGCACTATGTACCCTGCTCCGGTGGCGAGGCTGGAGGAGAGCCCGTACCACTACATCATGCGCAACTACGTTGGCGGCACCTTTCTCTATTACCGCACGCAGGAGAGCAAGGGCTACTTTTTGCGGCTGTGCCACCGCATCGTGGCCCAGGTGCGGCCACTGCTAGAGCAGGAAACGCTCTCGCCCCACTATGGCCTCTTCCCTCGCATCAACGCACCGGCCTTTGTCTTCGGCGACATCCACGGCAACTTCGAGGACTTGTCCTTCTTCCTGAAGCGGCTACTGATTTTCCACGACCTCAACCTCACCCCAGCCAACATCTTGTGCCTCGGCGACTACGTTGATCGTGGCCCCTTCTCGCTGGAGTGCGTCATGCTTCTCTTCTCGCTCAAGATCATGAACGCCTCGAAGATAGTCATGCTTCGCGGCAACCACGAGGACCGCGTTGTCTGCGGTGATCTGCGCACCTACGGTCATAGCTGCTTCCTGGCTCAGTGCCACATTGTCTTCGGCTACACAGAGGGAACGAAGCTCTTCCGGGAGGTGACGGCACTGTTCAAATACCTCCCGCTAGCGGCGGAGCTAGTGATTCCGAGCGCCCCAAATTTGTCGTTCCTGCGGTCGCAGCAGACCGTGATGCACCCGAACCTGTACGTGAGTCAGCCAGCGTTGCTGCTCCATGACGGGGATAGAACCAGGCAAGCTCGCTCAACGTCGTCACTGCCGCCTGACTCGGCACCGCGAATGCCTTCGTTCGACTCGAAGCCCCTCTGCACGCCGCACCGCAACGGTGAGGTGACTAGCGGCGACAAGGAAAGTGCCGACGCATTGTCCCAGAACTCTGCCAGCGCGGTGGCGGCATCCCCGCTGCCGACCGGCTACAGCACGATTGCGGACGCCTCTCTAGCATATGGGCAGCCGTCTTGGCATGAGGCACACGAGGAGCGCATTTTGTGTGCCCACGGTGGCATTCCCCGCTTTGACCGTTCGCCGCTGGTGGAGAACGCGCTCGCCTTTCTGCGCAGCCTCTCCTTTCCCCGCATGCTGACGTTGTTCCCGAACAACCCGGCCGTGAAGGATGACGTGGAGTGCATGCCGGACTACTTTGTGAAGCAGGAGCTGGAGGCACTATGGCGCCGCTACCCGTCCACTGCCCCACCCGGTTTCACAGCAGCGTGCCGACGCGAGGACGCAGAGGCCGCTGCCGGTGCTGGTGTTGCCACTACCACTACTCTGAGTGTGTCTCCCTCCTCGGAGGCTCTGTCTTCTACCTCGAATCGGTATACGATGAAGAGTAGCAGCAGTGTGCGCAGAAGTGTGAGCGACCACGAAATTGCCGCAACCGCAGCGCGACCAGAGGCGGAGACATTGTCCCGCACCTCATTGTGCTCGGTGGCGTCCTCCTCGTCCTCGACGACGAGGTCGCCGTCTGCGCTGTGCAGTGAGCAGGAGCGGTGCCAGGGCCACAAGTCGCTGTCGGTTGTGCGCCGCAGCAGCGACTTTTTGCCGCAGCTGACCGAGGGCGACGTGCGCAAGGGCTGGTACATCATGTTTGACTTGCTCTGGTCGGACCCCACCTCGATGGAGCTGGAAGAGGAGGCGGCACGCGCGGACTGGGAGGTTTCCCGAGAGGCTGGGGCCGTGCAAGACACCGCTGGCGCCACCGCTAGAAGGCCAACAGCCCACATGCACGTCAACGAGTGGGGCTTCACTGTCAACAACCGCGGCAGCAACGTGGTCTCCTTCTCTGCCAAGGCAGTCGACACGTTCCTCACTGCGTACCACTACTCCATGCTCTTCCGCGCTCATCAGGAGAATGCGCATGGGCTGCGGTGGAGTAAGAGCAACAAAGTGCTTACCATCTTTAGCAGCAGCAACTACATGGGCCACCGTAACGGTGCTGGATGTGTCGTTGTCGCCGCGAACGGTGAGGTGCAGATGATTGAGAAGGTGGTGACCATGTAACTCGTATGATGGACCACAGGAAGCGAGGAGGAGGAGGAAGCGCTGGCTCGTAGGTGCCTACGCAGAAAATTGCATCAAGCGGCGTTCTTTTTCGTACTATCGTGATGCCCTGGCGTGGCGCTTCGGTGAGTCGCGCCTCGACGTGCTTGATGAGGCAGTGTTGTTGCATACGGCTGCCAGATTTTTCTGCACCCCCATTCCCCTCTCCCCTTGTTTTAGCGCCAGCTGGAATCCGTGCTGCCTGTGTCCTCAACTCCTGTCCTGTTGTGTGTTACGTGAGCGCTGGTCAGTGCTTGCGTCCCCTCCTTTTTTTTCTTCTGCGAATTGTCCTCTCTCCTTTCCCCTCCCTCCCCCCTCCCGTCACCTGCCATCGCTTGTGGGGGGCGCTCACGTGGCGTCCCTTCATAGTTCTCTCTATTTGTTCTGCCACATCGGCTACTCTCGACTCTCCTGCTGCCGCCAATGGCAACAATGCTCATGTGCGTGTACGTGTTGGTCTGCATGTGTGTATTTGCGTGTGTCGTCAGAGTCTGCCTACAGGCAAAGGAGAAGAAAAGCAAGGGAGAAACACACAAGAGAGAGCCCTTTCACCAGTGTCTATGTAACGTCTGGTTCTCACCCGCCTCTTCTCGTTCAGTCCATGTGTGGTGGTGTTGTGCCTTCTCCTCACATCATTCTTGGTACTGATGGCGAGGCATTATGTGTCTCTTTCTTGGGGCGATGATGACGGGTCGTAAGATGATCTGTGTGATCGAACGGCACCCAGATATATAGAGGGAGAGCAACTCTGTAAAGATGCGCTGCCTCATGCAACTCCAGCTCCTTTATAGTCTATGGGAAAGCACGCCTTGGACACTCTGAATGCCGGCGAGCGGCCCTCGTACACCCACTTCCTTACCCCTTTTGCTCCCCCTAAGCCGGCAAGCGGGAAGGTGCTGGCCCCTTCAGCAGCGTGTTGTGTCCTTCCGTTGCCTGCTCGCAGCGTGGAGGCTCTTTCTGGCGACACGGCGGTGCGGCACGACCGGGAGCGGCCGAGCTTCCCCTTCTCTTTTCAGCGCAAGCGCCATCGTTGCTCTGCCTGCCAACGCTGCTTTGTAGTTTCCGCTTGATTTGAGGGCGCACCGCAGCGGTCTTCTGACCCCTTCTCTCCCGTCCTTTCCGTGGTCCGTGACTTCAGAGTCGGTCCCACCCATCCGGCCTCCTTCGAGCCCCACCCGGTAGGAGGGGAAGCTGGAAGGGCGGGGGCGGCTCTGCACTCTCGCCCGTGCAGAAATACAACTTCCACGCGCATCGATGGGCTTGTGTAAGAGGTGCGCTCTACACTTGCCGGTGTGGCCTCGGTGTAAGCGGCACAGTCGCGCACACACCGCCCAGCGATCGGATCCACTGGGCCCAATACGCCGACTCGCTCAGGGCGTCGCTGCGACTCACTCCCTCTCCCCCTGTCCTTCCCTTTCTCTCTCTCTTTCCTCTCTATTTCTTAAGCTGACACCGGAGCGGAGGTGTTAACGCCTTTCTCTACCCTCTGCGTGTATTTGCCTATATATCGTGTATGCATGTGTTTCTGTGCAGGAGCAGTGGTGAGCTAACTAACAGACGAGTAAATTTTGTAAAGCAAGCGACTAAGAGCCACGCAAGCACAAGTAGCGAACTCATTATGGGTGGTGGTGGTGGTGGTGGGACTATGGAGCGACATGCGTGTACGTGCACCCCCTTCCCCCTCTCCCCTCTCCCCCCTCTCTCTCTCTCTGTGTGCTACAAAGACAGCGTTCTTGTCTAGGGGGGGGGAGGGGAGTGGCGAATGCCCCACGCCAACGTCGCTGCCATCCCCACCTCTTCCAGCACTCTCCGTCCCCTTGTGCTTTTACTTCGATGTTATGCACAGGGGCATTCTCCATCACGCCCACTGGCCCCTTTCTTTGTTCAGCTGCCCGTAACGCCGAGGTAGTGGAGAAAAAAAAACGAACGAGTGCACAATGGCGAGGCACAACACCCGCGAGTGTGTCTTTTCAACGAGTGCGACCCCCTCTTCTACGCACGCTTGAACAAGCCACCAACCCCGTCGGCGACTGTGTGTGCGTGCGTGCGTGCCTCAGTCTGTGTCAATCTTCATTAAGGGGTGGATGCAATGCTGGAAATGGCCCCTTTCCCACATACCCGTACATTGTTCTTCCTCCTCTGCTTCTCTTGTCTTGCATGTGGCTTGCAAGCACGCCGCTGCTTCTTCCTCCCGCCACTCCAGCCTTCCTTTTCCTTGCGCACACACACTCACGTACAGCGTATTCTCCCTTCCTTTCTCTTTGGTTATTTCTAGTCTCGGTGGTAGATGCACCGGGGCGTGGCTCACGTTACCGGCGAAGACAGAGCGCACAGCGGAAGAGGCGAAGAAGGCCCACGACCGGTCTCGCAAAGGCGCGATAGAATACGAAAGAAGAAGAACAAAAAAACAAACAAAGAGCACAGGCAGACAATTTTATTCCGTGTGAAAGGCCCCTCCCCTCCCTCTCCCCCTGTTCGCCAGGCCCAACACTTTCTTCACCCCTCCTCATCTCTCTCTCTCTCCTTTCTCTACTGTTCAACCGTCCTCTTTCGCTCTTGGACTCCCAGTGGGAAGGCAACCACCACCAAGAAAAACAGGCGCCTCCCATTCCAACAATAAGGCGCGGCAGACACGCTCCAAGAAGAAGAAAATCGTATTCGCGTGCGTTTGTTTGTTTCTCTCCTCCATTCTCTGCTCTTGTAGGAGGAACTCCTGTATGAGTGTCTCTGGGTTGCTTGACATCGCTGCTGCTGAGGTGATTCACCGCTTGACATACACTTATCAACTCACCGATCGCCTTGGCAGCTAATTTCACGAGTGCTCCCCTTGCATTTGCACTGATTCTCCTTACGCAGATACACACACACACACACACACTCACAGAGGAGTGCCTTCTCAACCTCTTATCTCTTCTTGCTTCTTATCAACCCTCATCACATCTTTTCACTTGGCCACAGGCTTTGGAGCGGTGGAGTTCTCGTGCCTGTGACGGCGCAGTTGTCTGTCTGTCTCCCTGTATGTACTTGCTGTGAAACTGTTTTCCTCTCTTCTTCGCACTTCCAACCCCCTATTCTCACGACGAGCTTTTTTTTTTGCTTCCGTTGTGTCTTTCTTTCCCTTCCATTGCCATCGTTTCTCTGCTGGTGGTTCCTTCCCCCAATTTCACACACACACACACACACACACACTGGTCATCTCCGTCCCCCTCTCTTGGTCTCTCCGTGTCTCGTGCGCAAGTGTGTCTTCTTGTGTTCTGGCTGGTATTGTACTCCTGCTGTAAATATTATTTTTCGTTTCCTTTCTCCCGTCGGCTCGTGTTGTGGAGTCGTTCTGCCGCCCGCCCTCTCCTCCTCCTCCTCTGCTTGCGCGTGGGGGGTCTCTCTCAGTCGGTGCGGCAGTCCACTTGCCTTTGGTTTTGCCTGCTCGATTCTCAGAGCGACGCCCGTGCACAGGCGCAGAACACAAGAGACGGACTCGCGCTCATACCTACGGAGGCAAACCGTATTCAGTGGCACATTCACGCGAATACGCACACGCCCAGCAACAGTGTCTGCCCTCGTTCTCCTCCTCCCCCCGCCCGCTCCCACACGCGCACCAACGCACTACGGCTGTCCGTCTCCTCAACGCAGCGCCAACTTTCTTTTTGTGCTGTTTTTGCGCTTTTGGTTTTTCTTTCGTTCGCCCCCCTCCCCTCCCTCTTTTCAACGTTTTGTTGGCCTCCGGTGTTGGTGCCTCGACGCGGCAGCCTCGCACCTGTCCTCATATCAATGGTTCTTGCGACACGAAGAAGGATTCTTCAGCTCCATCCCTCTGCACTACCTTGCTGCTCACTTTCCACCGTTCTGCACGTCACAGGGTCTCGCCTCACAAGGCTAGGCACGCGTGTCCCCACGTGGAGGGCCTCCAGCTACTAAAGCGCAAGGGGGCGGGCTCACCTCGCTCTCCGTTAACTCGCAGACGAAACCGGCCAGTCCAGCTCTGCACCATTTCTACCCACTCCAGCACCACCAACCCCGTTCCAGCGAGTTGGACCAACGCGTCTGTGCAGCGCGTGCATTTGCAGTTTTTCTTTTGTTCTCGTCGTCGGCCTCTCTCACGTTCACAGGCGTACACCTACTGCGTGCATCATCACCTTCAGCACCGGATGCAGAACAGTTGATTGGCTTCCCCCCTGTTGTGCTCCCCCTGTCTGTGTGTAGCGCTGTCCACCGTCCGCTCACGCCTCTCTCTTTCTCTTCAAACTTGTGTTGGGGCTTTCACTGCACCGACCACCACCACCGGCCACCCCTGCAGCTGCCACCGCTGCCAACACTGTCGTCATTATTTTCCTTTCAGTGCATCCTCCTCTCTTTTCTCAACGCTTCCCTGTCTGCGCGCTCTTCGCTTCTCGTCCCGCTCTCGTTTCTCTGTTTGCTTATTTGTTATTTTCTTCTCTGCTCTTGGTGTGCATACACCACCGCACTCTTTCCGTTTGCCTTTTCCGCATTGCCACTTCCGACTGCTGACTGAATCTCCTTGTTGTTTAGGTGGCGCACTTGACGCCTTCACTGTGCTTTTCTCGTGTTGCGCCGTCTGTGTCTGGGAGGGCGCGCTGTTGCTGCCTTTTTTTCTTTGGGGTGCGTGTGTCTCGTTCTGCTACATCTACGCTTGTCGCTTCTGTGTTGTGGTGGTTGTTGTCTTCCTCTACAGTTGGTGGTGCTCGTACCTGTGTGTGTGTGGTGGTGTGTGTGTGCGTTTGGTACTGTGATTCCCTCGGCGTTTTCTGCAAAACTGGAGCGATTGAGTATTGCCTCACCCCCTCCCTGGGTGCACCTCCCCACTAACTCAGATTGTCTGCGTGTGCGCGTGTGTGAGGCGACTACTCTGAAAAAAAAGGCAGAAAAAAAACGAGGGATTTTCCTTTTGTTTGTGTTTCGATCTTTTTTTTTCCTCCGCTTCATTGTCGCCCCGTGTTGGATCTTCGGTTTTGCCGTTCGTGGTGTGCCTCTGCGTGTGAGGCGTTTTTGCTTTGTGTCGTCGTGGCCTCCCCCCCCCCTCTCTCTCTCTCTCGTACACCTCCTTGGGTCTTCCTCTTTTCAGGCTTCTGCACGGCGCCTGACCTTTTGTCATTGTACAGCGTCACATTTCCTCTTTTTGCCGGCACACACACACGCATTTCACCCACCAGCAGTGCTGAATTCCTCACCATCCCTCTTGAGTCCCCCCCCCCACCCACTCGTCTTGCCATACACCCCGGCTTAAGCATAGTACTCGCCTTGCACGTGTGCCCTATCTGTATCTTTTCACTCCTCACTTACTCTTCCAGCAGCTGTAGAGGCCCCGTTCACTGTACATAGCAGCTCCCTAAGAAGAAGCACCACAGACGAAGAGAGCATCCGATCTTCATCTCTGCTTCTCCCCCACGAGCGACGCTCACGATCACGCCTCCACCCCGCATCCCTTCCGCTCCTCTCTTGCTTGTCTCATCTTGGCTTTTGTTTTCTCTCTTGTTGGTTTCTTCGCTAGTGCTCTTGCCTTTTGTCTCAGCACACACCCACACCCACACCCCCAGAGAGGTATCGAGTATCTTGATCTACATGCATATCCTCATATGGATGTGTATTGTTTTCCTGCTCTGCCTTCTTGTCCATCTCTCCCTACCTTGCGTGTTTGTATATCCTTCTCGTACTCTCTCAGGTGAGGGCGCGTGCGTGTGTGTTGCGTGTGTTTCTTCTGCTTACACATCTGTTTTACCCTTTCCTCCGAGAAAAGGATTGTGCATTCTAGCTTGTGTGCTCTCTCTGCTTCTTCGTTCTTGATCGTATCTCTCTCTCTCTCTCTATTGATATACACCCACCCACCCACACACCCACCCACACACACGTGTATGTGTGTGCGCCTTAGGCACATCGATACACATAGACACCTCTCTATCATTCTATATTTCTATAGCTAGAGGGAGAGGGAGAGGAGAGGTAGAGGGAGAGAGGGAGTACGATAGATGAGGGTATATACGTAGGCTCGCGTGGTGTGTGTGTGTGTGTACTTGTTTACTGGTTTGATCGCATTTTTTCACTTCGCACATTGCAGCGCTTTCTCAACCCCCCCCCCCCTTCTCCTCCCCTTGTCCCCCTTCTCGTTCTCATTGTGCTCATCTTTTCCGTCTCGGACTTTGCTAGCTTTCAGTCCTGTAGTGGCGTATCAGCTCAAGTAGGTGCAAGCGACAGTTTTCTGCATCGCTTACGCCGTGGTTGCGTTCGTCGTCGTCCCTCCCTGTTTGAGCGCGCTTGACAGCCATGTCTGATGTACCCTTACATAGCGGACGCACCACCATACACAGCAACAACGCATACCACGATGCCGGCGAGGGGGAAGACCAGCATCTGGGGCAGAAGAAGCCTTCCGTGCATGACAGCCACGCTACCACCTCTGTCGATCCGATGACGGCAGTGCAAGTTGTCGACCGGCTGCGCTGGTGGCGCACTTATCGTGTGCGTGAGCAGCCCATCCCGGTCGATCACGTTGTGCTGCGCGGCTGCTATGCCAACTACTCGTCTTTCGGCAGTCGTCCCTTAGCGTCGGGCGTGGCACGGCTGCTGCAAAAGGCACGTGCAGTGCGCGAACAGTACCTCCGCGCACTGCGGCAGCAACAACAGGATGCACAGCACCAAAGTCGGCAATGCTCGAGTCTGTTGATAGCCTCAACAGTGGGGACATCCGTGCGCAGTGCTTCGAGTGAGCGACTGCACAACAGTGCGAGGGAGATGGAACACGCCGCGGGTTGTACGGCAGACGGAGAGGAGGGCCATTATGGCGGACGTCAACAGCAGCAACACCGTGAGATAAATGAGAAGGCAAAAGAGAAGCTGGACAACAAGCGTAGAGCCGCGGTTACGTCAGCCTCACTGCCGCCACCGCGGCCCCTCAGTGAGGATACTGCCGCTTTCCGGGGTGAGCCGGCGGTGCAGCGGGGTTCTTCTACTACTCATGTCCTCTGCAGCCCGCTCTCGGTGTCAGGTTCAGTCGGCACTTTCTCACCTTTCGTTAGAGCTGCCGCTGGGTCTGCACAGGCTCTGGATACGCACTCGTGTGCGTTGTATGTTCCCTCGGAGCAGGAGGCGCGTGCCGCTGAGCGACTGCTCATGCTCTTTCGGCCCCGCGCTGCCTCAGCACCGCTGCGGTCATGTCGGCATCGGTACGCTGCAGGACACCTTGACGTCGCGTCGCGTGAACTCAGCGGCGAATCGCCTCTTCAGCGTGATCGAGGATGCAAGGACGCTGTCGAGTCGCACCACAAGCGCATACCCTGCATTTCCGCATCTGACGAGATAACGGATGTTCACCGGGTCCCCGGGGTCGCCGAAGCTGTGATAGTCCTGCACCACGCCCCGCGCCTCATTTTGTACGAGAAGGGTCTGAACCCGAAGGCGGCGCTGTGGGCGTCCGACGTTTCCTCAGACGCCTTCGAGAACCTCAACGACGCCGCGGCGGAGAGCTCAGCGGAGGTTTTCGCGCTGAGAAACCTTCCCTTGTGCGCGTTTGAGCGCTTCTTTTATCAGCAGCAGCTCCGTGGGCTGGCGGAGACGGAAGGAAGCCGTGAGCCGGTGTTGCCGTCAACATCTCCAGAGGCTGTAAACGCAGGCGCGGAGGGCGCTGGCGTCCCTGCAGACGACACGGCCTCCGCTCCAACGGGCGCTGCTGCGGCGGCAGGCATTTCCAGGGGTGACAACTGTGTTGTGAATGGCAATGACACACTGTTCTTCGGCTCCCCTCTGACGGCGGTCCTAGCGTGCTCGCTGAAAGGTACTGTGTCACTGTCGTCGGCCGCGGCCGGTGCACCTAGCTGCGAAGCCGGAGATACTTCTGCCCGGCGAGTGGCACCGTATCGCGGCCGTGGCAGAGGCAGCGGTAGGAATAATAGGAGGAGGGGAGGCCGGGCAGCGCTGCGTGCTGTCTCAGTGCCGGTCCTACCGCTAGTGTACAAGGGTGGCTGTCCGGAGATGGGTGCCCCTGCATCACACCGCCACCGCAGCTCCCGAGCGCGGCTGCAGCGACAACAGCAGCAGAACCCGAATCATTCCTCTTCGATTCTCCCGGCGGGGCCGTGCTCGGGTACGGTGTCGCAGGACGTTGCCCACTTGTGCCTCCGTGTGGATGACCTGCAGGACGTGTACGCGTTCAATCCAGTTGTGGATATAATCGGCAAGGGTGCTTTCTCCAAGGTGTACGCGGCGGTTCCTATCCTGCGCGGCAAAGAAGGACTGCGGCGCTTCGCCTCGCCGCTGTTGAGCAGGCAGGTGGCTGCGTGCAACAGCGCCGAGCTCGGTGGCGGGGGCCCACAGGAGGGAGGCAGGAGTGCTTCGATTGCCAGGAGGGAGAGCTCAACGCACGGTGCTTTGTCGTCTCCAGCGCTGCGTGTGGACTCTGCGGCTGACCCTGCGGTCCGTGACACGGCTGGGCCACTGACAGAGGATGAGTCGAGAAATCGCAGACCGCACGAGAAGTCACTGACCATGTCTCTGCGCTCTATTCCCGTTGTGGCACTCAAGGTCATCCCGCGCAAGGCACGCCAGAAGCCGAAGGTGCCGCTTGGCTCACTTGCTGCCATGCCTTCTGCCGCTGCTGCCGTGACGGGAAGCGCCACTTCTAATGTGCAGCAGGCAGCGCAGAACGATGGCGACAGCGTGCGGCGCGAGCTTGTTGAGATTGAGCGCGAGGTATCGATCCTGCGCCGTCTTCACCACACCGGCTGTTCGCAGTTCTTCGAGGCGATTCGCACCCCAGACGCTTTCGTCATCGCGATGCGCGTCTTCCCTGGCGGCGTGGATGCACAGCACTACATCTCCCGCTACGGAGCGCCATCGGAGGCACGGGCGGCGCTGATGCTTTTTCAGCTTGTCTCTACAGTGCAGTACCTGCACACCAACTTTGGGCTCATTCACCGCGATATCAAGCTGGAGAACATCCTCCTGTCCGAGGTTGACGCCTCAGTTCCCGACACACGCATTTTCGAGGTGCTGGGGGAGGCTGTACACAAGCCCGACGCGTCGACAATAATGACCATGAGTGCGTGTGGCCGACAAGGCTGTGCTTCGGCGACGGTCGCTGTGGGAACACGGGCGACGGCACAGCACAGCTGCTCGAGGGCTTCCCACAATGCCACACGCCTGCTGCGAGTGACCCTCATCGACTTTGGGCTCGCTCGCCGCACCCGTGTAAATGTTCTATCACCGACCGCTTCCGCGTCGCATGGGCGCGGCTCAGTGGAGCGACACGGCAGCCTGAACGCGCCCAGCACGTCGCCAACGCACATTGCCTCATTTCCACCCACTAGTGCCACCCTGGCTGCCGGCACCGCCCAAGTCCATCGTAACGCCAGCAACAGTAGCTTCAGTGGCAGTCTAGGCTCTCCGGCATCGCCCAGCACCGGGGGTGCTGCGGGTGCGGTGATGCATTGCAATGGTGGCAACAGCTCCAGCGACAACTACGCGGCGGCCAAGCGGGCCCCACCGAGGCCGCCACTTCTTTGCCGCCTACCCAGCACGACTGTGGGTGCTGGCATGACCCACCATGGGCCTGCTGGTACAGAATTGGGCGGGACGGAATGCACCATGTTGCGCGTTGGGATGCCTTCACCGTTGCCGTCCACGGCGAACATGTTCACGCGCTTTCTCGATGTGGAGGAGGAGATGGATGAGGAAGAGAATGGCGGCACCGGTGGAGCAGAGGAATGGTGCACACCTGCCAACCCACTCACGAGAGCCAGGGGCATTGGTCCAAGTAGTCGACAAGACATGGCTGAAAGTGAGGATGACAGTGGTGCCTTCAGCACCGACATGAGCACATTTGGGACAGATGAGGAATGGGAAGGCGGCAGCACAGGTGAACCAAAGGAGGGGGATACACAGGAAAGGGAGGAGCACAGCAAATCCTGGCGAAATAAGGAGCATGGCGCGCGCGCTGCACTCCTGTCTCCGAGCGTGCTGACAGCACAACCACAGACGCCGCCAGGAGCAGCGGTGATTCCTCCGCAGCCTGTGCCTCTAACCCCGCCGCTTCAGGCTGGCACCACTGCTGTCACCTCTAGCCACTTCAACGCCGAAAACAGTAGCAGCTGTTCCACCACTAGCGGTACTGGGCTGCGCTACAGGTGTGCTAGCTGTATTTACACCTCTCAACATCAACTGCCTCCCGCCACTGCGGCTGATGTGCACTCAGCGCTGGACAACACTGAGGCAACACTACTGCTCACGCCGTGTGGTACCGAAAGGTACCTCCCGCCTGAAGTGCTCTCGTGGATCCTGGAGAACGGCTGGGTGCGGCGGTCGACCACAGTGGGCCTCGCCCGCGCAATGGACCTGTATGCCATAGGTATTGTCGCATATGTGCTTCTCAGCGGCTGCTTTCCTTTCAACGCGTCCTCGCGGGCAACGCTGCTTCAGCAGCAGCAACGGGTGCCGCGCTGCAACAGCGCTCGTTGGGCTGGCGTCAGCAGCGCGGCCATCTCGTTTGTGCAGCGGTTGCTCGAACCGGATCCGCGGAAGCGCATGACAGCGAAAGAGGCTCTCGAGCATCCATTCCTGCACGAGGTCCGCCAGCTCGCCGAGAAGTTGTCACTTGTGCCGCATGGTGAGGGAGAGGAGGTGTCACACCCGTCGACTTGGCGGGACAGTAGCCAGATTGACAACCACCATCGCCCCGGCAGCGGCAGCCCAGGTCGCTACTATGACAACGACGCCAACGTGCATGCGAGGTGGCACTGGGCCACGAGCACCACTGCAACGACGGCAACGACAACAGGTAGCTTGCTTCGCTCGGTGCCGTCACCGACGCACGCCGACCACACGTGCTCTGGTGCCGCAATGGAGTTGACGTCAGCGTACCAGAATGCCATCTTGAGCTTTGCCACCAATGATGCTCAGCGTCCCCCCGTAGCTGACCAGAACGGGCTCGCGATCGTGAATGAGTCATCAGCGCTGAGCAGTAGCATTGGCGCACACCACAGAAGCACTGGTGGCAGTGGGGAGCTGGCACCTCTTCATCATGTGGAGGGTGACACCGCGTCAATGGCGATACGCCTTAGCGGTAGTTGCCATCTACCTGGTGTACCCAGCATGTGCCGTAGCAGTGATGAGTGCGTGGAAGACGACTTGCTTGCCTCCATTACGCGTGATATGCTTGGTGGGGTGCAACCACTACTGCAGGCTTGCAAGGAGAGCCTGAGCCCGACAAGATCACTGGCGCCTGCCACGACGACGACATCTACACCATGCGCGGCAACGATGGCAAGGTCAGTACCGATGGAACTGCTTGCATCTCCCCCTTTGGCGACACGTCCAGTGAAGCTCTCATCATTTTCAACCCCGCTTTCCCCCGCGACAGGCGCGGCACTGTCAGTAGACGGAACCTCGGCGAAGAGGGCGACGCTGCCAGAGCCAACGTCTGCCACTGCAGCAGCGGCATCGGTTCCAGCACTGGTGCCAAGCAGTACGTCTGATGCAAATGTGAAGCGGGATGTTTCTCTCTTGCGGGCAGTGACGACCACCACTGCGGAGGTTGTTGAAGGTGGCGGAGACGACTTATTCGAGTCCCTCTACAACAACATAATGCTCAGTGACTGAAGTGCAGTGGGTTTCTCCTTACCCCTGCTACACGTCCCTACTTCTTATTTTCGCTATGCCCGTGGGAAAAGGGTAGCGCGCGAGGGCCTTTGAGAAGCAACTATCTGCTTGGCCTTGAGGGCCTTTGCGTGGCCCTTGCTGCGCTGCTACTCCCATCTAGGTTTGTAGAGTTTTACAGTGTTAACGCTTGCAGTGTGGTATCCCCGCCTTCGACTACTCCAGAGGCGTAGCATGCTCTCGATGGAAGTGAATGTGGTGGTGGTTGTGGGGGGCTGTGAGCAGAGGTGCGCCAAGAAGGAGCCAGTGCCACTCTTCGTCTTTCATCTTTATTCTCTGGATCCGTTATCAGCGCTCTTTCCATTCTTCATTTGATCGATACTTTTACTATTATTTTCTTTTCTGGTTTCAGATGTGTGTGTGTGTGTGTGTGTGTGTGTGTGTGTCGTCATCGTCATCGTCATCGTCATCTCACATTTTTTTCTTTTGTTGTCTCGGGTGCCTTTTGCTCCCCTCTTTTTCCCGTTTGTCTACATCTCCCCGCTCCCCCTTCACCCAGTTCCCACGTCAGTATCTCTGCGAGCACCACCCTTCTCTTCTCTTCTCCTTCTTGCTCAGTGCAAGTAGGGTGTGTGCACGTAGGGTGTGCGGTTTCGTTGCAATGCAGTGCCTTTTCCTTTCCAGCTTTGCTCTCTCTCTTTTGCTCCCCCCGTCCCACACACTCTCTCTCTCTCCCTACAGGGCGAGTGAATGTGCTTGTGTTGGTGCGCGAGCGCGCGTGTCTCTGTCTGCGCATCTGTGTGCATCACTCCTCTTCTCTTTCGGTGCTTCCCTCCCCCTCTCGCACTGTAACTGAGCCACTTTGCGTTGCCTATTCGAAGAAACTGAGACATGCGGCTGTGCGATAATGGTCAATCAAGTCAACAAGTGTACTTGAGTCTCTCTCTCTGTGCGTATCTGTGTTTCCTTCAGGCTGTTTCTCCCCTCTCACTATCTTCCCCTCTCTATGTAGGGCGCACACTTGTGTACGTGTATGTCTGCGTGCGTCGGGGCAGGGGGTGGGGTGGGAAGGGAGGGGGAGGTATGGAGAGGCCTTTGTTGCTTATAAGTGTGTCCAATCGGCTCCGCCTGGCTATATCCGTCGGCGGAGCACACCGCAAGTGGGGGGGAGAGAGAGAGAGAGGTGCCCCTGCAGTCCACCACTTCCCTCGCCCCCCTCCCCCCGCTTCTTTGCAGCATGGCACTATTTCATATGTACGTAGAAGAGAGTACACACGCCTCTGCCTGTAGGCGCATCCGTATGTTTCATTAAAGCCGGCTGAAAAAAAAGGATCAGCGCCTCCGCGAGAGGCAATTCGGTGAAATGCGAGTGTATGGTAGATGAGACGATCGAAAGAAAAAAGAGCAACAGCAGCGGAAGAACGACGCCAAATGGACTGTTTGGCACTTAAAGCTCAGCGACTCAGCGTGCACACCCAAGCACGTTTTGTATTCCCACACTTGTCTAGTGAGGGGAAGGCCTTTTGGTTTTACTTGAACCTTCCCGCACCCGGTAGAAGGAGAGGGGGGGAGGGGGGAACACCGCGGAGAGGACACCGGGACTGACTTTGCATTCTTCCTCGCCCCTCTCTACATCTTCACTATTCTCCTGTACGCGGTGGCATGCCTGCACTTTCAGACTCCCCCTCCCCCCCACACACCCTTTGTTGGTTTGGGAGCACATGTACGCGCCGCGCGGCTGCTCCTTCTCCCTCACCATTTTCTGCGCTACGCCACTGATACGTATGCACTCATCACCTGCCCTTTACTTCACTACGGCCCCCTTCTCTCCCCTACTGTGTTCATGAATATCAACATGGAGATACAGGTGGTACGCACAAAACGCTCCCCTCACCCATCGTGGGGCGCTCAGCAGCAGCAGCTGTGAGATAAGCTGCGCATCATCTCTTCTCCTTTTCCTCGCTTCTTGTGCTTTTCGAATAGCGGCATCGGTGAGGCGCTTTGTCGCCCTTCTCTTGTTTTGCCCTCCACACTATCTTGGTGTGCCGCCCTCTCTTCTCTCTACCGGAGCCTTTGGGTCGGTGCAGGTCTTTCCCTGAGTTCCTTCCTCTTCTCTCCTTTGCAGTCAATGAGTAGCAGGGCGGCATCCACGGCTCACGTGCATTTCTCTTTCCCTTTTTTCCTTCAACTGCATCACCAAAGAACACACACACCCACACACACACACCCACCACACCCACACCCACACACACACACGCCTAGAAAGTTCCATGGCTGCGCGGGCCGCATCTTGGGAGAACTGTGTCAGCGTTCTTTCTCACCCCTCCGATGATGAGCGGAGCGTTGTCGAATGCGAAGTCCTTGACGAGCGTGCCGAGCTCGCGGGGACAGTGAGGTACTTGCCTGCGCCAACCCGTCGCAGCGGGGCTACTGCAGGAGGCATCGACCGGGGCACTGCAGCGGTTCCGAACGATGCTGTAGGGGATCCACACGGAGAGCCCTTCAGCCGCCGTCTCTCCGGAGCCCAGCATCAATTATCTCGCGCTCACCAGCCGCGGCTGGCGCCGCTTCCGCCTCCCCAGCACTTCGGACGCGGTGATGATTTCATGGGAGTCGGACGAGAAGTTGGCTTCAACGACAGTGTCGACGGCTTTCCATTATATGTGGACGATGACGGCGTCATGATGATGTCCAGACACCGCCGGCGCGACCCATTTGCCTTTGTCTACGATGCTGTAGAGGAGGGTGACTTTTCCATGGTCGATGATCGCATAAGCTCCTACCATGGCGACGACGGTATCGTGCTTGGCTCGTCTTCAGGCTCTTCAGATGGTGTACTTGTGTCTGGCAGCTCTTCCTACTCTTCTTCTCTATACGAGGAGCCCTACCAACCCTCCCTGCAACAGCGGAGTCGAGCATACAGATATGGGCTCTTGTACAGCGGCTACGCGGATGCAGCTGCCAGATTTGGGTACCCGACTCTTGCGGTGCACTACGGCGAGGGTACAGGCGCTCTGGTAGCGTACGACGGCGGCGCTCCAGTTCCCATTGATGCAGCACTGCCTAGCCATGGCCACGTCGCATCACGTCGTCGGCGCCTCGTAGGGGTTGGCTCCAGCGCGTATGCAAGGCCTAATGCAAAACGCCGTCGGTCCACCCGCAAGAAGGGCAAGCGCACACGACGTGGTATCACTGGCGCGGACGACCTAGAAGGACGGATAGCAGGACAACAGGTAGCCCACACGTACCCGCTAGGCGCCACGGGAGCTACAGAGAGGTGCGCCACTGGGGTTACCCACCAACACGTCTGTCAGGTAGCGGTTCCCTTTCGGCCAGCACGAATCCGTTGCTGAACATCATCGGCGGAGTAAGTGTGGCGGCAACCACCAGTGCCACTGCGGCCGCAGGTATCCCTAGCGGCCTCAGCTCCCTTTTTTCTACCGGTGTTCCGATCAAGGTCGGGCACTCCGAGGCGGGTAAGGCGGTGCGGATGCGTGAGCAGCTGCTAGCGCGCGAGGCGGAAATGAAGAAGCGATATGCGGAGCTTCATCGCGGCACTGACAGGACCGTGAGGACTGGTGCTGCGGCAGACGTCGCCAAAGGTCTGCGGCAGAAGGCAGTGACAGGCACCCTGTATGGGGAGCTCTCCTCTCGGACAGGAGACGGCGCTGATAGTGCCGCATACAATAGCGATGCACTTGCAGCACAGTCCACTCGCGGCACTCGGTCCTTCAGTCCACTCTCGATGTCTCTGAAAGACTTGAAGCGATGCACGGGACTAAACACGGGCAGGGAGGGAGTAGGGAAGGCCTCTGCGTTGGCGACGACACACTCCGGCCGCTCAGGTGCCAAAGGCGGCACCTCCACACAATCACAGCTGGTGACGACGGCGAAGGGCGTGTGGGTGCGGGCAGACCCAACCTCTGCCGCTGCTGCCAGGGTGAGGGGTGGCGATGGCAAGGGCGTCGCCTGCAGCGACAGTGCGCCTGGAAGGCTGCACGACGCAGAATTTGCGGCAGGGACGGCGACACACCTCGAACAGCGTATGATGGCGTCATGTGACCCCTACACGGGCTCCACCGTCGCCCTAACTTACGCACCACCGACAGAAGCGGCGGCGACGGCGGCAGTGCACACCTGCGCGGCTGGAATCCAGTTCTTTCGAGACCCGTCGGTATCTCAGTCAGCCGCGGTAGCACTGCTGTCATCGAGTTCCTCGGCCTTGCCCGAGGTCCCCTCTCAGCTTTTACCGACCACTTACCTGCTCGACGTTGGTAATCCGCCATTGGCACCTACGCTTCCAGGGGCTACAGCCATCTCTGACGGGGGCTCGCTCCATGCGTCCTTCACCGCTCTGTGCCCGCCGTCCACACCACCCACGGCCATCACAGGATCTTCGGTGTATCTTCCTTCTTCATCCTTCCAGCCCTCCTCCACACCTCACACGTCAACGGCAAAACAACTTCAGCCCTGGCAGCCCCCCTGCCGTGGATCTGTTGGCGAAGAGCCGTCTAAGTCACGCAGTCCGAGTCCGCTGATGATGGGCAGGCTTCCCTTCGTCAGGTCGCTGTCGCTGCATCAGCTACGAAGTCGCGGCGGCGTGACGTCAACGGACCGGTCGGCGACGGAAGCGACGGATAGGGACCAACTGGAGCGGCGCTTGCCAACCACGACGGCTCTCTTCCGCGACTTCCCTCCTGGCGTGGCCGCACGTGGTGCGAACGCTGGCGCAGGTGCGCTGCCCACGGTGGCGGCAAGTGGAAGTGGTGACACGACGTCGTTGGATCTGAGAGGCCCCTGCGGCTCAGGTCAGTCGATAGCGGCGCCACTCAGCTTTGGCGAGGACGCGCGCTCACGACGGAGACTGCAAAGTGGTGCGGTTGGTGCTGCTAACGGGCATGGCGCAGCGGCAGTGCCTGCAGTGGACGTCGACGTTGAAGGAGGCGCTGACCTTTTGCCATGGCATTGGCGCCGCGGTGCGTCTGCGTTTGGTATGGGGGGCGGGGAGGACGAAGGTGGTGATTTGATCGCCGCCACATCCCAGGAGGAGGGTGCACGCGGATGGCCTGGCGTATTGCCCGGCGTCGCCCACCTGCGTGGAACCGCCGGTGGGTACGCTGCTAATTGTCTCGCAGACAGTGCATTGTACAGTGCCTCCGCCACCATGCCATCCCCCTTCGCGTGGCCATACTCGGTGTCACCGCTGTTCGCCGCGCCGCTGCAGCTGCCTGTGTACCCGCCTTCTATCGCCCCTTACACGACCCTGCCTCATCCTCCACAGAACACGCGGTATCATGCCTGGACAGCCGAGGGTGTGTCAGCAACGTCGAACACCTCGTGCATGGTGCACGTCTTCACCGTCTCGAGGAAGATGCTGCACAGTGTGTACGAGTACGTCGCGTACATGTGTGTGGCGAAGCGATATGCAGAGCTGCAGCGGCGGTGCAGGAAACGTGAGGAGCACCTCATCAAAGAGTTGGCCGCTGGTAGGCTGACGCGTGGCGCCCAGCGGCGCCTACACTGCCCCCATTGTGGTGCAGTCGGGAAGGTGGTGAGAAAGCCTGCCTCGCCACGTGACGGTCAGGCGCTGCCATCGCACCCTTCTCTAGTCTCAACGCTGGCCCAATCGCCGCCTCTGCGGCACAATGTAAAGCACCAACACAGCCATAACCCCTGCCACTCACGCTCGTCGCATCGTCCCTCGTTGGCGTCGACCACCAACACCGCCACATCGCTGCTCTTTCTGCACCGCAGTGCGTCGTCTGCGAGCTCCCCCTTGGAGTTGCCGCTCTCACAGCAGCAGCAGACAGAGAGTCTTGGGTGGTCGTCGAGGATGTTGCCATCGCCGAAGCAGACATCTATGCCTCCACAGTCGTCTCCACGCTTGGATTCTAGAATGGATAATGCGACCCAAGACAGAAGTCACGCCGCAAGCGACGACGGCACCGGCAGAATTGACGAGCGCCAAAGCGCGCCTCGTGCCTTGGCCATCGATGAGGTGAACGCCGTCTTAGAGGCTCCGCGAGTGTCTGCGGTGCCACATTCGTCACCCGGCACTTCAGATGTGAGGGCGGAGCGCACACCGTTGACACGGAATGGGAGTACCACATCTGGCTTGTTCCCTGCGCTTCTGCCCTCGGCTTGGTCCACCTCGCTTCCACAGCTGCGATTGCAACGGCAACAAGAGCTTCAAGAAGAGAATCGCTCGTCGCAGGAGTACCAATACATCCAGTCAATGTCGGTGTTTCAGCTATCGAGTACTAGCGCGACGCAGTCGTCTTCCCCGACCCTGTCGCCACCGCAACCACTTCCCATTCTCCCTACGGTCACCACAGCATCACCCCCGCTTACAAGGCCGCATGCATCTCCGCGTGCCTCCAGCTCGCACGGTGTGGAACTGACAGGGATTACCAACAGCAGCGAAACTCACGTTGATGCACTTCTGAACTTTCCTGTCGAGAGCCGCAAGCACTCGCATCCTCTTCACATGAATGCACTGCCATATGAGCCAAGCGCGCAGACAATCTCTGATGGATACGCTGGCGCTTCTGGCAACGACTTGTGCGCACCGCAGCAGCGTACACAGACCGCCGAACTGGCACGTGGCGCAGACGAGGCCGTCGCGGCCGCGTTGCCTCACAAGAGTGTTGAGGAGTGCAGCAGTGCCATTGGTGAGGGTGCCGCCGTGCAACAGTCGTCTTCACGCGCGGCGCTCGCGAACAGCAACTGCAAGAACGACAGCCACAGTTTCCGCGTCGGCGATATTGACAGCAATGATGAAGACGAGAGACTGGAGAGGGCCGAGTCTATGTCGCCCCAAGCGTCAGAGCTGATGGCCTCGCAGCGACAGCTGTCTCCCGGCGAATTCTTCTCGGACACGCGTATACCGCCACCGTCGCTGCTGCTGGGCACACCAACGACCGTCTCGCCGGACCGCTCCATGCGAATGGCGGCATCCGCTGATTTGCCTGTGCTGAAGTGTGCGCCTTCTGCTGCGGCGAATGCGGCGAACGTCACCAGAGTCGCTATATCGGAGGCCTCTAACTCGCAAGTGAGGGGTATGGGCAGCGGCATGAGGAGCAACTCCAACATCCACAACATGAGCAGCGCCAGGTCGCACTTATGCCCGGTGTTGAGGTCGGCCCTGATACCTGCGGTGTTGCCGCTGTCACACTCGCCATCGCCGCCGCAGGGCCAGAGGGGTGAAGAGGATGAGGGTAGCGTTGCTGGGATGCAGTGCTGGCGTGACATGGATTCTACCGAAACGACACGAAACTGCCGTCGCAGTGATGATCCTTCTTACGTGTGCCTCGGCTGCCACCACGGCGTGATCCCAAAACTGTCGCTGCTGACATCGATCGGAGACTATTGTTCATCGCGTCGCCATTCCCAGCTCGCTCATCATCACTCAGCTGCACGGCACAGTCAAACCACTAACAACAGCTCTGGCAGCGGTGTTAGTGATGCCGACGTGGATCGCGTTAGAGCCGAGGAGACTGTGAGTGCTGACATTGGAGTCATAGCGTTCGACGACCTTCTTCAGGATGACGCGCTCGTATATGCCTTGCACACCTCCTTGTGCAAGTCGCTCATGATGCCTTCAACGCGAGAGCCACCGTCGTTGCCAACGACGCCACACAAGAGACGCCAGAAAAGGCGTACAAGTACGTCACCAGCGCGTGCGGATCGGAATAGCTTCTTGCACCCCGTTTTCGCGGTCACATCCGCGCACCAAATCGGCGCATCTCTGCCGTTATCCCAGGAGACTAGAGCTGCAGCGGCGACCGTCGCTGAAAGTGAGGGGCGCAGCGTCTCAGCACCATCTGTGAGCACCTCTTCGTGTCTCTCGTCGTGTGTGCTACATCAGAGAAGCCCAGAAGCGATAAGAGGCGGCAGTGCAGTGTCTTCACAGGGCATCCTCAGTGACATCAGTGACGGCCAAGGCGAATCCACGCAGCGCCAACGCGAACCAACCACGTTCCCGCCCTCTATTTCAGCTGCCTCGTCGTCATTCAGGTCGCTCACGTTAGCGTCCTCGGAAGTCTCGTCGGCAGCAGCGGGCGCCATGTCGTCCACACTGAAGGGCTGTAGTGCCGTGGTTGCCGACAAGGAGGGCGGTAGCTACTCGGCCGCACCTTTACCTACTCGCCTCTTGCTCCCGTGTTGCGGTCTGACGGTGAGTGTGCTGCCGTACGTGGATCCGCAAGTGCCCTCTGCAGAGGTACAAGGGCGACTCAGCGACAGCGGCAGCAAGCACCAAGGACCAACAGAAAGACACCTGCCCCGTATGAGTAATCCAAGCAGCAAAAACACCGGAAGTGCATACTTGCCACGGCGGCGCTCTAGTACATCGGCGTCGCTTCCTCGGCCAGCGATTCCGCGCATGTGCGAGGACGCGGCGACACGCGGGCTGACGCCATCTGCAATGCACATAAGCAGCGCTGCTGCCTCTCATGACTGTCACAACGGCAACAACAGCAAGCAGCCGTACAGACTACGTAACCCTCCCAGCACGCCACCGCGCCAGCGGCATCGCAGCTCGGAGAGCACAGTCGCAACAAAGCTTAGTTCCCCTTTGACAAGTTCACCCAATGGGCCCATGATGCACAACGCAGTGGCGCCGATAGCGTTCATGATGAAGGGCACGTTCAGCAGTGAGAGGCACCGTATCCAAGTAAACCCGCGCACCCCGCTGGACACCGTGAGCAAAAATCGTATCATGGCGCGAATTTTTCACCAAGACAGGCATAACAGCAGGAGAAACACGGCCGCTGCCGCCTCTGTCATCCCGGGAGCGGCGTCTCGTTCCTACGCCGGAGTCAACCGCTTATCCAGGGCTGAGAAGCACAGTGACAAGGGCTCAGATTCTATTGCTGGCGCCGAGCGCCGGGGGCGAGCGACTGGGGTGAATGGACGCAATGGTGCTGCAGGTGCAGCAGGTGTGCCAATCGGTGCTCGGAATTGTGATACGAAGCGGCAGCGCTGGCCCCATCACCGTGTCCATTCCTACACACGAGCGCAAGCCCAGAAACAGGCGCATCTACTCTTGCCGCCCAGCCGTGTCCCCAAGCCACTCGGGGTCAATCTAGGCATGTATCGTGACCCCAGCCTTGTACTCGAGATTGAACTGGCGTACCCACGGCTGCACCGCGGCAACGTGCGGGAGCTTCTTGCGGAGTGGAAGTACGCCTACCAACCTCACCCCGTTTTGGTGGAAGCCGTCATCCGCAACATTGTGTACGCTGTGCTGGTGCAGTTGGCTGCCCTGCATGCTGCCGGTCGCACACATGGGAGTGTCAAGTCAACCAATGTTTTCCCGCTATGGCACGCCGTGGAAAGCATGCGAGAATCAGGGATTATGATGCCGCCTCGACCCCAGCGGCACGAAGCGTCCCCGCCACCGGTCGTGGTGGCACACGAGAAGTGTGAACCGAGGCCGCTGCAGGAGCAGGGGCGAAAGGCAGAGGCGGTGCTGAAAAATGAGGAAAAAAGTGAGCGCCGGAGAAGCGTCTCCGCTGCTGAAGGCGAGGGCGTTTGCGAGCCAGGTGGTGTACCGGCTGCAGAGCCACACACGGACAGTCAAACTGCCCTTGCGCTACAGGAATATGCCACCGAAGAGCTCACCTCGGCCGTGGTCACTGCAGCGGTCGGTGTGACTCTTAACTCACCCGCCAAGAGTCGCGCCCTCTCCAACCAGCGACGACGCCGAGACCCGCATGCCGCAGCAGCGCATCTTCGACTCCATCAACAGACGCGCCTTCGCGACCAGAAAACGCAAATCTCAAGCAAGGCTGTTCGCAGAACTGGCACGGTTTCTGGTGTACCGACTGCGGCAAAGTGTTCTGCGCCAGCAGCGCTATCCAGAAAGTCTTTGACTGTCACTGTAAGCACGTCGTCTACAAGACGGGCGACCGCCATACCTGGTCACTGCCGCAGAAGTGCCAGTGGCAGCACCGGCTCTGACAACAAGCAGGATGTCGCTAGCACTAATCCACGCATGCCCGCGGGTCAATCACACCCGTCTTCCAGGCTGTCGTCCCCCTCCACTTCCTTCTCTTCAGCCCCCATGCTGCTTCCAGCGCCGACATCAATACGCAGTTCGCCAACGCCGCTTTCGACCGTTGACGTTCTCCAGTCCTATCACGCGAATATCACGAGGACGAGAGCGGGCACGTTCTCGCCCGCGAGAGGTACGATCTCAAACAGCGGACGCCTGCGCCGCTGCGAAGGGGTCGTATCGCAGCCGAGGCGCGGAAACATCGGGATGAGTGTCGGCGACAGAGATGGCGTGTGTGACCTCAACAGTGATGCCGAGGAGGAGGACGATAGTCGCCTTGTGCCCCTAGTCGCTGAGGTGCTGGCGGTGCCATCTACTGTGCTGCGCGTCTCAGCGTCGAAGGAGGTCGCTGCAGCTTCTGAGCTTGGCACTGCCAAGTCGCAGACACGGCTGCAGAACAGCTCGTCAGGGACACCGGGGATGCACTTGACGTCATCCTGTTCTTCCTGTCCAACTCTGCCGCGGCACCGTGACCATAACCACGGTCACCATCAGCGCTTCCAGGGGCGCGGTTCGTGGTCAGCAGAAGTGGAGGATCCGGAAGAGTGGCTTGCGTCTGCTGCGCTGCCGCGCTACGTGCGTGGGGTGGAGCTTCGGCCTCCAGCGACTGTGTGGTTTCCTCGAGTTGCCTTGGACAAAGTTCCTGTTACTAGCGAGAAGCCGAGTGTTGACCATGGTGTACTGCCTCCAGCGAACAGTGCTATGGTGTTGGAGAACGTATCCGATGTCGCAGCACAGCCTGTGCTAACTCGAGGTCCGGTGGGGGCCGTGCCGCAGCCACAACTTGACAGTGTTGGCAGAGCGGATGTGAGCACTTCGGAAGTTGAAACTTCTGACGAGATGAGGCATCGGGGCAGTTCCGCGGGTCCTTCGATGACCTCGTCGGCTGCGCTGCATGGCGCCCTGGGCGGCGCTGGGCAGGACGCGCCAGATCCGCTCCACTGGTCGCGTCAGGTGCTGCTGGTTGACAATGTTAGTGCTGCCGTTGCAGCCGCATTACGCACCGCCATGACCTGCGTACTCATGCAGCATCCACCGCTCCGACACTCATCGTCGCAGCCGTCATCTCCCGCCTTTCTCACATCAATGCTGAAGACGCCAATATCACGCTCAGACAAAGCGCGTCACGTTGCCACCGCCGCCGCTGATCACGCCACTGCCGATACTGAGATGCAGGGCATTCACCCACCCGCCTCGTTGAGGTCGACTGCGGCAGCAGCATCAACGAGACGCAAGAGCAGTGCAGCGGCTGGACCGACGCTCAACGCGCATGTTCCTGATGTGGTGCGCAGTCCCCCCCCTCTTCCGCCCAACCTCTTTTCCATCCAAGAGTCGGAGTACGTGCCGGCACCCGAGCTAATTCGCTGGTGCGCCGATGAAGTCTTCATGCTACGGCGACCATGGCGTCAGCAGCCCGGCGATGCAGCTGCAGCGACAGCGGAGGCCGATGGCGAGGGGGGTGCAGGGGAATGCTCTGGGTTTCCGCGAAGCTCCACGACGGCTGGTGTTGACGCGTGGGCGGAGAGTGCTGCACAGTTGGGCGATGTCTTGGCACCGCTAGAGGCGACTGCGTCACCCATGACAACGCTGCGCAACACCCTCGACCCATACCCTGCCTTCAGCACAGCGGTCGACATATGGGGGTTAGGGATGATGGCACTGGAGCTTGCTGATGGCCCGCCGCCGATGTCGTGGCTGAAACAGCGCGAGCCGGCGCCGACCTTGCGTACCTATCCATGGTCGTCTTACTTTCACGCGTTTGTGTCGCTGTGCCTGCAGCGCGCCCCGGAGCAGCGCAGCACAGCGGTAGAGCTGCTGCAGCACCCATGGTTTAACGTGGCCCTGGTCCCGCAAGCCTCCTCGTTGTGCCCTCCAACGACCATTCAAAGCAGCGGCGGTGTGTGGTATCGAGGCACGGTTGGCAGCGATGCTGCCGGCGTGCCGGTCGAGGCGCGGAACTTGGTGGCAGCTCGTCAGAGCGGCAAGGCAGGGGAACCCGCGCCGGTGAGCTCTCTGCCGTCTCCACTATTGTCCGTACGTCCGCCAGGTGTCATGGGCGTCGACTGCTTGACAGCGGAGGAAAAGGCAGAGTGGGAGAACTACGACTACACCTTGCTCTATGCATCTGGTGCGCAGTCAATGCGCCCGCTCACAACGACCGCTGCTGCGGCCTCTGCCGCTGTTGCCAGCACTGCAGAGGACCACCACCAGAAGGGCAGCTCCTGCATGCGGTTAGAAAGCTCATCGAAATATAAACCGCAGGGAGCCACCACGTGTGTATCTTCGGTTTCGGCGAGGGAGCGCAACAGCCGTGCAACGGGCACTGTAGATTCCACGAGCGTCGGTGAACTGCCACCATCACTGGGGCTGGGTGGGCGTAGAATGGACGCGCCTTCCCAGTCGCACGCTGTGGCCGCGGCTGCCGTCGCACTGCCATCGCAGTCTTCCGCTCTCACCGTTCCCAGCGCGGGTGGCGGGACCGCTGCCACGTTACCATCGGCCGCCGCCGCCGCTTCCTCCAGTACTGCCAAGGCCTCCGCAAACGATGAGCTTATGACAGAAATGTGCGCGGTCGATCTCGCACAGAACTTTGCAGAACTCATCACGCAGCAGTGGGTACAGCAACAGCAGCAGCTCATCCCTCCGTTAGCCACATCAACTGGCGCGTACGGTGACGCAGGGAGGGGGAGGCAGTCGCTATTACCCTCTCAACGTAGCTTCTTCACGGCTGCCGCAGCGTCAGCATCTCTAGACGGTGCCAGTACGCTCCCCCTTTCTCTCATCTCTCCTCGGCCCATCACTGCCCGCCCCGTGGCAGCAGCCTACGGCGTACTTTCTCCCCGGTCTTCGAAGTCGGCAGTCGCCCAAGGTGCGGTGTTGCAGCAGCACCAGCAGCCGTCGGAGTGGTTGTTCTCACAGATCATCCGTGACGAGAAAGTGCCGTTGATGTGGGGAGGGCACAGCAAGGCGTTCAGCAACAAAGCCTTGCTGTATGGCCAAACGGAGGTGGCCCCTGCCATATCCCCGCATGGCGCGTCGTCGCCGTTGCCGTTGCTACTGCCGAACTCCGGCGGTGGGGGGGCTGTGCAAGTCCTGCCGACTCACCTGCCTGCGCTTTATGTCCCGCTGCATGACGCGCGCAGTGACACGATGTTGACGGCGGCTCATGCGTTGGTATCTCCGTGGACCGAAAGGATGATGGGCGAATGGGGCAGTACGATAGAGATCCAGTCACCGCTGCAGCTGGCACTGTCTTCTGCAACGCACGGTACCTCGGCGCCGTGGTTTCAGCTAAGCGCTGGCGTTACAGCAGGGGGCTCGACGCCGCTCATGTATCCCGCCCTTCAGGTCCTGCCGGGCGAGGATGGCAGTGCCAGTGGTAGTGGAGGCGGCTGCCCGACCCTGTACTGGGACGGTGGCGTCCTTGATGCCAACGGTAGTACGAGCAGTGTCCGTAGCGGCGATGACTGGGATCGTAGCGGCAGCTCACGCCAAAGCAGTAGCTCTAGCAGCACATGGAGTGACAGCAATTCCAGCGGGACGCCGCGAGGCGCGCTCTGTGGTAGTCACAGCCACATTAGTAAAGGCAGCTGTTCTGGCGTGCGCGGGCACAAGGTGAGTGGCGAGGTGCCGGAACTGACGCGGACACCGGCGCCCCACCTCAACGGCACCTTCAACACGGCGGCCGCGCTTCTCACCGACGACGCGACAGGTCGCGTCGTCTTCAAGCTGGGGATACCCAAGCAGCGCGGTGGCGGTGACCGAAACATGATGTTCTGCGACCCCATTACAGGCGGCGGCGCGGCTGCCGTGAAGGAAGGCGTATCCCTCTCTTCGTCTTACGCAGCTGCGCCGAGGCTGCTGCCGCGAAGTGGTAACGAAGACTGCTCTCGGCATGAGCAACAAGGTGGTTCCACTAGCGGAGGCGGTGATGGAAATTATGGTGCAGAACCACGACTGCCCTCCTCCTTTCGTCCAACGCGCCACCTGCTCACTGGCACCATCGCCACCGCTCTAGCACGTTTGTCAATGATGGCGTACCTTTCATGCGACACTGAAGAGCGGTGGAGTGAGACAAGTACCAGCACCGCTACTGACAGCAGCAGCGATGAAGACAGCACCATCTACAGCGACGGGTCCGACACTTGTGTCTTGTCTTCGATGTGGGGTGTGTCGGCGTGTCAGTCAACTCCGCTTGAGTCGGATGATCGAGCTGCTTGCATGCAAGGTTGTGGTGACAGCAGTGACGTCACCAACCTTGAGGAGCTGGGTGAGGACGATGCTGGGCAGTCGATGAGCGTGGAGGTGCGCTGCGACGAGCTCCTTCGCTGCTTATCGATGCTGCAACGGAGTTGCCCGGCAGCGATAAGTCTCTGGTGTGTCCGTGTACTGCAACAGGCGATGCGGCACCCCCAGACGGCCGCGGCCGCGGTGCGCGTCCTGGAGCGAATCGAGAGCGTTCTGCCTGCGGGGCGCTCGAGGAATCTTGGCTGGCTCAAGCAGCCAGATTCCTCGCTTTCACCGCCGACGCCGCTGTTGATCTTGCCTGATCCTCTAGGTGCAAACGACACGCAACGCTGCGGGCGAGCAGCAGCCCCAACAGGCGCCGGCCGCTCCTCCCTGTCTGCGGTAGCGGCTGCTGTTGGTGTGTCACCTCACGCCTCTCGCGGTTCCCTGCCTCCCCCGGCGCTAGACGCGAGCCCCAGCAACTTCCAGAATTATGAGATGGCGAAGTGGATGTGTGCAGTGCATCAAGCGCTCCCCCGGTGCACGTGACCTCATGGAGGGAGGTGGGTGAGACACGTACACGAGCACGCAGGCACTAGAAGACACGCACACTTAATGCCAAGGCACGCTGTGCTCCTTCATCATCTCTTGTTGTTTTCTTTGCCTTTCTCAAACTCTACGCACGCGCAGTCCCCCTCCCCTCCCCCCCTGCATAAGGGGGGGGGGCACGAACGATGACGTTGTCATCATCCTCATCACGCACCACCACGAATACCGGCATGAGCCACCAATGCATGAAGCACGCAGTCGTAGACGCAGAGGTCGACTTTGGCTTCACGCAGCACGAGACACCCCAACCTAGAACTGTTGTTGTGCAGCCCATTGCTCGGAAATGAGCCGTCGTGTCGCGCTCGCGCTGCCTCACCACCCCCTTCTCCCTCATTTTACACTCTCTCTTAACAACGAGCAGTGCAATGGACACATGCCTTGTCTTCGCTGCCACTCGCCATCTCTCCTCCCCCCTTTTGTGTTTTTCTTTTCTTTCCCCATCTCGTCCATCATTTCCCCCCCCCCCACACACACACACCGGCACACTGACCAACACTCGTGGCTTCTTCGAGTTTCTTGAAGCGACTGCACGTAGCGCAACGAACCTTCTCAGCGACATTCCTCTCCCTCATGCCCCCCTTGGCCTCTCTCGCGAAGGACTCGTCTCCGCCGTCGCCGCTGCCACCTACAGCAGCGGCGAAGCACAGTACGACTGTGGCGGGCAAGGCCAAACCCCTCCCGATGCTGACGTCGCGCACCGACCCCGTCATCTACCACGGCTCTGTCCTTTTAAGTAATCTTCCGGTGAACTACAAGAAGGTGTACAACCACACTGTACGCCGCTTCTTCACACCAGCGCAGCATCAGCATATGCAGGACGTGCGACTGGTTGAGGAGATTGGCAACGCAACACTCTGTGTGGAGGTGGACAGCAGGGCTACTGCGCAGCTCTTCTTCCGACAGCTGCAGAACCGAAGGGTGTACGGCAGGCGCTGGAAGGTGCAGTATGTCCCTACATCGGCGACGGAGTGTAGCTCCGAAGCGTGCCTGGTGGATTGCTTCCTGGTACCACCCGCCTCGAAAAATCTGGCAGAGCGTGCGCTGGGCGGCATTCCCGGGTTTCTTTCCTTCATCGACACGCTGGATGAATCGCTGCCAGCGACTGCAGTAGCAGCCGCGTCGGAGGCGTCGCCCATCCAAGACGCCGGTAATGACAGGGACGCCGATGGCAGCGAGGACGGCGAGGCGGATCCTTACCAAGGCCAGCTGTGTCACAGGCTTCTTGCCTCGTTCGCAGACGAGGGTAGTGCGCTGCATGCACGTGCCGTACTGTCAGGGCGCTTAGTAGGGACGTCTGGCGTGCGCATGTTCCTCGAGCGTCGTTGTGTCAGTGGTGCGACTCAGGAATAAAAGAGGATGGGAGAGAGGGGCCAGATGACTCTCTGGGTATTGCCGCAGGAGGTACGGAGGAGTCCAATAGGAGAGAAGCTACAAGAGATAAAACGGTACTGGCGCTGAAGAAGAGAATGCGCAGTACATACGAGGACTTGGAGGCAGAGCCCCTCTCATCGTCATCTCTTCATCGCTATCCCACCCTGCCCTAACCTTTCTCGCTAGCTCTCCCCTTGTGTCCTCTGCTCGCAGTACCATGGCACTGTTACCTCGTACTTAGTAAGCATATGAGGGAGGTGCTGTGCCGGACCTCTTAAGAGCGAGTAGAGCCCGTGCTGGTTGCAGTTGACTGCCACTACCTCTCACTCTCTGCGTCTGCCCCGACTTCACTTCTTCTTTTTCCTTTGCGTGTGTGTGTGTGTGTGTGTGTGTGTGTGTGTGTGTGTGTGTGTGTGTGTGTAATGATGGGGGGGAGGCGCGTGCACGCCGATGTGCTGCTGTGCTGCCTATACGACGCTTGTGGAGGTTAACTCCGCCCACGTGGGTGATTGATAACGGCAAAAAAAAATAAGAGGAGAGAAGAGGAGGGATGACATGAAAATCCGCACGCGTTCTCCTGTTGTGGCGGCGGCGATGTCTGCGTGCGTGCATGCGTGGGGTGCATGCGTGGGTGGTCGGGCAGCGGTGCTCCTCTCTGCACAGCGAGGGAGTCATTGGCAGTGCGACGTGTCTTCTCGCCTTTTTCGCGTGCTTAAGTGCGGGTCTTTCGCATTTTTTCTTTCATTACTCGCAAACTCGGGGGTTTTGCAAATGCGTAAGAGCTCTCTGTCCCACGCCCACACGGCTTGTGCGTACCGTCTCTATGTCCACACGTGGTCACGCGGAGGCACTGTTCGTTTTTCCCGCCCTCCCACACATTGTTTGCTGACCTCGTTGCATCGACTTTGCTCGTCCCCTTCATTTCCCTCTTTCTTTTTCCTTTTCCGGCCCCATCTCCCTGTCGCCACCTGAATCAGGTACCTCCCTCCACCTTGCACCTGAGGGACCCACAACCGCCTTCAAGAAGCGCGTACGCACACCCACTGCGTAGTGCTTGTACACGCTGCGTTGACATGTCGCGCAACACAAGGGAGTTTAACAAGCAGGCCGATCGGTTTGCGGAGGAGTACAAGGAGCAGCGTATCGCCTTGGAGCAGTGCTTGCAGTCCCGGATCAACGATGACATCAATTTTGTGTGTCAGCGGCAGAAATCGGCTTACCTCGAAGGCATCGCTAAACTCTTCTGCAAGAAGGAGTACGACGCTGGCGTGATATGCCAGAAGAAGGCAGGCGACAAGTGGGCCTCGGACTGCTTCAAGGAGAACGTGGCGTTTGGTCAGTGCACCGACCGCGTCCTGAAGCAGCTGTACGTGTACAACCTGGAGCACCACAAGAAGAACCCCAGCTCCAACTGAGGCCCTCGCAGAGCCGAGAAGGATGGCGACTGAGGGAGAAGACACAGAAGGCGTGGCAGCTCTTTGCTCTTCTTGTTGTCTCCACATCCCTCCGGCTTTTCTTTCTGTTCGTGCCACACCCAAGCTGATGGAAGATGAAGCAGCAGCGCACTCCGCATCACCCCAAAGTGGAAATAACACCCTCCTCCCTTCACCCATTGAGAGAGGATGGAGGCGACTTCTCTCATGCACTTCGGCAGAGTCCATTTAAGGAGAGAACGCCGCCTGACTCTCTCTCTCTCTGTGAGCGTCTGTACACATCCAGATTCCACCTCTCTTTAGCTGGCTCTCGTGTGCTCTTTCTCCATGGCCATTTCCTGGCTGAAAGTGCGTTCTTATCTAGCCAGCAGCGCTTTATGGGAATACGCTGATCCATTGGGCTGCTGTTCTCCACCCCGGAGTTACAGCTTAGGTCGGTAGGTCAGAGAGTGTCGTGCGTTTGTTTTCGCCCCCTTCCCCCACGTCCCTCACTCTCTCTTGCTCTTCGGCATATGAGAAGGGGGCGTGAGCAGCTTAGTTGCGCCATGGCGCCAGCCGCGCTTTTTCATCACGGCGCTGATTCGAGCCCTATGCGACGCAAAGGGGGAGGGAAACCACGATCGTTTCACTCGCGGTCCACGCCGTGGCCCCCGCTTCGCGCCTCTCTTCATCTTGTTGTGCCAAGGGATCGGGTAAAGTAGTTGAAAGACGCTACCCTGGAAAGCATACTTTGACTAAAAGTGACTTCGGTGCTGCTCGAGCACAACGGTCTCTTTGAAAGGAAGATGTAGGCGAAGTGCTTTGCGTATCTGGTGATCGCACCCCTCAGCAGCGCGAAGAGAGCCCTGCCCGCGCTCTGTGCTCGCTCTTCTGTCGATGAACTCTGTCGCTCTACCTTTCCGCCCCTTTCGAGTTAGTTATGTTGCCGTTACTTGCCTCTGTGCAGGTTGGCACCCGCCATCACTCTCTTTTTACCACTTCTCCACCCCTCCCCTTCTCTATGGCCTCTTCATGACCACCCACGCCTGGCTATGCGAGCACCTACGCTGACGCTGACACAAGCGTAGCTCACGAGTACGTGATGCTTGAAGGGTCTTACTTGTTTGTTCAAACGTGCGCGCGAAACCCAGCATAAATGGAAACTTCGGTGAGCGGTTCGCAGGAGTACTGCCGCCAACAGCAGCGGCAATAGCGGAGGGAGATGCGAGTGCTAGCCTGTACCTGACAGCGCAGCGGTGGCGTTCGTACCTCCTTGAGCACTCAGTGGCGTTCCGTCGACTGCAGGAGGAGCGCAGCGGGGATGGAGGTCGGCGGCATTGGATGAGTGGTACGCGCGACGGCTGGCAAACACGACTCCTTCATCCACCACTGGTGCCACCATCGCTAGCCCTTCTCGACCCGCGTTCGAACTGGCAGCGAAGCATGGGAATCAAGTAGGCAATGGCACCACAGCGTTTGTGAATGCAGACGTTGCCGCTCTTGCCAAACGCTATCAGCAGCATGCGCGGCGCATCATGCAACACGCCGCAGGCACCTTCTTTACAGCTTTCCCAAGGGAGAGTTCGCTTGGCAGCAGCAATGCTGCGGTGAGCCCTGCACCGTCTGCGCCGCTTTTTTTGGACCTCGGCTGTGCCCCAGGCGGTGTGTCGAAGTACCTGGTGGAGGACTTAGGGTGGCGTGGTGTTGGTGTGACACTGGCGCGCGCAGACGGCGGCATCGACATGGACCCGTTGCTTTTGCAGGAGGGCGCCCGCAGTGACGCGTCGTTTGTACTGCTCGACGGGGACGTCACGCAGCCGCCGAGCACATGGAGTCGTTCGGCGGCGTACGCACATGTGGAAGGTGAGGGTTATGCGACAAACGTGTCTGCCCCATCAGCGTCAAGCGCACCCTCGACTGTCTGCGAAGCGGATGCTCTGCTGCTTTCGGTATTGCTGTTCAAGTCGCACACCTCATCGGAGCCGCGTTTTCACTTTGTTAACGGCGGTGCTGTGCTCGATCATGGTCAACGGCAACGGTGGGATAGGGCGGAAGAGGCGGCCCTGGGATCCGCCCTTATGCCAAGCTGTTGCGTGAGTGCGCGCGGCGGAGTCAATTGCGAAGATGCATCGGCCGCTACCTCTCTGTCATCTACCTGTGAGGAGAGTGCAGCGCCCATTTTGCCGTGGTTCAGCCTCCTCGTGCCGCAGCTGAGAACAGCGCTGACGTACGTTGCTACAGGCGGTGCATGATGCTGGTTCATGGTGCCCCGCACTGCGCGAGCCTCTTCATTCTGATGCGGTGCATGGAGGAGGTTGTCGACGTAGCTCCCGCTACGTCCTTGTTGCGGGCCGTGGCAGCGTGCACGTGCTGGAGACAATGCACCTTGCAAAGGCACCTATCTATGTGCTGTGGACAGGTGTTCGACCGCCGCGCAATAACCAAGCTGATTCAGTCGAAGCTCGGGCGATACCGGATGCACAGACGTGCTTACTCGAGGCGCTCAGCACGACATCGCCACGCGTCTTTCCGCTCTGTCGCGCATCGTCGCCGCCATCTACTACTTCCACCGGCTACAGTCGTGCACTACTACATGAGAAGCAGCGCCTTTGGCTAGGTGAGTCAGATGAGGGGTTCAAGCTAGCTGTCGATGGCTTCCAGCGGTACGGCCACCTTGTCGAGGCTGTCTGGGAGCGGATGGAGGCGTTTCTCCGACAGCGCCGTGAGCGAGCAGAGCGTGAAGTGCATGGCGGTGGGGGAGGTGCTCGCCATGGCTGGAGGACGGCGTCTACGGCGGGCTTGAAGCGCATGCGGAGTGACGGCTGAGAGGCTTCAAGCTCTGTGTGTTGGCCCCACGAAAATGCCGGTACTGGCTGTGAAATGCTACATATGCATTGCTGATCGTGTTCAGCCTCACCTCAGCGCACAACAGGATACTTCAGTTGGGTGGGGCTTTACATGGGCGCCGAGAAATATCGGCACATGGCCTAACATACATATCCATCTTTGTCTGCGCTGATCCCCACTCCTGTTTGTCTTTCCTGCACCCTGGCCTTCTCTTCATGTCCATTGCCGCCTCTTTCGTTTTCGCCGCCGGTACACCGTAGCAGTGCAACTGAGCCTCCTCACCCTGCGTCGAGTAGCGCGTGGTGAATCACAAAGTTAAAATGGGCGCCCTCTCGCCTTGAAAGTGGCTCACGCCAACCTGTGTGCTGCGCACTCTGAACGTGTGAGACTTTCGCTTGTGCATCTACATCTACACTGCAGCGCGTCTGGCCGTCATGGAGCGAAAGCGCTCGCGTGTGTATTCACGTGTGCTCGTGCGCACCCGTGCGCGTGCTCGCTCACGGCCCACTTCCTTCTGTGGGCCTACTTCCTCTGTTCTACTCACTCCCCTTGGCCTTCCCCGCTTCTTCCTCTACTGCCTCTTCCCCCCTTTCTTCCTTCAGCCGTCACCTCCGACTCTCTACCTGCCACGTTCTTGAAGGGTGTCTGTGTACAGCTCGGCACACCGTGAGTTCATATTGCGCGCGCGTATGTATATGTGCGTGTGTGGTGTGTGTGTATGACAGGTTACACGAGTTGTTCTTTGGTTGTTTGTTTCCTTTGGCGGGTGGTGGCCGTGTGCGTGCGTGTTTGGGTGCGTACCGCCCCGCTATCAACGTGAAGTTGTGGTGTGGTGTGTGTACATCTTCGTCTTCCTCATGGGTTCATCTCGCTTGTTGTTGTTGTTGTTGTTGTTGTGTGCCTAATTTCCCTGACTCGCGCGCTCTCTTTTTCTCAGTTTCTTTTCCCCTTTCCTTTCCTGTGCCGTTCCTCTTCCATCCCCCCCCCCTTCCCCCCCCCTACACTGTGCTTGCGGCTGCGCCGGACATACATCGTTGCCCATGCAACAGCCTCTTTTCGTTTTGTAGTTTCTTCCCATTCCCTTCCCTTCCCCTCCCCCGCTCCTCACTTACTTCCCATAACAGTTGTACACCACAACCACACATAACCCCCCCTTTCCCCACCCCCCCACACACGCGCTCACCTTTTTCCTCAAAGCGCCTCGTTGCTTAGTGGTGCAGAGCCGAGCGAAGACGCCACCGCCCGAGTCATGTTCTTCCACAGGGATGCTGCAGATGCATTGTACCTGCGCCCCAGCAGTACGTCCTGTCTTGACGCCTCTGCGGATATGCCCAACGCTACCCCCTCTTCCCGTCAAAGCTTTCTGCGGCACCCTAATGATAGCCTCCGCGGCCCCAACAACTCCTACGCTTGCGCAGCCCAGGACATGGGCTACCACACTTCGCACAGTGGCAAGAAAGTAGCGTGGCCGTCACTGCCACAGCGCACCTCTTGCCATGCCTATCCGTCTCACGAGGGAGTCATAGAGCCAGAAAGAGCGCAGTGCCACTCTGTCAACTCCTACCCTCGCTCCTCGAGGATAGCAGCAACTCCGTTGTCCACCACGGCAACACATGGCGTCGTGCACCTGTCGTCTGCGTACTGTTGCTCGACTGCGCCACTGTTCATTGGTGGTAGCGGTGTGTGCGGGCGTGCGGACTATCTTCCACATACCTGTCATGTATCTTCAATAGCGGCGCCATCAGCATCCGTAGCTCATTTCAATGACGCCTACAGAACTACTGCGGGCACATCCACCCGCTTCGCCGGCGGCGGTGCCAACCTGCCACCTCAGCGCGTAGGTGTTCATAACTGCAACAACGTTGACGGCGCTCGCGCGCACAGGTTGATGAACTCGACGACGCTTGCTGTGGCGCGGAGTGTCGGCGCGGCGTTGGGCACGGGGTCGGCTCAGCGGCCCTCTAGCGCTCCCTCCGGTGCACCGCCAATGATGCCAGCTGCGCCAAGTGGCCGACGAAGCGGTGCTTCTTCAGCTGTGTACGTAGCGAACACACACAGCAGCAGCAGCAGTAGACGGAAGAAGCTTCTACCACCCCCGACGCCGCACTCTTCGTTCACCTTTGAGTCCGACTCGCAGAGGGTGCAGGCGTGCAGACTTCGCACATCAGCCCTCAGCGCTGTCCCCATCCATGTGGTAGCTCGCAGCTCATTCGAAGAGGTGGCAGCCGCCCGGTACAGAGCGCCCACCAGAAACGGCAACGGCGCAACGCCATCGACAGTGTCACCACAGGCACGTTCGTCCTTGGCACCATCTTCATCAGCGATGCACAAGAACATCACGATGGCAGCATTGGACCAGGGTAATGGGGAGTATGCCGCAATCTCCACCATCTCAGCACGCCCAACGAGGTGGTCCGCTGATGTTCCATCGCCATTGGTGCCTGTGCGTTCAGCCCTCACAGACGGAAGTTTACTGACGTGTAAAGGAGAGGCAGTTCACATCGCTAGGCCTCCAGAGAGGCCGCAGCTGTACCAGGCCTCATCAACAGTCGCGGAGCAGGATTCACGCAGCGGCAAGGCAGACTCATCCGCGTACAGCGGTGCCGAAGACGTATCGGCATGGTGGACTGTCGACATCTTCATCATCACCGTTTCAGGTCACTGCGACTCCGCCCACGAGGAGGCCGCGGTGATGAGGGCTGCCGCGCTGTTGCGGTCACCAGCCGACATGCGCGCGGCTCGGTCGATTCAGTGCAGGGCACCGGTGCTACCAGCCGATGCGTCAGCAGAGGAGGCATGGGACATGACGCAGTCTTTTCTGCGCTGTATTGCGCTCACATCCCTCCGCACCTTCTCGCCACACTGTGTACCACAGGGCTACTTCTATTTTGATACGGACTTTAACCAATATGTCCAGCTTTCCGCGGACACGCTGTCATTGGCGAGTACGCTGTTCTCCGTCGTGATGGTGGCAGCAGGGGTCGACACCCCCATCGTAGAGGAAGGTTGTGAAGGGCAGGCAGAGATGTCGGACGCAACGGCGGAGGGCGCGCAGGAGGTTTTGGGGTTGCGTCCATGCCTCGTTGCGCAGCATCACCACATGCTCACACACGCCTCACCGCCCTGTGACCGCGACGGCGCGGTGCCACGCCATCTCTGGGGTGACAGCGCCGAGCGTGGTTTGACTGCCATCACTCCTCGTCTACCTGGAGGCCGCCCCACCTCGGCGCCTCACCACGGACCATGTCCCTTGGCGCAGCCGCGCAGTTTGGTGGACATAGCGTCGGCGCCGTCTACCGCGGCGGGCAGCTCATCTCGACCCCGACCTGCGTTTGACCGGAGTACCAGCAGCAACAGCCCTTTCAATCCAGAGAAGGTACCCCCGTACCAACGACACCCTCATAGGTTCTGCAAGGCAGCGGTAGTGTCGCCAGACGCGCGAGGCAACGACGACTCCACCGGCATGATTCTCACGTACGACGGCAACTCAGATGAGGACGGCCGCTACCTAATGGGCTCGAACGATGTGGCGGATGATGTCGATGATGCCGTTTACGGCGTCGCATCTCCTCCTCCGCTGCCGCTGTCGTACAGGGATCGTACATACGGCCTTTACGTGGATGATTCTTGTGTTGCATGGGAGGGGACGGGCGATGTTGCTGGTAGCCAATCCAGCAATGTCAACGTGGTCTACATCGATGACAACGAAGCTGCCCTACATGCGGAGGCGAGGGAGTCACAAGAGAGGCTGAGCAGCGAGCTGCCAAGGCGGCGGAACGGCAACTTCGCGCGAGCTACGGCGGCAATAGCAGCAGCAGCAACCCTGACAACCCTAGCTGTCTTCAGCGCTTTTACAACGCCTCACAGTCCTCGAAGCCGCCGACACACCCGCTTCCAACCTGCCCCGCTACGCACGGGCTGCTCGCCCGGCTGGGTAGTGGCAGCAGAGCCCCGGCACCGCATCGTCCAACGGCTCCCGTGCAAGGGTACAGCCATGTAGAGGTTGCCGCGACAATACGAGGAACTTCTTCACCGCCCCTTCCTGGTCCCCCTCGACAGCCGCCACCTCAACAGCTGTTCTTCGACGACCCCATTTTTCAGCGGCACTTGCAGAGCCCATTCAAGCGGTCGATGTCCTCTTCACAACCCGCTGCAGGAAGTGCAGAGGGGTGCGATGGCGGACGCTACCCTACCTACGTGCCATCCCCGCCCCGTACGGCCCCAGCAGCACCATCGCCACCACACGGAGCCTACATGCCTGTAGCGCATCCGTATTTCGATCCCTCCTCGTCGATGGGATCGTACATGGCTGAGTTTGCTCCAACTCCGCGATTCAGTGCGCATCCCACGGAGGCGTCGCCACTAGCGATGAATCCAGCGCAGCGTGGAGCCCTCAATGCACTGCTGCAGCGGTCTGTCCAGATGTGGCAGCAGGGATACAGCTCACCGACACATTGCCCGCAATCACCAGCATCACCAATCTCGACTGGTGACGTGGATGCCGCGGCCGCACCTCCACCTGCGATGACGTCAACAAGACCCCGGCCCTCCCGCTCGGCAGCGGACGCAGAGGTGAACTCTGCTGCTTCCGCCGTCATGGTTGCAATCGCCTCCACCGCCTATCCTCTCGGCACGTCCTCGTTTAGCTCGCTGTCTCAGCCTCTGCCGTGGTCTCTGACGGATGCCACAGTACTTCAAGATGTCGCGGTGCCACCACCAACGTCCGTAGAGCTGAGCACAGTCACGCCAATGGGCCACAACCGCTCTTCCTCTCCACCCAAAGACGAGTGTTGTGCGACAACGGTCGACGAGGCGGACGTACCAGGTGAAATCGAAGCGGATGCGCTGGTCAGCGAACACACTGCTGCAGCCGCTATTGCGGCGCTCTCTGAGTCGCACTCGGGCGCAGGGAAGACAACAACGATCACAGCCGACGATGTACAGAATGAGGCCCCAGTGGTGGTGATGCCACAGGATGATCAGCGCGACAAGGAATGGGCTGAACGAGAGTACCGCACAGACACCATACCAGCTTTAGAGAGCGCTGAGGAGGATGAAGAGGCTGTCGGCGTGCACGTAGACACGCATGACGATGTGAGGCGATCCACGGCTGTTGCGACGGCTGCGACGACCGCCGCGGACGCTCGGGGGAGCAGGGGCGGGGGCGGTGGTACTCTTTGGAACTTGGCAGACACAGAGGCAACACCGATGCCGGGGACTGACAGCAGGGGAGGAGTAGTGATGGAGCCATATGTGGTGCGAGAAGCGCTGTCGGGGGCGCACACCCCCGCACACGAGGAGGTGTCCCGCAAGGAGCAGTACGACATCGGCGCCGGCACTGAGCTTCTCCCTTCAGTAGAAGGAACCGAGACATCACCACTGGCGGCAGCAGTGGAGCAGCCTTTACCTGTGCGAGAACCGCCGCCAAAGGCAAGCGAGGACCTATTCCCTGCCGCTAGTGCTGGCCCATCCCACTCGCCTAGCCCTCCTCACGAACCGTCGGAAGAGCCGAGCACTGCCACTTACGTATGGGCAACTTCGCCACCGAGAGCCGATGGTGCTAGGGAGTTTTCAGCAGGCATACCAGCTGCCTTTTCAGTCAATTCCAATGACGCTGCAGGAGGCCAAAATACAAACGCCTCTCCGACATCGACGCTAGTGTATAGCGCAGCGAAGGAGATACCTGCGGCTGATAGCTCTGCCCCGACTCATGCTGCAGAGGGAGGTGATGGGGTCGCTGCGAGTTTGGAGGAGCACAAGGAGTCGGCGCGGACGTCTCCGGCCGACACTCACATGGAGCTGTCAAGCTCCGCTGAAAGTGCAGAGGCCGAGGACCTCAACATCATTTCTCCGGTCACCGCCGCGGATGCTCTTCAAGGTATGCACAACGTACACGCCGATGCGCCTGGGCTGGTAGAGTCGTGGCGGCCGTCTCCGGTGCCTCCCGCGACGGCACCACCAGCTGAGTATTCCACGGAGGTGCCACGATCACAGAGCGACAGTCACATGACGGCTGGAACCGAGGGCCCTAGTGAGAGTTCCAGCAATGTTGACCAGGCCGACGAGGTCACGGACATCGCCGTGGCTGATAGCGTGAGTGGTGTAAGCACCCACATTGTAGCAGCGGAAGCTGTAGGGGGAATCCCAGCCACTGATTCAGCCGCTGAGCCGATGGACACGGAGCAGTCCAGCAGAGAGCAGGAGGGAGCGGACTGCAGGCCCAAAGGCAGCGCTTCCGACCTCAATGGCTGCGCCGCCGACGACTCGGCGGCCCGGTTAAAGGCGAGGCCGTGCCCCGATGATGCCTCTTTATTGCCCTCAGAGGAGCGGCCTTCGGCTTTAACAGACGCCATCGCAATGAAGACAGATGACGACAACGGGGCCGCAACTACACGAGAGGACGAGGGCGAAGAGGAAGACTTGGCCTGCTCGGTGAAGCCGACGCGCGTGGCAGCATGGGAGGCGCATGATGAAGGGCACCACGCTGCTGTGGGTAGGGGTAGCGAGGCTGTGCCGCCGCTCAAGCGCGATGACGGTGCGGAGTGCAGTGATAACGCGAAGAATAAAGGCGACGAGACACTCCGCGAGACAGCGGCTGCTGGTACTCGGCAGCAAAGGGAGACATACGATGCGTCAAGTTCACCACAGGCTCTCGACTCCAAGGGCAATGGCGAGTTGGGCGATGCTGTTGCGGCGGAGATGGCGCCGAGCGAAAACGACGAAGAGGAGGAAGGCTCCTTCGGCGCGACGGCAAATGCAAACACACTACTGTCGCAGCCGGATATGGCAGCGGACGCTGAGGTCGTCGCTGCAGGAGGCGATGCGACCCCGCACGTGATGACCTCTGCGTCTGTGTTCCTGCCTGCGCCTGTGCTTTCTGTCTTGACAGACAGAGAAAAAGAAGAAGACCTGGATGCACCGCCTCAGGTGCTACATCACCGCGCTGCGGTAGCAGCGGCGGCGGCGGCCAACGCCTTCTACGGGTTATGGGAGGGGTGGGTAACGGAGAGTAGCACAGGTGACGGCGATGACGCCGGTGGTGCTGGCCATGTCGACACAACCGCTGAGGGCGAGGATGAAGAGGAGAGAGATCCGAGCCATCCCAGTACCACATCTGAGGCGGTTACAACCACTACGATTACGACGACTCAGAACGACTACGATGGGGTAGTAGATGTCCCCATGGACGTTTTCTGCGATTCCCTTTCCCTCACAAACAATCAAATACTAATCCGCCGCTGCGAGAGGCGAGCTGAGGATACGTCGGTTTCGGCGACGGCGAGCTTGGCAGACCCAAGCGACCCGCCCGCTCACACAGTGGACTCCGATATGCGCCTGCCACTGGCGCAGCGGCGTGTGACGCTCATGGCGTACTGCGACGTTGGCACAGGCGCGGCAGATGCACTTTCTCATTTCCACCACGAAGAGGTCTCACCCGCTGGTGCCATCATGGATGCCGTAGGAGAAGCTTCAACCTTTGATGCAAGCGGCGTCCACGCCGAGGCTCCTGGGAACCCTACTGGAGGGGAGGTGCACGTGGCGCCGCCCTCTGTTGTCGAGGCTCTTGCGCCCGCTGTGGATGTTTCACAACCACTCCCGGCTCCCTCAAGCGCAGAAATTTCCTCGTCCTTCGTATCTACGCCATCATCATCGTTGGCAGCGTCACAGCTGGTCGCATCGCCGAAAGAGTCTCTAGCGCAAACTAACGCAAACACTGATGATGATGGCAATCAGTTCTCGAGCGCTGTGCGAGGGGCAGAGGGGCTGCCGGACGCCACCAATGATGAGTCACACGTGGCGCCATTCAGGAGTGCTGCGACCCATGTAGACGGTTCCCTACTTCCGTTGCTGGAGGTGCCTAGTGACGATGGTAGTGACGGCGCAGTCAAGCTCAGGATGCCAACGACCAGAGCAGCCTCAGAGGCTAGTGCGGCCGATGCCCTGCAGCCGCCGCTCCCGCCGCGCAACGACGGTGCAATGAAGAGGACGATGGTGCTACTGGGCTTTCCCGGGTCGGCGTGGGAGCTCATCATGGCCCACCACTACGAGGGCATGCATGACGCCTTCACGAACGACTCCGCTGTGGCGGCCGGCGTGCCTATCTCCGCAATCCAGGACGTGCGCTACAGCAAGGGAAGTCTCTTAGTCGATTTCTATGTGTTGCACCCGGCGAGTGTTGATGCGGTCTTCATTCGGGATCAGATGTCAAATTACTCGTATCCGACTCTCTGGGCCTTTTATGAGGTCAAGAAGCGCGAGCAAAAGAGGCTTCTGCGCAGCCACAGGATGAGCGTAGCGGGTGCAGTGCCCGTGCAGTGTCTCCCACTACCTCCAACGCCGGCGCTCTCGTCACATGAGGAGGTGGGATGGACATCCTCTTAGTCTGCGTGCGTCTAAGGATGTGTGTGTGTGTGTGTGTGTGTGTGTGGATGTGTGGATGTGCTGCTCTCTGCTTGTGTCGCCGCTCACTTGTCTCTTCCGTCCTCCCCTCTTCTCCTTTTTCGTTTCTGCTTCGACTCGCCTTATGGGCGTATCAGAGAGTCTGTCCTCCTCTGTTTGATGCTTCTCTGCATCGCTGTCCTCCCCATATGCGTCTGCGTAATGACAATGTTTACGGTGTTCATGTCGTTGTCTCCCCTCCATTTTGAGTGTTCGGGTGTATCATCGAGTGCGCGGCTTGTAGGCGTCGGAAAGTATGACTGCGACGAGGCGCGTGGATGTCCCCATCCACCTCCTCTCTCCCTCCCCACTTCCTTACTCTCGTGTAGTGTGTGGTGGAGGAATCCGTGTCTTCTATCCTCTCCTCTTCCCCCACTGGCCTTTGTTGGTGAGTCTCTGTGTGGCTTCTCTTTTCTCTGTACCTCAGATGTAACGCGCGTGTAAGGCGAGCAAAAATTGAAAGTACCCCCGCGCCCTCATAGGCAGCAGCTCAGATGCATAGGGAAGGCAGTTTGTGTGGGAGCCTGTGCGCACACCAGCAAAATGGCCGTCGGTGGCTGACGCGCCTGCCATGCTTTGTATCTCAGTTTCCCCTCCACTCCTATCTGTTCTCCCTCCCCTCGTGAACCTGAAGAGGGGCTCCTGGAAAGCCAGGAAGGGCGTGGCAGCGGAGAAGGAAAAATTAGAAAAATGGCAGAAGTGTGGCGGAAAGAGAGAGGTCATTGCAGCAAGTGTGGTCCACCTTAGCGTAGCCACACTGCAACCGAGGCCGTAGCTTTGCACCCCTATCGACCTAGCTTACTTCGCTGCTCCTCGCCCTCCTCCCCCTCGTGTTGGGCAAAGGTATCGCCAGCAGCGGCGCATGGTACCACCATGGCAGGGCTGCCACTGCAGCTGCCTCCTCTACCACCTCCTTCACAGGATCAGAGAGGGTGGCGCGCTGTCTCGAGTGCTCTCTCCCTCTCTTTCCCCCAAACTCCTGCTCCTTTCCGCTCTCTTCTGCGCGTTTTGTTTTTCGATTTCATTTTGCCACCTTTGCTAAGCCAAACCGTCGTCAATACCCACACACACTCACACACAAACTGCGCTACACAATTACGAGGGCTCTTTCATAACTCACGCGAGAAGAAGCTAAGAGAAAGCGGTGCAACTCTGCGCGTTGCTCTCCGAGTGCAGCAGCAACGCGCCGCCCATACACACGCTCTCTACTGAGCGTAGTTGTGCACCATTCCTCGTAATTCATCTTGCGAGCGGAAGGAGTGAAAAGGAGTGCAATTTACTGCGTACCGTCTACCTCCCCCCACAACACGGTGGCGATGGGAAGGGGGAAGGGTGTGAAGGCTACTCTCCTACTTGGCTTTGTTCTCTCTCGTTCACTCTCACACTTCTTACCCTCCCCTCTGTGGTGGTTGTACGTGCCACAGGCATGTCCATGTCCAGACAGCAGAACTACGAATGTACCCCCTGATTCATCCATTGAGGTTTCTGCACTAACAAGCGGCCTACAGCCTCATCAACACCCACGCTCAAACTTTTCTATCACTTCCATCCCAGCCGTGCATTCTCTGCGCTGCAACGTCACAGGGGCTTTCCCTCGCCAAGCATGCCACCGCCGCAGTCATCGTCACCGAAGGGGGGCTGCGAATCACAGAAGGCGGTGTGCGCACCGCGTGGTGATGGCGCTGTAGCGGCCGTGCCTGTAGGTCGTTTAAGCTCCTCATCCCTACGCAGAGCACGACCCACTGAGACGGCAAAAACGACTGCACCTTCGACGTTGCAGGTCCTGAGGTCGCCTTCGCGACTTCTAGGTCAGAAACGACGTGTGTCAGGAGCCCTTCAGCAACGCTGCGACGTGGACACGACGCCTGCAGTTGTTCGCGTTGAGTCTGCGAGCTCTGTGACTAACACCGGTTGGTTTTATCCCTTACGCGCCCTGGAGCGGCAGCGCCAGACGGCGGCAGATGCGTACATTCCCTTCACCATCGTTTCTGCGGAAGCCGAGTCTTCCCAGCGAGCGCGACGTGGGTTCACCACAATCGCTGTGGACTCAGGTTGCTGTAACGGTGGAGGCTCAAACACCCTCACCACTTTGCCGCTTCTAGGCAGCGGTCCCGTAGGAACCTTGAAACTCTCGGGGGACAGGCATGTGCCGCCGCCCTCTGTCAGGCAGAAGCCAGGCGCCGATGCGGTGATACCCACGCAGGACGGCTTCTTCACCGCTGACCGCATTCGCTGGACATCCTTAGTCGCAGCAGAACCACCGTCACGCAAGTTCAGGATTCATGAGTATCGATCGCGACCTTGTCAAAGTGCTGGTTCTCGCTTCCCAACGACGCCTATCAAAGGCTCGCGTCGCGGTTCTACTGCGTGCCCATGTACTCGGGATGAAGGGATCGATACGCTGGCGGTGAACGTTGATGCAGCATTCCTAACGCAGAGTACCCTGCCACGGATATCATCGTTGGCGGTGCTACCGGGCGCCGCGAGCTCAGAGGCATACACCCACAACATCTCTGTGCAGTACGCGCGGCTCAATCGTTTGATCAGAGGCTACCGGGCCTCAGACCACCATGTCACTGTCGCTTCCGACGTGGCCTCTGGCGAGGCAGCAACGGTGTTAACACCAGAGATGGCGACAAATACCCTATCCCCACAACCGCCCGCCACTACTAACGCCGCTCGGTTAACATTCCCGCCGTCTGTTCCTTCACCACGGCGCTCTTCCGTCTCCCTCGCAGCACCACCCAGCTTCCTTCTCACTACGCCTGCAGTTCAGCACACATGCCATTCGACTGTGCAGGTATACAGACGGCCTTTCTTCGCCTCGCTCACCCCCTCCACTTCTAGGGCTACAGAACCACCCCTGACTGGAGCACGCAAAGACTTTCCTCAGCTTCTAACTGATCAACAACAACCGCAACCACACGACGACTGTCCCAGCACTAACTCACAACGCCCCATCCTCAGCCCTTTTGCGCCTACCGACGCCTCCCGCGGTACACAGCACTACACCCGCAATGCCCGGGCACGCATTCAGCGAAACTCTGCGACCACCCGACTAAGGCATCACAATAGCCTCTTTCAGAGCGAACAGCACCAACGTACCCACATCGCCGCGGAGGCAGCCCACGCTCTCAACACCCTACTCAGCCTGCACATCTGCTACCGCCAGTACGCAGCATCACACCTTACTCCCTGCACAGAACCAACCACACTCGCCACACAACGCCAACCGCAACAACCAGTTGCCCCACTCCATTCTCCCCACGTCCGCCATACCATAACGAAGAGGAGCAACACAAACATCCACACCTCGTTTGCACCACCAGACCCATACAGTGCAGTGCAAAAAACCGCTGAGGAGGCCGCTGAGCTGGAGGCTCTGGTGGTGCTGGAGAGAACTTCGTGCAGTGCCGCCGAGGAGGCCGCTGAGCCGGAGGCTCTGGTGGTGCCGGAGAAAGCTTCGCGCAGTGCCGCTGAGGAGGCCGCTGAGCCGGAGGCTGTGGTGGTGCTGGAGAAAGCTTCGTGCAGTGCCGCTGAGGAGGCCGCTGTGCCGGAGGCTCTGGTGGTGCTGGAGAGAACTTCGTGCAGTGCCGCCGAGGAGGCCGTTGTGCCGGAGGCTCTGGTGGTGCCGGAGAGAACTGCGTGCAGTGCCGCCGAGGAGGCTGCTGTGCCGGAGGCTCTGGTGGTGCCGGAGAAAGCTTCGTGCAGTGCCGCTGAGGAGGCCGCTGAGCCGGAGGCTCTGGTGGTGCTGGAGAAGGCTTCGTGCAGTGCCGCTGAGGAGGCCGCTGAGCCGGAGGCTCTGGTGGTGCTGGAGAGAACTTCGTGCAGTGCCGCTGAGGAGGCCGCTGTGCCGGAGGCTCTGGTGGTGCCGGAGAAGGCTTCGTGCAGTGCCGCGAGGAGGCCGCTGGCCGGAGGCTCTGGTGGTGCTGGAGAAGGCTTCGTGCAGTGCCGCTGAGGAGGCCGCTGAGCCGGAGGCTCTGGTGGTGCTGGAGAAACTTCGTGCAGTGCCGCCTGAGGAGGCCGCTGTGCCGGAGGCTCTGGTGGTGCTGGGAGAAGGCTTCGTGCAGTGCCGCTGAGGAGGCCGCTGTGCCGGAGGCTCTGGTGGTGCTGGAGAAAGCTTCGCGCAGTGCCGCTGAGGAGGCCGCTGTGCCGGAGGCTCTGGTGGTGCTGGAGAGAACTTCGTGCAGTGCCGCTGAGGAGGCCGCTGAGCCGGAGGCTCTGGTGGTGCTGGAGAAGGCTTCGTGCAGTGCCGCTGAGGAGGCCGCTGTGCCGGAGGCTCTGGTGGTGCTGGAGAAAGCTTCGCGCAGTGCCGCTGAGGAGGCCGCTGTGCCGGAGGCTCTGGTGGTGCTGGAGAAGCTTCGTGCAGTGCCGCTGAGGAGGCCGCTGTGCCGGAGGCTCTGGTGGTGCTGGAGAAAGCTTCGTGCAGTGCCGCTGAGGAGGCCGCTGAGCCGGAGGCTCTGGTGGTGCGGAGAAGCTTCGGCAGTGCCGCTGAGGAGGCCGCTGGCCGGAGGCTCTGGTGGTGCGGAGAAGCTTCGTGCAGTGCCGCTGAGGAGGCCGCTGAGCCGGAGGCTCTGGTGGTGCTGGAGAGAACTTCGTGCAGTGCCGCTGAGGAGGCCGCTGTGCCGGAGGCTCTGGTGGTGCCGGAGAAAGCTTCGTGCAGTGCCGCTGAGGAGGCCGCTGAGCCGGAGGCTCTGGTGGTGCTGGAGAAAGCTTCGTGCAGTGCCGCTGAGGAGGCCGCTGTGCCGGAGGCTCTGGTGGTGCTGGAGAGAACTTCGTGCAGTGCCGCTGAGGAGGCCGCTGTGCCGGAGGCTCTGGTGGTGCGGAGAAGGCTTCGTGCAGTGCCGCTGAGGAGGCCGCTGTGCCGGAGGCTCTGGTGGTGCTGGAGAAAGCTTCGCGCAGTGCCGCTGAGGAGGCCGCTGTGCCGGAGGCTCTGGTGGTGCTGGAGAGAACTTCGTGCAGTGCCGCTGAGGAGGCCGCTGGCCGGAGGCTCTGGTGGTGCAGGAGAAGGCTTCGTGCAGTGCCGCTGAGGAGGCCGCTGTGCCGGAGGCTCTGGTGGTGCTGGAGAAACTTCGTGCAGTGCCGCTGAGGAGGCCGCTGAGCCAGAGGCTCTGGTGGTGCTGGAGAGAACTTCGTGCAGTGCCGCCGAGGAGGCCGCTGAGCCGGAGGCTCTGGTGGTGCCGGAGAGAACTTCGTGCAGTGCCGCTGAGGAGGCCGCTGAGCCGGAGGCTCTGGTGGTGCCGGAGAAGGCTTCGTGCAGTGCCGCCGAGGAGGCCGCTGTGCCGGAGGCTCTGGTGGTGCTGGAGAAGGCTTCGCGCAGTGCCGCTGAGGAGGCCGCTGTGCCGGAGGCTCTGGTGGTGCTAGAGAAGGCTTCGCGCAGTGCCGCTGAGGAGGCCGCTGTGCCGGAGGCTCTGGTGGTGCTGGAGAGAACTTCGTGCAGTGCCGCCGAGGAGGCCGCTGAGCCGGAGGCTCTGGTGGTGCTGGAGAAAGCTTCGTGCAGTGCCGCTGAGGAGGCCGCTGTGCCGGAGGCTCTGGTGGTGCTGGAGAGAACTTCGTGCAGTGCCGCTGAGGAGGCCGCTGTGCCGGAGGCTCTGGTGGTGCAGGAGAAGGCTTCGTGCAGTGCCGCTGAGGAGGCCGCTGTGCCGGAGGCTCTGGTGGTGCTGGAGAAAACTTCGTGCAGTGCCGCTGAGGAGGCCGCTGAGCCAGAGGCTCTGGTGGTGCTGGAGAGAACTTCGTGCAGTGCCGCCGAGGAGGCCGCTGAGCCGGAGGCTCTGGTGGTGCCGGAGAGAACTTCGTGCAGTGCCGCTGAGGAGGCCGCTGAGCCGGAGGCTCTGGTGGTGCCGGAGAAGGCTTCGTGCAGTGCCGCTGAGGAGGCCGCTGAGCCGGAGGCTCTGGTGGTGCCGGAGAAGGCTTCGTGCAGTGCCGCCGAGGAGGCCGCTGTGCCGGAGGCTCTGGTGGTGCTGGAGAAGGCTTCGCGCAGTGCCGCTGAGGAGGCCGCTGTGCCGGAGGCTCTGGTGGTGCAGGAGAAGGCTTCGTGCAGTGCCGCTGAGGAGGCCGCTGTGCCGGAGGCTCTGGTGGTGCTGGAGAAGGCTTCGTGCAGTGCCGCCGAGGAGGCCGCTGAGCCGGAGGCTCTGGTTGTGCTAGAGAAGGCTTCGCGCAGTGCCGCTGAGGACGCCGCTGTGCCGGAGGCTCTGGTTGTGGTAGAGAAGGCTTCGCGCAGTGCCGCCGAGGAGGCCGCTGAGCCGGAGGCTCTGGTGGTGCTGGAGAAAGCTTCGTGCAGTGCCGCTGAGGAGGCCGCTGTGCCGGAGGCTCTGGTGGTGCTGGAGAGAACTTCGTGCAGTGCCGCCGAGGAGGCCGCTGAGCCGGAGGCTCTGGTGGTGCTGGAGAAAGCTTCGCGCAGTGCCGCTGAGGAGGCCGCTGAGCCGGAGGCTCTGGTGGTGCCGGAGAAGGCTTCGTGCAGTGCCGCTGAGGAGGCCGCTGAGCCGGAGGCTCTGGTGGTGCCGGAGAAGGCTTCGTGCAGTGCCGCTGAGGAGGCCGCTGAGCCGGAGGCTCTGGTGGTGCCGGAGAGAACTGCGTGCAGTGCCGCCGAGGAGGCTGCTGAGCCGGAGGCTCTGGTGGTGCTGGAGAAAGCTTCGCGCAGTGCCGCTGAGGAGGCCGCTGAGCCGGAGGCTCTGGTGGTGCTGGAGAAAGCTTCGTGCAGTGCCGCTGAGGAGGCCGCTGTGCCGGAGGCTCTGGTGGTGCTGGAGAAGGCTTCGCGCAGTGCCGCTGAGGAGGCCGCTGAGCCGGAGGCTCTGGTGGTGCTGGAGAAAGCTTCGCGCAATGCCGCCGAGGAGGCCGCTGTGCCGGAGGCTCTGGTGGTGCTGGAGAAGGCTTCGTGCAGTGCCGCTGAGGAGGCCGCTGTGCCGGAGGCTCTGGTGGTGCTGGAGAGAACTTCGTGCAGTGCCGCTGAGGAGGCCGCTGAGCCGGAGGCTCTGGTGGTGCCGGAGAAGGCTTCGTGCAGTGCCGCCGAGGAGGCCGCTGTGCCGGAGGCTCTGGTGGTGCTGGAGAAGGCTTCGTGCAGTGCCGCTGAGGAGGCCGCTGTGCCGGAGGCTCTGGTGGTGCTGGAGAAAGCGTCGCGCAGTGCCGCTGAGGAGGCCGCTGAGCCGGAGGCTCTGGTGGTGCCGGAGAAGGCTTCGTGCAGTGCCGCCGAGGAGGCCGCTGAGCCGGAGGCTCTGGTGGTGCTGGAGAAAGCTTCGTGCAGTGCCGCTGAGGAGGCCGCTGAGCTGGAGGCTCTGGTGGTGCCGGAGAGAACTTCGTGCAGTGCCGCTGAGGAGGCCGTTGTGCCGGAGGCTCTGGTGGTGCCGGAGAGAACTGCGTGCAGTGCCGCTGAGGAGGCCGCTGAGCCGGAGGCTCTGGTGGTGCTGGAGAAAGCTTCGCGCAGTGCCGCCGAGGAGGCCGCTGAGCCAGAGGCTCTGGTGGTGCTGGAGAGAGCTTCGTGCAGTGCCGCCGAGGAGGCCGCTGTGCCGGAGGCTCTGGTGGTGCCGGAGAGAACTTCGTGCAGTGCCGCTGAGGAGGCCGTTGTGCCGGAGGCTCTGGTGGTGCCGGAGAGAACTGCGTGCAGTGCCGCTGAGGAGGCCGCTGAGCCGGAGGCTCTGGTGGTGCTGGAGAAAGCTTCGCGCAGTGCCGCCGAGGAGGCCGCTGAGCCAGAGGCTCTGGTGGTGCTGGAGAGAACTTCGTGCAGTGCCGCTGAGGAGGCCGCTGAGCCGGAGGCTCTGGTGGTGCCGGAGAAAGCTTCGCGCAGTGCCGCTGAGGAGGCCGCTGAGCCGGAGGCTCTGGTGGTGCCGGAGAAGGCTTCGTGCAGTGCCGCTGAGGAGGCCGCTGAGCCGGAGGCTCTGGTGGTGCTGGAGAAGGCTTCGCGCAGTGCCGCTGAGGAGGCCGCTGAGCCGGAGGCTCTGGTGGTGCTGGAGAAAGCTTCGCGCAGTGCCGCCAAGGAGGCCGCTGTGCCGGAGGCTCTGGTGGTGCTGGAGAAGGCTTCGTGCAGTGCCGCTGAGGAGGCCGCTGAGCCGGAGGCTCTGGTGGTGCTGGAGAAAGCTTCGCGCAGTGCCGCCGAGGAGGCCGCTGAGCCAGAGGCTCTGGTGGTGCTGGAGAGAACTTCGTGCAGTGCCGCCGAGGAGGCCGCTGTGCCGGAGGCTCTGGTGGTGCCGGAGAAAGCTTCGCGCAGTGCCGCCGAGGAGGCCGCTGAGCCAGAGGCTCTGGTGGTGCTGGAGAGAACTTCGTGCAGTGCCGCTGAGGAGGCCGCTGTGCCGGAGGCTCTGGTGGTGCAGGAGAAGGCTTCGTGCAGTGCCGCTGAGGAGGCCGCTGTGCCGGAGGCTCTGGTGGTGCTGGAGAAAACTTCGTGCAGTGCCGCTGAGGAGGCCGCTGAGCCAGAGGCTCTGGTGGTGCTGGAGAGAACTTCGTGCAGTGCCGCCGAGGAGGCCGCTGAGCCGGAGGCTCTGGTGGTGCCGGAGAGAACTTCGTGCAGTGCCGCTGAGGAGGCCGCTGTGCCGGAGGCTCTGGTTGTGCTAGAGAAGGCTTCGCGCAGTGCCGCTGAGGACGCCGCTGTGCCGGAGGCTCTGGTTGTGGTAGAGAAGGCTTCGCGCAGTGCCGCCGAGGAGGCCGCTGAGCCGGAGGCTCTGGTGGTGCTGGAGAAAGCTTCGTGCAGTGCCGCTGAGGAGGCCGCTGTGCCGGAGGCTCTGGTGGTGCTGGAGAGAACTTCGTGCAGTGCCGCCGAGGAGGCCGCTGAGCCGGAGGCTCTGGTGGTGCTGGAGAAAGCTTCGCGCAGTGCCGCTGAGGAGGCCGCTGAGCCGGAGGCTCTGGTGGTGCCGGAGAAGGCTTCGTGCAGTGCCGCTGAGGAGGCCGCTGAGCCGGAGGCTCTGGTGGTGCCGGAGAAGGCTTCGTGCAGTGCCGCTGAGGAGGCCGCTGAGCCGGAGGCTCTGGTGGTGCCGGAGAGAACTGCGTGCAGTGCCGCCGAGGAGGCTGCTGAGCCGGAGGCTCTGGTGGTGCTGGAGAAAGCTTCGCGCAGTGCCGCTGAGGAGGCCGCTGAGCCGGAGGCTCTGGTGGTGCTGGAGAAAGCTTCGTGCAGTGCCGCTGAGGAGGCCGCTGTGCCGGAGGCTCTGGTGGTGCTGGAGAAGGCTTCGCGCAGTGCCGCTGAGGAGGCCGCTGAGCCGGAGGCTCTGGTGGTGCTGGAGAAAGCTTCGCGCAATGCCGCCGAGGAGGCCGCTGTGCCGGAGGCTCTGGTGGTGCTGGAGAAGGCTTCGTGCAGTGCCGCTGAGGAGGCCGCTGTGCCGGAGGCTCTGGTGGTGCTGGAGAGAACTTCGTGCAGTGCCGCTGAGGAGGCCGCTGAGCCGGAGGCTCTGGTGGTGCCGGAGAAGGCTTCGTGCAGTGCCGCCGAGGAGGCCGCTGTGCCGGAGGCTCTGGTGGTGCTGGAGAAGGCTTCGTGCAGTGCCGCTGAGGAGGCCGCTGTGCCGGAGGCTCTGGTGGTGCTGGAGAAGGCTTCGTGCAGTGCCGCTGAGGAGGCCGCTGTGCCGGAGGCTCTGGTGGTGCTGGAGAAAGCGTCGCGCAGTGCCGCTGAGGAGGCCGCTGAGCCGGAGGCTCTGGTGGTGCCGGAGAAGGCTTCGTGCAGTGCCGCCGAGGAGGCCGCTGAGCCGGAGGCTCTGGTGGTGCTGGAGAAAGCTTCGTGCAGTGCCGCTGAGGAGGCCGCTGAGCTGGAGGCTCTGGTGGTGCCGGAGAGAACTTCGTGCAGTGCCGCTGAGGAGGCCGTTGTGCCGGAGGCTCTGGTGGTGCCGGAGAGAACTGCGTGCAGTGCCGCTGAGGAGGCCGCTGAGCCGGAGGCTCTGGTGGTGCTGGAGAAAGCTTCGCGCAGTGCCGCCGAGGAGGCCGCTGAGCCAGAGGCTCTGGTGGTGCTGGAGAGAGCTTCGTGCAGTGCCGCCGAGGAGGCCGCTGTGCCGGAGGCTCTGGTGGTGCCGGAGAGAACTTCGTGCAGTGCCGCTGAGGAGGCCGTTGTGCCGGAGGCTCTGGTGGTGCCGGAGAGAACTGCGTGCAGTGCCGCTGAGGAGGCCGCTGAGCCGGAGGCTCTGGTGGTGCTGGAGAAAGCTTCGCGCAGTGCCGCCGAGGAGGCCGCTGAGCCAGAGGCTCTGGTGGTGCTGGAGAGAACTTCGTGCAGTGCCGCTGAGGAGGCCGCTGAGCCGGAGGCTCTGGTGGTGCCGGAGAAAGCTTCGCGCAGTGCCGCTGAGGAGGCCGCTGAGCCGGAGGCTCTGGTGGTGCCGGAGAAGGCTTCGTGCAGTGCCGCTGAGGAGGCCGCTGAGCCGGAGGCTCTGGTGGTGCTGGAGAAGGCTTCGCGCAGTGCCGCTGAGGAGGCCGCTGAGCCGGAGGCTCTGGTGGTGCTGGAGAAAGCTTCGCGCAGTGCCGCCAAGGAGGCCGCTGTGCCGGAGGCTCTGGTGGTGCTGGAGAAGGCTTCGTGCAGTGCCGCTGAGGAGGCCGCTGAGCCGGAGGCTCTGGTGGTGCTGGAGAAAGCTTCGCGCAGTGCCGCCGAGGAGGCCGCTGAGCCAGAGGCTCTGGTGGTGCTGGAGAGAACTTCGTGCAGTGCCGCCGAGGAGGCCGCTGTGCCGGAGGCTCTGGTGGTGCCGGAGAAAGCTTCGCGCAGTGCCGCTGAGGAGGCCGCTGAGCCGGAGGCTCTGGTGGTGCCGGAGAGAACTTCGCGCAGTGCCGCCGAGGAGGCCGCTGAGCCAGAGGCTCTGGTGGTGCCGGAGAAAGCTTCGCGCAGTGCCGCCGAGGAGGCCGCTGAGCCAGAGGCTCTGGTGGTGCTGGAGAGAACTTCGTGCAGTGCCGCTGAGGAGGCCGCTGTGCCGGAGGCTCTGGTGGTGCCGGAGAGAACTTCGCGCAGTGCCGCCGAGGAGGCTGCTGAACCGGAGGCTCTGGTGGTGCTGGAGAAAGCTTCGCGCAGTGCCGCCAAGGAGGCCGCTGTGCCGGAGGATCTGGTGGTGCTGGAGAAAGCTTCGCGCAGTGCCGCCAAGGAGGCCGCTGTGCCGGAGGCTCTGGTGGTGCTGGAGAAAGCGTCGCGCAGTGCCGCTGAGGAGGCCGCTGAGCCGGAGGCTCTGGTGGTGCCGGAGAGAACTTCGCGCAGTGCCGCCGAGGAGGCTGCTGAACCGGAGGCTCTGGTGGTGCTGGAGAAGGCTTCGCGCAGTGCCGCCGAGGAGGCCGCTGAGCCGGAGGCTCTGGTGGTGCTGGAGAGAACTTCGTGCAGTGCCGCTGAGGAGGCCGCTGAGCCGGAGGCTCTGGTGGTGCCGGAGAGAACTTCGTGCAGTGCCGCTGAGGAGGCCGCTGAGCCGGAGGCTCTGGTGGTGCTGGAGAGAACTTCGTGCAGTGCCGCCGAGGAGGCCGCTGAGCCGGAGGCTCTGGTGGTGCCGGAGAGAACTTCGTGCAGTGCCGCTGAGGAGGCCGCTGAGCCGGAGGCTCTGGTGGTGCCGGAGAGAACTTCGTGCAGTGCCGCCGAGGAGGCCGCTGAGCCGGAGGCTCTGGTGGTGCTGGAGAAAGCTTCGCGCAGTGCCGCCGAGGAGGCCGCTGAGCCAGGGGCTCTGGTGGTGCTGGAGAGAACTTCGCGCAGTGCCGCTGAGGAGGCCGCTGAGCCGGAGGCTCTGGTGGTGCTGGAGAAAGCTTCGCGCAGTGCCGCCGAGGAGGCCGCTGAGCCGGAGGCTCTGGTGGTGCTGGAGAGAACTTCGCGCAGTGCCGCTGAGGAGGCCGCTGAGCCGGAGGCTCTGGTGGTGCTGGAGAAAGCTTCGTGCAGTGCCGCCGAGGAGGCCGCTGAGCCAGAGGCTCTGGTGGTGCTGGAGAGAACTTCGTGCAGTGCCGCTGAGGAGGCCGCTGAGCCAGAGGCTCTGGTGGTGCTGGAGAGAACTTCGTGCAGTGCCGCCGAGGAGGCCGCTGAGCCGGAGGCTCTGGTGGTGCCGGAGAGAACTTCGTGCAGTGCCGCTGAGGAGGCCGCTGAGCCGGAGGCTCTGGTGGTGCCGGAGAGAACTTCGCGCAGTGCCGCTGAGGAGGCCGCTGAGCCGGAGGCTCTGGTGGTGCTGGAGAAAGCTTCGCGCAGTGCCGCCAAGGAGGCCGCTGTGCCGGAGGCTCTGGTGGTGCTGGAGAAAGCTTCGCGCAGTGCCGCCAAGGAGGCCGCTGTGCCGGAGGCTCTGGTGGTGCTGGAGAAAGCTTCGCGCAGTGCCGCTGAGGAGGCCGCTGAGCCGGAGGCTCTGGTGGTGCCGGAGAGAACTTCGTGCAGTGCCGCTGAGGAGGCCGCTGAGCCGGAGGCTCTGGTGGTGCCGGAGAGAACTTCGCGCAGTGCCGCTGAGGAGGCCGCTGAGCCGGAGGCTCTGGTGGTGCTGGAGAAAGCTTCGCGCAGTGCCGCTGAGGAGGCCGCTGAGCCGGAGGCTCTGGTGGTGCTGGAGAAAGCTTCGTGCAGTGCCGCCGAGGAGGCCGCTGAGCCGGAGGCTCTGGTGGTGCTGGAGAGAACTTCGCGCAGTGCCGCCGAGGAGGCCGCTGAGCCGGAGGCTCTGGTGGTGCTGGAGAGAACTTCGCGCAGTGCCGCTGAGGAGGCCGCTGAGCCGGAGGCTCTGGTGGTGCCGGAGAGAACTTCGTGCAGTGCCGCTGAGGAGGCCGCTGAGCCGGAGGCTCTGGTGGTGCCGGAGAGAACTTCGCGCAGTGCCGCTGAGGAGGCCGCTGAGCCGGAGGCTCTGGTGGTGCTGGAGAAAGCTTCGCGCAGTGCCGCTGAGGAGGCCGCTGAGCCGGAGGCTCTGGTGGTGCTGGAGAAAGCTTCGTGCAGTGCCGCCGAGGAGGCCGCTGAGCCGGAGGCTCTGGTGGTGCTGGAGAGAACTTCGCGCAGTGCCGCCGAGGAGGCCGCTGAGCCGGAGGCTCTGGTGGTGCTGGAGAGAACTTCGCGCAGTGCCGCTGAGGAGGCCGCTGAGCCGGAGGCTCTGGTGGTGCCGGAGAGAACTTCGTGCAGTGCCGCTGAGGAGGCCGCTGAGCCGGAGGCTCTGGTGGTGCCGGAGAGAACTTCGCGCAGTGCCGCTGAGGAGGCCGCTGAGCCGGAGGCTCTGGTGGTGCTGGAGAAAGCTTCGCGCAGTGCCGCTGAGGAGGCCGCTGAGCCGGAGGCTCTGGTGGTGCTGGAGAAAGCTTCGTGCAGTGCCGCCGAGGAGGCCGCTGAGCCGGAGGCTCTGGTGGTGCTGGAGAAGGCTTCGTGCAGTGCCGCTGAGGAGTCCGCTGAGCCGGAGGCTCTGGTGGTGCTGGAGAAAGCTTCGCGCAGTGCCGCTGAGGAGGCCGCTGAGCCGGAGGCTCTGGTGGTGCCGGAGAGAACTTCGTGCAGTGCCGCTGAGGAGGCCGCTGAGCCGGAGGCTCTGGTGGTGCCGGAGAGAACTTCGTGCAGTGCCGCTGAGGAGGCCGCTGAGCCGGAGGCTCTGGTGGTGCTGGAGAGAACTTCGTGCAGTGCCGCTGAGGAGGCCGCTGTGCCGGAGGCTCTGGTGGTGCCGGAGAAAGCTTCGCGCAGTGCCGCTGAGGAGGCCGCTGAGCCGGAGGCTCTGGTGGTGCCGGAGAGAACTTCGCGCAGTGCCGCCGAGGAGGCCGCTGAGCCAGAGGCTCTGGTGGTGCTGGAGAGAACTTCGTGCAGTGCCGCCGAGGAGGCCGCTGAGCCGGAGGCTCTGGTGGTGCCGGAGAGAACTTCGTGCAGTGCCGCTGAGGAGGCCGCTGAGCCGGAGGCTCTGGTGGTGCCGGAGAGAACTTCGCGCAGTGCCGCTGAGGAGGCCGCTGAGCCGGAGGCTCTGGTGGTGCCGGAGAAAGCTTCGCGCAGTGCCGCCGAGGAGGCCGCTACGGTTGGGGCGTATGACGTTTGTGATGGTGTTAGTTGTAGTGTGGGTGAGAGATGTCACGGCGGGGGTGATCTTCTCTGTGAGAGGAGATTTTGTGGATGTTTTTCTGTGGGTGTGAATTGTAGAGAGGAAGATGTGGCCGGTGTTGTGTTAGGTGGCTATGAATGTGGTGTTCCTGAGGTAGCTGTCGATGACGACGGAAGGGTGGTGAGTGTTTCTGCTGTATTTCCTGACTTATCGCTGAGCGTGTGTGACGATGAAAGGGGTGTTGGGGAGGTTTTTAGCGAGTGTTGTAGCGTCCGTCGTGGTGTGGTTGTAGATAGTGAGCATCTTTTGAGAGGACGTGGTTGGTGTGAGTATGTACTAAGGTACGCTTCACAATTGCGGGAGTTGGTCATCGCGGATGTTAGCGCCACGCTGGAGTGCGCTGCGGTGTGTGTTCGGAATGTGCAGATGTACGCATGTGCTGTGGGAGTAGCGACGCGTGATCATGACGGTGTAGGTCAGCAAAGCGAGGGTGATGTGTTGCGCATAACTGTGGACGTTATTCAGGAGGCGACGTCGGCACTGCATCCACTCGGCGGTGTGCGGCCTGTGCTTGACGGCTGCAGATTTCCGTATCTTCAACAATGGCGGCGTAGTCGTGATGAGTGGCAGCTCAGCGGTGACGGAGTGCTGTATGACGCAGGGCTGTCGAGTTCGCCTGTTGCGATGCTCTTCGGCAGCATGAAAGGCGACGCGAGTGATGCTGGAGAGCGTGGGGTAGTACTGCCCTTGTGGGCGTACTCTGTCAGAGAGGCGGCACCGATTTCATCGCGGCCTTCTATGGTGCTGCGATCCCGACTTCCGTTCGCGCGAGTGGCCGACTTGCCGGAGGGGCGAGACAGCAACGCATGCAGCTTTGACTTGAACTGGAATGTTCACCATGACAAAGTTCTGGCCGATCCCGAAAAGAGTGATTCAGCCGACGGGTTGATGGCATTGGATCTACTGCAAGAAGTCCGCATGTGTCAACTCACCGCTTCAACGCAGGGCGCATCACGACTATCGCCGATGCAGCCCTCGCGATCGACGGCCTTGCAGATGGCAACACCGCTCGTCACTGAGGAGATCATGGTGCAAGAGAATGGAAGGGCGCACGGCTTGTTAGCTTCTCGTTCATCTGCTACCCCACTCACGGCGCCGACAGAGACGCTCAGGATGGTGTCGCGGCACACTGAGATGGCGGTCTCGCCGAAGGAGGCGCGGCACGAGACGAAGCGGAAGGGATTTTTCTTTTGGAAGCGCACGCAGAAGTGAACTCCTTTCCATTTACCACTTCTCTCGTCTTGTGCTGAAGTGCGCATGGTCATGTTGCATTTGGTACCGCGCGCAGAGGCGCTTAAAGAGATGGACGCCAAGCGTGCATAGCGGTGCACCACTGCAGGAGCCTTGCCGAAGAAGTGATGACTGTGGATAGCATGTCGCTGCGCACGTTGTCAGGATCAAGGCTCTGCGTGGATCTTGTTCACTGGTCTCTCCTCTCCTTCCTTTCCCATTTCATGGGCTCCCGTTCTTTCTCGTCTCGCACCTCTTTATGGCACAGCGGGAGCCCACCGTGTCTTTCGCTTCTCCTTCAACAGACTTTCGACTTGGCATGTGTGTGTGTGTGTGAGTGTGTGAGTGAGTGAGTGTGTGTGTGTGTGTGGCAGCTGCTTCTCCCCCTTTTCTCTTGCCTCAGCAGGGCACAGAAAAGAGTAGGTGCTTGTCTGCATGCATCACCGCGGTGGAAGGGGGCTTTCATGCACTCCTTCTTTCCTTCTCCTCGATTTTCGTTCTTTGTGTCTCCACACTCACTTTGTGTTGTACTCCTCTGGCGAGCCCACTGATACCGACGCACACGAGCATGTGCACACCTCCCCCTCTCCCGTTCTCTCTTCTGTTTTACTCTCTTTCGGGGCTTTCGCTTTCCACTTCTCTGTTGTGCTCTGAACTGGCGTGCCCGTCTCTTGTGAACATCGCCGCTCTTCTGTCCCCTTTTTGTTTTCGTGGTAGCGGTGCTCGACACCCCCTCCCCCTGTGTCTCGTCGTTCATGTGTTGTTGTTGATGATGGCTGCACCCCCCCTCCTCCTGCTCGTTCTTAATTGTACGTCTGTGGATGTGCATCATTTTGCCCAAGGCCCTCGCCGCCTCCCCTTCTCCTCCTTCCTCGCACCATCCCACATTTAGAGTGGCTTTGAGAGCCCGATACGTGCGTGTGGGCGAGTGAGTGATGACGTTTGTTCTCCATGTACAGCTAGATCCTCTTCTTCTCTCTTGCGCGGCAATAGCGCCTCAGAGGTATCAGAGAGGGAATAAGGCCAAGTCAACCTTCTCCCCCCTCTCTCCCTCAGTGCAGGTTTCTTTGTGCGCTTCTATTTTCTCCCTTCCTCCTCCTCCCCTGCCTGTTACACTCTCGTGTCCTCACGCCGCCCTCTTTCTCTTCATTTGTGCTCGTCAGGTGCGCCTAGCCGTGCACATCCTCTCGCTGTTCTCTCCCACGAAGAGCAAAATGCAGAAGACCTGCTGATTCGCCCCATCATTCAAAGTTGCTTTCTCTGCTGTTGTTGTTGTTGTGCTGTGCGTGTTCTCAGTGACTGGGGCGGGTGAGGAAGCGGCCAGGTAAAGTGGAAAGAAACGAACGCCAGCACAGGACGCATCAGCGGAGGAGTTCACGAATCCATCTGAGAGAGAGAGAGAGAGAGATACACACACAGGTGTCAGGGGAGGGGGGCAACGTTTTCACTGGCAGTCATTTCTTTCTTACGTCGTTGGCAGTCGATGTGTGTATCTTCGGGTCCCTCTCCTTCTCGGTTCCCTCTCCTCCTGCATGTTTATACGAACTTTGCGGTGATGATGCTTGCCTGCATGTTCCAGCTGGGGAGAGGAGGAGTGACTGAGCACCCCTTCTCCCTCTTCGCGTCCTGCAGCTTCGCTTGTCATCTCTCCAAACACACCAGTTGTTCGCAACACAAGTTGAAAGAGGATGCCAACCCCCTCTGATGGAGAAGACATGTAGCCGTGTTGCCACTGCACTCTTCTCTCTCCAGGTCAGTAGTTTGGCTCTTGCCGTACACGTCTTTGGATTGAGCAAGAGAAAGAGGCGGTTGTGTAGCATCAGCGGGATGACTTCGGCCTACCAACTCTCGAACGCTGTTGAGTGGGACTGCGATTCCCTCCTTCCTCTCTCCCCTTTGAGGTTGTCTTCTGTGCTTCATCTCCCCGTCTCTCTCTCTCTCTTTCTCGCTTTCATGCCCTGTGTGCTGCGCACATGTACATACGTCGACACCCTTTCCTTCTCCCTTCTGATTCTCACTGCTTTTCCTCATTCCCACCCCTCCCTTCCCCATCCGCACCTCGCCTTGAGTGGTTTGTCTTCTCTGGGGGGGTTATTGCTCCACCCCGTCACTTGACATATCCTCTGCGCGTGCTCGTCGAAAAAGCGAGCGAGCGAGCGAGAGAGGGAAAAGAGGCGCACCGCCTCGTGCACGCGCGTGCGTTTGTCCACGAGTGGGTCTCACTTTGCCTTCTCTGCGCACGGCCGCTTTCTCTCTTAGTCGCGTGCGAGGGCACTTCTTCACGGACTACGCCACCACGCCGAGAGGCGTGCAGACATCGCCCAGCTGTATCCAACGCTGAAGTCACCTCTTTTGCTGCCATCGTTGAGGTTTGCCCCCTCCCCCCCTTTTCCCCTGTCCCGTCGCTGCCCCACTGCTGCTCGTCAACCACTTTGTTGTCTCCTAGTGCGACCCACCGCTGGTCTTCGCAGAACAGCACGCCTGACAGACTAACACAGCAGAGGGGAACCACGCAGTGTGGGGATTTGGTTGGTGGAGAAAGACACACAAAGACCAATACACCGATAGAAAGACGGAGGCATAGCCAGGAGTACTGTCTGTGTCATGCGTTCTCGTCGACAGACCGTCTCCGACGCGGTCAGTGTGGTCGGTATGGATCCGTGGAAGGATGATCGAGTACGCGATTTTGTTGCCATCAACACAATTCAGCGGCTGCGCGCGTACCACTTGCCAGCCAGCGCGCCAATGCCTGTAGTCGAGGAGATCAACACGGCACGTGCACTGAACCTCATACTTCTGCCGAGGGCTGTTCCTGACTACCGACCTTGCCTCGGCGAGCAGCCCCCATCGCGTGCACAGCTGCGCGCACGGCGGCGTGCGAAGGAAAGACAGGAGAGACAAGAGCTTCGTCAAGGGCAGCAGGAGAGGGATGGTGGGGATGGACAGGGAGGTAGTTTATCAGAGTCCTCCTCCACTTCCGCGTCGTCCTCATCCAGTTCCGACGATGGGAGCAGCGTCGGCGGCGATACAGTCGCAGAGCACGACGCCACCATACCAATGACTAACTCATGTCACGCAGACACCATCACCCCCAACAAGCAATCAGGGTCCCGCTCTCCGATGGCTTCCGGTTCCTTCATCGCTGCGACTCCGTCCACGCAGTGCGCCATCGACCGTGCGCGTTCGATCTTCTTCGGCGCGTTGTCTTTTACCTCCTCGACCTCGCCGCGGCGGCTCGTGAACTCGCCTCATGTCCCGCTGACTCCGTCGACACCGTCCACGATGGCTCTTGCCGGCTGGTCAGACATGCATGTTCCCCGCTCTCCCGAAGAAGCGCTTCTCAGCACTACGGCCAGTCCTCTTTCGTCCGATACGAGGGTGGCGCAACGCCTGGGTGGAAGGGAAGGGGTTGTTGCAGCTACGGAAGACGACTCGACAACGGCTGTGCCGCCTGTGCTTCCTGCACTGTCGGCTACCAGGTCACTTGGCATGGAGCTGGACGCTTACACAGAGGCAAACAGCACACCACTTCGTCCGCCACCACCGATGATGCACACCGGTGTTTTTACTGAAGCACAGGCAAGCGAAACAGCGCATACTGCCACCTCTGCAGAGTTTAACGCCGGCAAGTCGGGTATGTCGCCGAACACCTTCGTGATTGCATCCCATGAGTATCTGCACCGACAGCTGATGTGCTGTGCGAGAGCACTCCTGCCAAAGCAGCTGCAACGGCCAGCCCTTCGGCCACAGAACAGCTTCCAGCTGCGCTACAGGCGATACCGGCTGCTGTTGGACCTCCTCTTCCCAAACTGGTGGGAGCAGAAGGAGACGGGGCCACACCTCCTCCCCCCAGCCACGGTTGCAACAGTAGCGGCGGCGCCACGGACATTATACACGCATGCGACGCTTGCGACGCCATCATTCAGTATTATCAATCCATGTTGACGAGAGGTGTCGTGCTGGACCGCTACAACCATAAGGATCTCGCCTTTGTGTGGTGGGTGCTGGGGCGAAATATGGACGTCGCCGCCCTCGAAAATCGCGGCCCGCTGCGACGCGAGGCACTCATGATCACCCTGAGGAACTTCTACTACACACTTCTATCGACGGAGGAGGCAAAAGCGAAGGCAGCAGCGGCTGAGGCGGAGAAGAGCCACATCGAGCGAGAGGAGCTAGAGAGGGTCGGTGGCGCCGCTCTATCAGCAGCTCCCGGCGACCAAGTGAGTTTGCCCCAATCGGCTGACGCAACAGCGACTGGGGATGAGCATGGCGTGGCCGAGGACACGGAGGAGCACGCGATGTTTGCGAGCGGCAACGCCACTGCACACAGTAGCAGCGCCACGGAAGCATGCGCAGCTGCATCTGTGATTTGCAGGCCCTCTCAGACCTGCACTCGTGATTCTTACAAAACCAGCGCGAGTGTGGCACCTGCGACGTCACGTCAACGTAAGAACTCATCAGTAGAAACTGGGAGGGGAAGTGACTCCATGATGGTGAAGCGGAGCCGGCCCGATAAGCCTTTCGTCTCGTCCAAGAGTGGTAACAAGGAACTCGACGAGAACCCTGTCAAAGAGGACGGCGGCACCGGGAACGACAAGACTGATGAGCCGGAGTTGTTGCCGGCGATGCCGACGCGTGGGCGCAGCAGAGCCTCACTGCTTCCGAAGAAGGTGCACAAGAAGGGCACCACACCAGCGTCAAAGCGTCGCACAGTGGCTGGTGGGGCTCCTGGCAACAGTGGCAGCGAAAGGGAAAAGGACTTCGCTGTCACGCTGGGTGTGGAAGGTGACGAGGAGACGGCGACGGCTGCCGCGCCAGAAAGCTCTGACAACGTTCTTGACAGGAAGGCTGATACGCTTCACATGCGGATCGAGAGCGGCGCCGCGTCCTTCGTGAGTTTGGCGACCGTGTCACGTGCAGGTAGCGTGGCGCAGAGCACCATTGGCAAGCCCCACCGCCATCACCGCTGTGCTGCCGAGCGCAACAAGGTCATCGAGGAGACGTGGATTTCTACACGAACCGAAAGGCGTACTGCAGCGATCAAGGTAGCCACGACGTCGGAACTGCATGGCGGCGCCGAAGCCATGACAAACCGAAAGCCGATGGAAGCGGGCCCTCCGCCGCTGCATCGCGAGCGTCGAGGACGGCAGCGGCCAAGACGTCGAAGGTAAAGGCTTCCGTTACCGCTGCAGTGAAGGACGTGGATGACACGGCAGCATCCGTGGCACCGTCGGCACCCTCCAGCGGCAGCGTCGTATCCAAGGTGCAGCGCAGGAACAACACCGCTTTGAAGCGGGAACGCAGTCCCAGCCGCGAGACTTCCACTAGCGAAAGCCATGGGAGCCACAGCAGCGGCGGTGGCAGCGACGTGGTGCCTACAACAGGGGAAGCGAGTGGGCACATCACCGAAGCACCACACCCGGCGCCGTACAAAAGGGCCCGTCGGGGAAAAAATACAGCTGCGGCTCGCGCAAAGGCGTCCTCTGTGAGGGCGGAGAAGGCGAGTGCCTCCTCTGCTGCAGCCACGGCGACCTCGACGAAACCTGGGCGCGGTGAGGAGCACCGAGGACGCCCTCGTGGCAGCTTCAAGACACCACGCATCAGCCCCCCGGCGATTGAGGATCAGGGGAACTGCGGGCTCGTGAGTGTCGCGCGGAGCAGCCAGCGGCAGCGTGATGGTGGAGCGCCTTCCACTACCGTCCTCACAGGGGCAGCGTCGGAGATGACTGTTTGTGACCAGCGCTTCGATGCGGTCGGCATTGCTGTTGCCTCTCCCTTCCCTGCGCAGTTCAAGGATGGCGAGGGTGCGACCCCGTTCGAGTTCCCTGTATCCGAGATTCCGCTACGCCTCACACCACACGAACGCGCTGTGCGCTCGCGCATTCAACAACGCATGGGCGTGCCTCTGCCAGCGCCACCACCACGCCGCTCTGCCGGCTCGGTCTCCCGAGACTCCAACATCGACGCACAGTGGCCAACAGTGTATTCATCCTACACCTTCCTCCTCTCTTCCTTCAGAGCAGCGGCATCGACGAAGCACAATTATGGCGACAGGAGTCACGAGCGGCGGGCGATCACCGCTCCCTTTCTCTGGTACGGGAAGGCCATCTCACCGGTTGTGGCGAGTGAGTCGACATCCACCAGCAGTAGCGGTGTCGGCTACCGCAGACCAGCAAGTGAGAAGACAGTAGCGGTGGCAGTCACCTCCACACGGCAGCGCGGCCGAAAGCGCAGGATCGAGGGTGGCGTTGATCCGAGTTTGCGTGGTAACGTTCTCTGGCATGATCAGGCCGCATTGGAGCGACTGGTGAATGGGCGGCTGGCACAGGTGGCAGAGTTGGGGCAGACTGCCGTGTCCCGTGTCGTCGAAGGCGGTCAATCAAAGTACTGTGCTTCATGGTCAGTTGTTGCTCGTGTGAAACAGGAGCAACGCAGCGGCAGCGAGGAAGAAGAGAAGAATGATGATGCCCATGCTAAGAGGGAGGCGACGGAGGCCGTCCCCGCCGTCGGCTCACCAGTGCTGCTGACTGGTTCGTCTCCCGTTGTAGCCGCTACCGCATCATTCGACAGAGTGTTGAGGACAGGAAAAGACGAAGCTGCCACTGGTGAAGAGGCTCCTCTGCCTGAGCAGCACCCCAACAACTCAGCGCAGCGTGTGCTGTCGCCGCAGGCGTTCGACTTTGGTGATCTACCGTATGCTCAGCAGTGTCTTCTTGTGTGGTCCGCCGCAGGACTGCTGGAGCGGCACGCACATCAACGCCAGATGGCAGAGGCTCGACGGGAGCGCCTCCTGGCGCGGTGCGGCCGCATGGCTACTCGGCGGATGGCTGCCCGTGTCGCTGCCGTCATCCAGAGCGGCATTACAGACGGGGATGGGTGCGGCAATGCTGAGGATGTTGCCACACAACTGGTTGGAGAGCTCGGGGGAAGCGATGTGGACAACAATAGCGATGCGAGTGAAGAGGAGAGCAATGTGTCGGAGGAAGAAAGGGCTGGAGCGGAGAAGGCATGCAACTGCCTTCTTGGGCGGCCGAGCAAGGCTTTACGCAAGGCCGAAGTCGAGGAACACCCCAGTCACCTCGGGCGCACCAATAACCAATCTACGACTTCGCGCTCCTCCTCTGCCGCCTCGTCGTCCACGTCCTCGGAGGAGCGTCTCTGTCGTTCCATACGCCCGCTACCACGCCGTGTGTATGATTACTGGGCCGCTTATCGGAGTGCCAGTGACAGTGGGTGACACACGCACACACTCGCGCACCGTGCCAGCGTGTGTGTGTGTGTGTGTGTGTGTGTGTTTGTGTGCCCCTCTTATCTACGCCGATGTGCGCACAGGAAATAAAGCGCGCTGCCGGAAAAGAGGCAAAAAGGAAGAGACCAGAGGTGAAGGAAAGCCTGTCGAGTGACAAGCCACGATTGTGCAGCGTGGAGTCCTCACAGCTGTGGCGTGTGAGGACTGTCTGTGCGCGTGCGTGTGCCCGTATGCTGCATTGCACAACCCCCTTCTTCTCAGTCTTCACGCGTACCATCATGCAGACGAGCGTGTGCTCTTGTGCTCTATTTTTCAACCTTCCCTTCTCCCCCGAATCCCGCTTGTTCTCTCACTCACACTCGCTCCTCTTTGCCCTTCACGCGACCATGCAATGCGCCCCCCCCACACACACACGCTATACCCCAACAACGCACGTCCATCTTCTCGCTTTTGAATTTGGCTCTGTCTGGTCTCTCAGGTGGCAACTATTTTCTTCCTCTCACCCCACCTTCCCCCCTCCCCTCACGTGCACTCGTCTGGGCTTCTCCGTCTGTGTGTGGGAGCGCGCGTGCTGCTGTGTCGTGCCACAACTCTGGACTGAATGCTGCACTTTCTGACGGGTGTGTACAACAGCCTATTTAGCACCCCAGAGTACAATGTGCTGATTCTCGGCCGCGAGAGCGCTGGCAAGTCTACCCTGCTGGAGCAGCTCAAGTTTCTTTACACCCCAGCCACGCAGCAGCGCGAGGCGGAGGCAATAGCTCACCTGAACAGTCAGCAGCAGCAGGCGCCTTTGTCGGCAGACCGTTCCAGCAGCAACGGAGATGCGAAGGCGATCCACGAAAGAGTAGACACCGTGGCGGACGCATCCACAACATCTGCCCAGCAGCACCAGCGGCGTAAACAGTTACTGCCGCCTGGCACTCCACTTCCCGCCACGCCAGTCCACCTGGCGCAGAAGGGTATTCGTCCAACTGTGGGGCTCAACTACGCTGTGGTGCAGCACAGCTTTAGTCCCCTCGTCGTGACTGTTACACTGAAGAGGCCCCAGTTGTCATCGCAGACTGTTGCCTCCCTGCCGTTGCCACCGAAGGATCTGCTGGCTGAGCAACGCGCTCACCAGCAGGCTGTTATGGCGAAGGCCCCAAGTGCTGCCTTCACACGTGTGGTGCTGCGGGACCTCGGCGGCCAAACTGCGTTGCGCGACCTGTGGGAGAAGTACTACGCGCAGAGTCAAGGGATCGTGTACGTTATTGACAGCACACTTCCCTTCCGCGTTCTGCGTGAGTCATCGGCATCGCCGCTGCGTGATCACTTCACCCAACAGGAGTTAAAGGAGGTGTACAGGCAGGACCGTGAGCTACTCGCGCGACTCCTGCAGCACCCCTTGCTGCACAACGTCCCGATGCTGCTACTGAGCAACAAGACAGACGAGGTATCTCACATATCGCTCACAACCTTGCAGGAAGCGCTCCAGCTGGTCGAGTTAGCGACCGATCCCACTTTCTACGTACTGCAGAATAGCGGTGATGGCGGCAATCCCAGCGAGGTACTTGGGAGTCAACAAAGGCTACATGGCAGCAGCAGCGGTGATTGCACTCCTTTAGCACACATTTCTGATGCCGCTGCACTGCCTGTAGGTACGTCACCTTCACTTTACTACTCACGCTCAGAGGAAGCGCAGCTCCGAGTGGGACGGAGCGGCTTCGGTAAAATCACCATGCGAGTGGAGGAGGTGAGTGCGCTTGATGGAGTGGGAGTGGTGGGGGCCATGGACTGGCTGGTAGCTCAGTTGCTGCACCGCGCACGAGATGTGGATGGCGATGCCTAACTGACTCAGAGTCATGCTCGCCGCTAAGAGAAGGTCCGCTGTGAGCGGCGACGCCAAGACGATGAATAGAGGTGAGCGGTAGATGCTGTTGTGGGTGGGGGCCACTCGTGTGTGTATATGTAGTGGAGTGAGTGGATGAGCAGGCACAGCATCAAGCGAGCTTGCTTTTCCTCGTGTTATGTTGTCCTCTCCTTTGTCCCTCGCTCGCTCTCTTTGATACACCTGCATGCGCGTTGGGTCTTTTGCTTCTCTTGTCTCGTTGCTCTCTCCTTCACGGTCACGGACGCTCTGATCTCCTCCTGCCAACGTAATTTCCCTCGCTAGGCGCGATAGATTGGCAGCAACGGGAAAGTCGTCTCTCTTCATACCCCTTCTGAGGAGGCTTACTGGGATGCTGTGGAGGTGAAGGGTGGAAACTGGTGGGGACGGGGGGGGAGGAGGCAGGAGGGATGGAAAATGGCTGCACTGACTTGGCATCTCCTTCACACGCACGAGTACACACTCTCCCCCCCTCCTTCTTCCCTTTCCTCCCTCTGACGAACCGTTCACCTCATGCCACTCCCTTCTATTCACTCCTTTCCTTCACAACACCCACCCACCCACCCACCCACCCACACACACACACACACACACACATGCATGTGCACCGTATCATCGTAGCAAAGGCCCCGCCCTCACTCCGGACTTCTTGCAGGAAGAGAAGTGCTTTGCTATCGTGGTGACACAGAATTGCATGCAGAGCACGCGAAGTACAGCACAGGTGTCGGCCTCCCTTCCTGGCCACCACCAAAGCTTCATCTGGCGTCTCTCTGCTTAACATAGTACACAGGAGCTCATAAGTATCTGTGGACGCCGTGCGATCTACACGAGCTCTTAGCTCAATCTCCTTCTCTCTCTCTCTCTCTGAGTGTGTGTGTCGCATACTGAAGTGACAGCCTCGCGGTATCTCTTAGCGAGTCGCCACCCAAGCATAGCACTCGCATAGCACGACGGCGACGATGTTTGACCCAAGGAAAATAACCGCCGCCGTGTTGGGCTACGCACCTCAGTTTATTCTGACACGCTTCTCATCGGTAATCATGGGCATCATTGCCGCGTACGGAGTGCTGCTCTTCTTCTTTGGCCACCCGCCTTTCTTCCGGCGTGCAGGAGAGCTATCACTCATGATGACGCTGGCCTACTGGGCTGCGCGTGTTGCACGGTACGGGATTATGTGGCTCGTGTACCTGGCTGATGGCACAGCCCCGGAGAGCGCGGAGGCCGCGGCGGCCACCGCTGGTGCGGGGCCGGAGGGTGCGTCTAGCCTAAGTAGTTCCGTAGGTGCAAAGCCATCGCCTACGTCGCAGGCGGAGGTCGAAGGGTGCGAGTCGAAGGGCCTTGACTGAGAAAACACTGAATCTTCTCTTGGCAGCAGTGCTTATCCCTTTCGTGCAGCGTTTGGCCAGCACGTATCAGCGATTTCCTCATGTCATGCCCCCTTGCGCCACTGGTGCACTGCGAGTGCGATCGGGACCTGCTCCCTGTACCAGTGATCGGGGTGCGGGAGGGGGGGTGCGGGGAGGTCGTGCGTAGTGTGAAGGTCTCGTGCGTTTTACCCCGGCTTAGTGCGGAAGGGTAAGGCGATGCCACCCTTTGTGTGTTTGCTCGTGCGAGTGCAGCGTATGTGAATGTTGCCATTGTTGCGGATTTTGATTCCTCACGTAAATCGGTCTCGCTGCCTATGCTTCATTACCGTCATCGCCTTAGGTGGCAGGGTCAAGGCCTCAGAAACAAAGCGCCTTCGACGCCTCCGAGCCTCACAGGAGTGTGCGCGCACGCTTGTATCGTCAATGTGGAGATGCAACGACGACCGCCAGAGCTACACCAGGTCTATGACTCTCGCGTTGCGTGACAGTCTGCTTAGTGCAGGATGCCACGTAGTACCCGCTCAATGTGTGCCCAAGAGGGTGCGGGCACGTGTAGTCTCCAGTGCTGCCTCGTCGGGCTCATACGGGTAGTTGCTAGCGTAGCCACTTTCTTCAGATGCATCAGTGCAGCGCACTGCGCGGATGCTCGTGTATCCCACTCACCCATCTCTCTGTCTCTCTCTTTCTCCCACTCGCTTGTGTTTTGTACTCCACCTTCGCTTGCCCTTCTCTACCCCCCGCCCCCCCGACCCCCACCACTCACCTGCACACTCACCAGCGCGCTCTACACACATCGTTGGTGTGGGTGTGGGTGTGTGTTTACTCTTCCATTTTTTCTTTAGAGCGGAAAGGCGTCTTGTTCCTGCATTACAGTCGCCCTACGGCACACTGGCACGCACGGTGAAGGAGACTGGAGACAAGGCCAAACACCAGCAAAGCACGAGGAGGAGGAAGCAGACGCACATATTCGCCACTTCCCTCCTCCTTTGCATCAGAGAAACGCGCCACTGGACGCAGGGCACGCACACGCACACACCGTCGTCGTGGTGACGGCGTAACTTTGAAATGGCGCAGCAGCAATCGAACCGGCGGTACGAGGGGTACGGTCACCCTACCGAGTTTCCGTCTGCACCGACAGGAGGTCGTGACAGCGGTGCAGGTGCGTACTTCAGTGGCCCACGGCCGCCGTCTTCTTCTACTACCTCACTCTCCAGTGCCACCGGCCTTGTTCGGCGCTCCGCGCAGCACACTGGTGCCACCGCCACGACCAGCGCAACCGGCTACCAGAGCTCGTACGGCTACTTCCACGGGCAGGGTAACAGCATTGACGTTAACAGCGACTACAACAGCGATGCCGGGAGCTCAACGTCAAACCCGCTATACGGAGGCGGCGGTAGCGGTGGGTCGATCGCGAACAGCACTGTCGGCAGGGGCTCACCGCGTCCACTGGCTCAGCAAACGTTTCTGCCATCGGAGGCCTTAGTGCAGTCCTTGCCGCCGTCTTCATGGCCGCAGCGTCGGCATATGTATCAACATCCGCAGCCATATGCAGTGCCGATGCCATGCTCGACGGCCAACAACCTGCAGCAGGGGTCAGCAAGTGGGGCAGTGCTGCCAGAGGCTGCATTTGTGCAGCGCAGCGGCCCTTATATAGCAAGTCCTGTCAATATGAGCGGCCAGCGCATGCCCGTTGCCTACGATGTCTCGGGCAGCCCGAGCATCACTGGTGCCGGTATGTCTGGCGTCAGTGGAGCCCGCGGGGCGAGTGGTTTTTGGGGGCGTCTGATGGCACAGGTTCTACCGGTGCTAGACGACAGCGCCGCAGGCCCTGACACCAGAATTGGTGCTGGCAGTGCAGCCTCCATCATTGAGCGCCCACCGTATCAGGTGCGCTTTGGCAACCCCGACGATGACCTGCCGTTACTGGAGGAACTTGGCATCTTTCCACGACGTATACTGGACAAGGCGTGTGCGGTGCTGAATCCCTTCAAGCAAATAGGTGTCGACGTAGCGAAGGACACCGATCTGGCAGGCCCTATCTTCTTTGCCTTCTCGCTAGCGGTGCTGCTATCGCTGCGTGGAAAGATTCAGTTCAGCGCGATTTACGGTCTCTTTATGCTCGGCATGGGCTTCTTCAAGATGCTCCTCTCCCTCATGCAGCCTCGCGGCGATGTACCTCTGCAGTTTGTTGCGAGTACGATTGGCTACGGCCTGCTCCCAACGGTGCTGCTCGCCGGAGTGTGCACTGTAGGTTCGTGGCTTATGGGACTCCGTGGTGTGCTGCCTCTGACGCTGCTGATGGTGACGTGGTCGGCGTGGTGCGGGACGACGCTTGTGGTGAAGGGGCTAGGGATGGAGGAGCAACGCTACCTAGTTCTGTACCCGATGCTTCTCTTCTACTCCGCGTTTAATGTTGTGGCAGTGTACTAGGCGAGTGTAGGTGAGAGGCAAGAGGGGGTAGGGAAAAGGAGACGATGGACGTGCATCAGTGCTCGCGCTTTCCTTTTTGTTCGTAGCACGTGTCGTAGCGCGTGGGAGTGTGGGCATCAGTGCCTGGCGAGGAACGAGACAATTACGCATCGACAACTTCAGACTGAGAGGGGGAGGGGAGGGAGGCAAAGGGAGGCACAACGGACGGAAGTTACAGGCATCAGCCAGTGTGCTGTGAAGAATGCACTTGTGCGGCGGCTGCTATAGCCCCTGTCCTTCTGCGTGTCCCTCCTCCCTACTATTTTCTCTGCCTATGTATACGTGTGTGTGCGAGTGTGATCAGCGGTGGCTCTCGCTCACTCTCCTTTCCCCCCTCTCCGCCCCTGTGAGGGGGCCTCTCGTTCTCATCATTGTCTTTACTTCGTCAGGCAGCAAAAGAGAGAGAGACGATTACCGGCGTCCAGCTACCCGTCTATCAACGCTACCACTCTTGTGAATGCGGGGGTGGGGGACGGTAGGGGAGGAGGGGCGTGTGCGGCTGCCTGGGTGGACGCTGTCGCTCATCCCTACCCCTTCCCCTCTTCTCTTTTCTAGTCGGCCTGTTACATCACGACACGTCTCGCAGCGCACAACGATAAGCTGAGGAGCCACCGCAAAGGCACGCGGCTGCACTGAGGATGTCTTCACGTCACCGCTGCCGCACCTCCCTTTTTACTTTTGGCTGCCTTTATGTGCCCCCACCTCGCTTTACCTCTTCTGTTCCTCCACCCCCCTCACTCTCTCAACCATCGCCATCTCAGACCTAACGCACAAACACACCACCATAGAGACCCAGACAGACTTGCAACGAGAATAGCGCGCAACCACCCTTACACCCGCTCGCATTCGTTTATTCTGACCTACACATTACCCACGTTAGCCACCACCACCACCACCACCATACAATAGCTTGGTAGAGTTTATTGCCGCCAGCGACGTCGTCGTTGCTATGCGCATGCTTGAGCAATAGGCGAGACGTTTCATCTCCTTTTCCTCTCTCCTTTATTCTGGTGCCTGGGATTTCTGAGCTTCGTCTCCGGCGCGGACAGTCGTCGCGTGAAACAAGGAAACCACCAACCGTGCACACGCGAGAGAAGCAAACGCACCCACCCGCACACACACACGCATACACACACCCACATACACACACACACACCCCACACCCGCACCCCCCCCCACACACACGCATACATACTTACCCCAAATTCCGTTACCCAAATCTTTCCTCTTCCCTCATACCCACACTCTCGCTTATTGGCTGCTCCAGCATTTCTTACAGGGTTTAGGAGCGGTACAACAAACAGAGTCATTCCCTTACTCATCCATAGACTGCACAGCCACACACAACCGCGCACACATCCTACAGACGCCTCCATACACGCACGCCCTATTGGATTTCACTTTCTCTCCCTTTTCTCTTGTGTGCTCACTCGAGTATCATCTGCCACTCTTCACCCCGACCGCTCTCGCTAGGGCAGAACATCCTTTGAGAATGCCCCGAAGCTCTGCCGTCGCCACAACATCGGCAAGGCGAGCGAGTGGAGACTCTAGCTCATTACCGGCACGACGTCCCTCTCGCACCAGTGGAAAAGCTGATCCGCACACCCCCGTTTCAGATGCGGTTTTCCACTCGGAGACGTTGCTGGAAGAAGCCCCCCATGCCGGCCGTGAGGCGGAATACGAGTCTGTCGTCGCCTACGTCTCACGGCGGCTGTTACACGAGACGAACACCTCCCTCTTCGTGTGCGGCGGTTGTGGGTGCGGCAAAACCTCGACTGTGAAGCGTGCGCTGCGTGCCATGTCGGCACGTGTGCTGCCGTGTGATGCCAAAACACGCAGTCTCGTCAAGCACAGCACCCTCGAAGAGCGCGGCTGGAGAACTTGTGTAGCGAACGGTGATGATGCAGCTTCTGCCACGGTCAACGCACCTTGCAGCGCTCGAAAAGCACTACTAACCGCACTTACCACAACACCACGCTCGTCTCAGCAGCTGCCGGCCGAGGAAGACAGCAGCTCCAGTGACGCCAACGGACTCACGCCGTCGTCCTCGACCTCCCTGGTCGCTGCACTGTCGCGGACCACGTCTCCAGAGACGTCACTCACCTCCGCATCGTCATTGACCGCGATCACTGCGATTAGGGATGCCCACGTGGCCTTGTCTTCACCCGAATCGGCCCGGCCAAGTCTCTCCAGTATCGACTCCACTGCCACCGCTTTGGCAGCTGCCAGCCCGGTGCGTAGTGTAAAGAGCGACCGCGCGGCAGATGAGTGGGAGAGGGACAATAGGCGCTCAGCGGAACTCGGCAGGAAGGCCACAGTACTCTTCACTCGGAACGCAAATGCGCGGCGGCGGACCCAGGAGTTGGAGCAGGAGGCGGTATCGCACGCCGAGCCAGAGCCGTACAGCCTTGGCTACTTCCGCATGCGCTACCCTGAGGTGTTTTCGGCTGACGGAGGTGGTGCGGCGGCACTGTCCTCTGCAGCCGCCGCACCACCTCCGTCCCATCCCCTTTTTGGGCACTACGTGAACTGCGCCGATGTGAGCGGCTCGCTTTTGATCGAGGCGCTGTGCGACAGCATCCGGGCAACGTGCACCCGAAATGACAGTGCCACGCAGCTGCTGCTCCAGTGGCTTGCGTCCATCGGCAAGACAGCATCGAACCGGAGCCACGCCATTCATTATGCAGGTGCTGGGTCACTCATCACTTCTACCCCGGCACTTTCGGTGCGGTGTGCGAGACTGCCAGCGCTCCACGTCGTTGCGCTCGACGAGGTGGAGTACCTGCGTGGCGGCGGTGCCAAAACACTCACCCAGCTGGCAGAGCTCGCCTTTCAGCACCCTGCACAGCTGGCGCTGATCTTCATTTCAAACCAGCGCACCTTTGTGCACGTGCCTCAAATGATGTTGGAGCCGTTGCTATTTCAACCGTACAGCGAGGCACGGCTGAGAGAGATTGGCGCCAGTGCCGCCAATGCCGAGCTGCAGCGGTGCGAGCAGCTCGCCGGCGCAGACGACTGCACGTCGCGATCCACTGGGGTGAAGAGCACTAGAGGAAGCGCAAAGTGCGTAAGACCGTAGCGCACTCATCAGCAACTGGTCACATGCACCAGCGCGCCTCCGATGTGGACATCAAACCGCGCCTGTACGATTACATCGCGCGCAAAGCGCTCCTTGAGTTTTCTGGCGATGTCCGGCAGGTTATCGCCATGTGCCACCGTGTTGTCTCGGTTGCCTGGCAGGAGGTGCTGAGGCGAAGCTCGAGACTACCGCTGCTGCTGACACGGCGACGCCCACGCCCACGGCGATGGCACGCGGCAACCGAAGCACTGTGGTCGTAAGGAGTACTCCGATGACCGACTTATCCTCGAAGTTGGAGGCGGCTGTTGAGGCGTACAGCGTCGGTAAATCTGCAGCCGCGGCAACGCGAGCGACAACTGCACTCTCAAGCACCTCGCGCTCTTCGTCAGGTGCTTCTGCCGTCAACGGCGTTTCCTCGACCCGGTCAGTGGCGCCGGGGGTGCATCCTCTGCGTTGCTTACCGCTGAAGCACCGCCTGCTCCAGCACACTCGTCGTCGATGTCCTCTTCCGGTGTCATGACGCTGGCTAAGAGCATCCGTGTTCTACAAACCAATCAAGTTGAAAGCGACATCGACAAACACGTTGGCGCCCTACCGGAGCAGACGCTCTACGTCCTCAGCTGCATTGTTGTCCTCACTTTGCGCAAGCAGGAGGCGCGCACCTACGCGTTGACGAGTATTAGTGGCCGCATCGGCACAGCTCGCACGCCAGGAGCGGGTCTCACAACGGCTCAGCGCGCGGTACCGACGTTGTCACTGAAGATGCACGAGGTGCACCAGCTGTACACACGACTCATGGCGAAGCTGCACTTCCCCGCAATGCGGGCTGACGGCTTTCCTGTGCAGGTGGAGTGCCTTGCCGACTTTGGTGTGCTGACGCGGCCGCAGCTGCGCGGCACCGATCGTGTCTTTTCACTGAACGGGACCTGGACGTTGCCGGCAATGCAAGCAGCACTTGTGAAGCGCGGCGAGGCGATCAAGCAGGATCGCATGGCGGCTGGCGCAGGGGCAATGATGGAGAACCGCTTCGAAGAGGTGCTGCGCGAGCTGGCGGGCCTTGTCAAGTAGCTTAGTGCGCGACTGGGACGCTTTCGCGTTTGCCCGTCCGGGACAGGTGTCGATGAGAGCCAAGGCATACATAATGAGTGAGAGCGGAACGGAACGCAGGAAACTGCGAAACGAACAGGGAAAGAGGCATTCAGGCACACGTCCTTGGCTATGTGCGTCTGGGGTGCGTGTGCGCCTGAATGCCTCTTGTCGCTTCCGATCTGATGTACTTACAGCGACTGGGCTCTCCCCCCTTTTCTGCACTCTTCTCCTTCGCACCGCCTGGGCTCTATAGAGTTAGCACATGTATGCACATTCACTCACCACGCACCCACATGCAAATGCCTCTCTCGCCTCTCGGAGTGTGTGCGTTTGTGGCTGCTGTTGGTGTCCAACACCCCCCCCTTCCTGCCCTCTCTCGCCCCTTCAGCTTTCTATCTGGAGGGAGCGAGTGTGGCGCTAGAAGAACTATGCGACCTTGTTCCCTTTATCATGTCTCCAAAGTGCCAACCAACTGCCTTCTCCTTCTCCATGACACTGACACCACACTTCTCCTTCTTCCACCCCACACCGCTCCTCTCTCCTCACTCGCTAACTTCTTCGCCATCACGCAAACACCCACTGGCCCATTGTTTTGCCTCTATGTGGCAATCTTTTCACCTCGCTACAGCTCCTTTCCGTCGTCGACGCCTCTCCCTCTTCAACCATGCCACGTGAGATCAAGACCCTGAAGGAGTTCCTCGCCGTCTGCTCCCGCAAGGATGCGCGGTGTGTGAAGGTAAAGCGCAACCCGAGTGCCACCAAGTTCAAGGTCCGGTGCAGCCGCTACCTCTACACACTGGTCGTGAACGACAAGAAGAAGGCCGACAAGATCGAGCGCTCCATCCACCCCTCTGTGAAGAAGATCGCCGTGACGGCGCGCTCGCACGCCAAGACGAACGCTGGCACCAAGCAGTAATAGTGAATGCAACTTATCCGCGTAGTCGTGTCAATCGCCTCTCTTCTTCTCCTCCCCCCATGCCACTACATTTTCTCTCTTCCAAATCGGCTGAAAAGGGTCCGTGAGTAGGGAGCGTGGGGGGATGCGAGTTCGAACGCGGGGCGCGAGTACCGAGGGCGAGGATAAGAGTTGGGCGAACTGATGTGTCGTCTCTCTCGAATATGCGCGGCTGCCTCCTGTAGGGTGTTCATGTGCTGGTGTACGTGATGAGAGGCGGGGCGCGGCACTTCCCGGAAAGCTTAGGCTTCTCTTTCGTTTCACTTCGTTCTTGTTTTCTTTGCTTTCGTGCTCAAAGACACTCAAACAGTTCTGTCATGCGCCATTGAAGTACAGGCGCACAGGTGTGAGTGTATGGATGCGGGGAAGAGAGGGTGTGCGCATTGCAGAAGGCATGACGGTATCATACCAGCTCTCTCTCCCTCTGCGTCTCCCCCTCTCTCTGTTGCCCACATCGAACCTTACCTCTGGTAAGCATTCGGCCGCTGCTGCGGAGGCGGGAGGTGGTAGCAAACAACCTCGTTCTCCCCATTCCCTTCATCGCTCGTCTGATGCAGGGGCGGGGGGGGAGGCTCCATGCCGGTGCCGGGCCGCTGCAATTACTGTAAGACGCGAAGTCTCAGCTGACTGCCTCACTTCACTTCTCACGCTGGCTTTCTTTCTTTATCCCCTCACTTGCCCCCCTCCTCACAGACGCACCCCCCACCCCCCACCCACCTCCTCTTTCTCCCCTTTGCGCCTCTGTAGTGGAGGCGATTTCAGCGAGTACAGTCTTCCTTTACCCACATTGGGGGCAGACGTTGCGAGGGGGAGGAAGCACAGGCAGGAGCGACGTACAGCCGAAAAGAGAGTCTCGATTAACTTGCCTGTCACACCTCGCTGCTGCTGCTGCTGCTGCTGCTGCTGCTGCTTCATCCGTCGTTTCGACTACCCCTTCCTTATCTCATTCTTACCTTTCTGTCAACAGCGGCAGTTGCGAAAAGCCTATCGAGGAGTCTCCATGAACTCGAACGAAACGGCAGTCACTGACGCTGATGCGCCGTCATCGAGCACGCCTCCGCAGGCTGGTACAGCGCCACTCCCCAGGATCACCATCGCCGACCTCGGCGAGCACCCTGCGCTGGTGACTGCGCACGGTGAAGCCCACGTGCACGACCTTCTCCGACACTTGCCAGGCCATCGCATACTTGTCACTGGCGGTTGTGGCTTTATCGGTAGCGCCTTCATCCGCCATCTGCTTGTCTACGCTCCCGCGACGGTGCACGTCTTCAACCTGGACACGCTCGAGTACTGCGCGGGCGTTGACGCGGTCCTTGGAGCCCTCTCTGCAACCGGAGATGACGATCGCGCAACCTTGGGCGCTGACACGTCAGCGTCAGAGGATCAGAGCACTACTGTCGCCTCCTGCTCCTCGTCCAAATGCTGTTCACCGGTATCCCGTTACCATTTTATCCCCGGCTCTATCCTGGATGCGACTCTCGTGCTGGACGCGCTGCGCACCCATAGTATTGATGTCATTGTTCACATGGCTGCACAGACGCACGTTCAAAACAGCTTCTCCAAGAGCCTCCTCTTCACGAAGGTGAACGTGGTGGGCACGCACACGCTACTCGAATGCGCGCGGGAGTACGGCCAGCTGGCTCGCTTCTTATACATTAGCACGGACGAGGTGTACGGTGAGACCCCAGCGACAGTGCGACCATCCGACGAGACATCGACGGTGCTGCACCCAACGAATCCATACGCAGCGACAAAGGCCGCAGCGGAGCACCTTGTCTCCGCCTATCATCACTCCTTTAGGCTTCCTGTGCTCATCTCGCGCGGCAACAATGTGTTCGGGCCCGGACAGTATCCTGAGAAGGTGATTCCACGCTTCATCACATGTGCGCTACGTCAGGAGCGGCTGCCAATCCAGGGAGATGGCCACCATCAGCGCAGCTTTCTCTACATTGAGGACGTGGTCAGAGCACTGTCAACCATCCTCGTGCGCGGCACTGTCGGTGAGGTCTACAACATCGCTGGTGAGGAAGAGTTGTCCGTGCACGAGGTGGCACAGCGGGTTGTTGCATGTATCACTGGTGCTGACTACGACAAAGTGCGCGCTGCCTCTCGTGCGGAGTTCGATGCCTCTTATGTGCGCTACATAGCGGATCGCGCCTACAACGATGCGCGATACTGCAGCGACAAAGCGAAGCTGGCGGCTCTGGGTTGGACGCAGCAGGTCTCGTTCGGAGAAGGGCTGCACCGCACTGTCAGCTGGTATCGTGGTCATCCTTTGGAGGCTGGTGGATACTGGAAAGGCGGGAGTGGGGCTAGCGCCACAGCCTCTTGTAGCGGCTCTCCGTCTTGTTGAGTGGAAGAGGGTCAACGATTCCTTTCCCCGTGTGTTACCCTCAACGAAGAAGTCCTTCCTCCTCCCCTTTACATGCTTGTGCAGTCGTGGAAAGCGCGCCTCATGGCGTGCGAAGGAGGGCGGCAGCCGTAGAGGTGAAGGGCGTGCGGTGGGGCAGGGGCCATGACACCCACACGCCTGACCTAGGGCAAGAGGCAACACTTGGTCTTTGTATCCGCTGCGCTTTCTCTGTAGTATAAAGGGGTTCATTTCTCGGGGCAGTCGCGTACACAGTAAAGACAGCAAAGTATACAGCAGAGATGTGAGGGAAGTGCAGAGGAAGGCACTCAGTACCCCCTCCGCCGCCCATCTCTCCGTCTTGTTTGGTTGTACAGGCTATACACGCTCAGACCGCATACGCCCAGTGTAGCAATCATGTCTCTCCATCCTCGTGCCCCCTCCATCTCCCCTCCCCCCCTCTCTCTCTCTCGCTCTCTCTCGCTCTGAGTTTCTCACAAAAAATTGCATTTTGGCTGAACGTATGGCGTAACGGCACTTTTGCGTGCCTTCTGCGGTGCCTCTGTTTAGCGTCAACGAAGTAACCGCACTCCGTCTTCTTGCTCCTTGGGTGTCAAGGCTGCGCGGCTGGTATTTCCACCGCCACCACGGACATCACGCACGTCAGCGGGTATACTTGCACGCACGCTTAAAGAACAGGGCAGAGAGGTAAACGCCTGCACCAGAGCGAAGGGTGAGTCACTTTCAGCGAAGGAAACAGAGCCTGCCATGCGCAACGCAGCGGCAGAGACGCTCTTGAGCACCGTCAGTGCCACCGGGATGGCCCTGACGGAGGACGGCTTTGCGGAGCACATGGACAGCGTCGACCCGCTTCGTGAGCACCGCTGCTCGTATCACATTCCCAAGATGCGCGATGGCACCACCTTCTCGTACTGTGCCGGAAACGCCATGGGGCTGCAGCACATCCATGTGGAGGCCTCCGTCGAGGTCCTCCTCAAAAAGTGGCGTGAGCAGGCGGTGGGTGGGCCCTGCATGCAGCCCACACCATGGCCCGAGATTGGTCAAATGTGCATCAAGGACATGGCTTCCATCGTCGGTGCCAAGGACACGGAGGTGACCATCATGAACACCCTCACAGTGAACCTACATCTTCTCCTGACCGCCTTCTACCGCACGCAGGGTAGCAAGAAGAAGCTCATGGTTGCACCTCATAGCTTTCCGAGCGATGGCTACTGCCTCCTCTCGCTACTCGAGACGCGCGGACTGAACCCCGGCGAAGACCTTATCAAGATCACGGCTCCAGGCACTAGGGACTGGAGCGATCCCGCTACCGTCATCCCGACGGAAGCGTTCCTCTCCGTGATAGAGAAGCGCGGTGACGAAACGGCCGTACTCGTTGTGCCAGCCGTGCAATACCTCACAGGCCAGTGGTTCGACATCCCCGCTATCGTGAAGGCGGCGCGTGCCAAGAAGATCATCGTCGGCGTTGACTGTTCCCACGCCGTAGGCAACGTGCCGCTGCACCTTCATGACTGGGACGTTGATTTTGCATACTGGTGCACATGCAAGTACCTGAACAGTGGCCCTGGCAGCCTCAGCGGTCTTTTCGTCCACAACAAGCACGCGTCTTGCACCATCCCGCTCGAGTGCCTGAACGGATTGTGTGGCAGTGACATCGAGAATGGCTTCTCGGATCACCGCAGGTTTGAGCCAGCGCCAGGTACCTCGCCGCTGCAGATTAGCACTCCATCAGCGGTATGCCACGTGATTCTGGCGCCGTCACTGAAGCTGATGGCGTCGGTTGGGATGGAGGCGATCCGGCAGAAGTCGTTGCTGCTTACAGCCTACCTGGAGCTGCTTGTGAGCGAACTCATACCTCCGGGCTGCATCGATGTTGTGACACCAGCAAACCCGAACCAGCGCGGCGCCCAGCTCTCGCTCCGCATTCTTCCAAATAAACTGAAGTTATGCCAAGAGGCTGTGCCAGAGTATGAGTGTGGCGCCGGTAGGGCTGCTGAGACGGACGACACCGCCCTGCTGCAGCGTCAGCTGCTCGACAAAGGTGTCATTATTGACATGTGTTCCTCAGACATGGTCTCCATAGCTCCGGCGCCCATGTACAACAGCTTTGCCGACGTCCTTCGTGCCGTGCGCACCCTTGCTTCCCTCTTCTAGTCAAGCGTGTGTTGCCCAAAGTGCCTGACATTGAAGTAAATAACAAAAGGCCGCCCATGCGGATGCATCGTCCAAACTGCGCTCGTGAGAGCATACGAGAGGGAGAGGAAGGGAAGTAACTGAGTGGATGGTAAAGGAGGGGGTGAAGGAGGGTGATCACAGCGGACCACTGCTTCACTGTTCTTGCTGTTCTCTTTCGGTGCGTGTGCCTCGTCGTCCCTCTCTTGGCCTCCCTTCCTCCCTCCTCCTCTTCCTCGATTTTATCTCTGTTGTTTCGTTTCCTCTTGCTTCCCCTCGATACTGGTAACTCTGCTCTCCTTCTGTACCTCAAGGAATCGTACGTGACGCTTGTGTGCTGGTATGTGTACGTAGTTGGCGGGGCAGTCAGTGCAGTTGTACGTGTGCCTGCGTGTCTCTCTCTTTCTCTCTCTGTGGGGAATCAGTGACGGTCCTACCATTCCCAATTCATTCCACTGCACGACAACGCTTCCCTGCTCTCTCCCCCCCTCTCCCCAATGTGGTCAGCACCGCTCACAAGCTCACGTCAGTGCTTTGCTCACGCGTGCCGTGGGTGCTGACTTGTGCACGTGTGCCTCCCCCCTTTCGCTATCGATTTCCCTTTCGTTTTTCTTTTGTTGTTGTTTCCGGGGGGGAGGTTGTCTCTCTGTTTGCACGTGTGCGTGCGTACATGTGCGTGTGCGTGCGTACATTCGTGATAATTTGTGTATGAGGTGGTCCCAGCGGTCCACGCAAGACCCCGCAATCTAACGCACATCGCGCCCATTTCACTTTTCCACTCCCTTTTCGACTCGGAGAGTGTGTGTGTGTGTGCATCAGACTGTCTGCAGCTGTGCTCTCTCTCTCTCTCTCAGTCAGTGTCTGTCTCTCCCCCCATCAGAGACCGAGTGCTCTGAAGAGGTGAGGCAGTCCCAGTCGTGGATAACCCGCGCACGCAACAAATTTGCACGTTTTCCTCGCGACTTTGCGAGGGGGGGGCGGAGGGCAGGAAACTGCTTTCTCTGTTGCGTCCTCAGCACCCCCATCACAGCCAGACCTCTCTCTCTCCCTTGATGCCACCTTTCCTTCTATAACTCCTGTCTCTTCGCCTTGCAACCCTCACAGAGACTCTCTCCTTTCTTTTCTCCAACCCCCTCTGCTGCCGCTGCAGTTCGTTTTGTTGTTCTCTTGCAGTTGCCCCTCGTCCGTGTTTTCGCCCCGTTGCTTACTCACTGCCACGCTCTGTTGTCTGCAGGCAACAACATAGGTTGGGCGCCAAGCTCGAACACTGTGCCCATGGCGGACTACACCTTTGACTCCACCATCCGCCGTGCCGACGGCGTCGGCACCACGGCCACTCTAGATGACTCGAGTCTCCTCCGCTCGTTGATCAAGTCTGCCAAGAGCGCACACAGTACTCTCGGTCGTGCACTGGACAACAACCTGTCGCACCAGCGCTTTGGCGGAGCGGAGATGGAGCCGAGCGCGCTGACGGTGAACTGGCGTGAGCGAAAGCGCCAGATGCGGCTGCAGCACGAGATGCAAGTCGCGTGCGACGACATCCACCTGCGCGCAACGGGGACGCACAGAGATCAGCGTGATGGTGTTCCAGGGGCGTCAATGAGAGGCACAGAACCGCGTCCACTAGCTGCCTCCACCTTCTCAGCGACAGGCATGGTCATGGGCTGCCCCGCTGACAAGTCGCAGCTTTTCATCCCGGCACTGCCGACGATAGCGCCATCTATGACGGCCGCCGCCGACGATGGCAAGGAGGCCTTTGGCGGAACGAAGATTGGCGGTGACGACCGCGGCTACGTCACTCTTATTGGTGCAGTTCCGACTTACAATACAACTCGGCTTATTGAAGACAACTACGAACTTATCAGCAGCTTTCGCGCCTACCGCACAGACGCACTAAGGGCGGAGCAGCAGTCCATTCTCCGCGACGTTTCAGCACCTCACCCAGACCTTCTGCTACAGTTAGCACCGTTGGTTCAACCGGTGCAAAGCGACGAGGCAGCTCAGCAGCATCTGCTCGTCGATCAAGAAACGCTCCCGTATCACCTCCGCCAGCGCTACAGAGAAGCCTGTGCATCACATTCAATGTCGGCGGCGCATGTAAATGAGGCTGCAGTGGCAGTAGATGGAGGCGAGGAGGCGGCGCCGCACAGCCCTAAGTCTCCACCGCAGGTGGACGGCACCGCGGCAGTAGCCACCGCCGCCAAGGGCACGTGGCCCTTCACCTGCCAAGGTCGTCTAGCTATAACTGGCGCGCAACACAGTGGAACCGTCGGTAGTGCTGGTGGGAAGGGTGGCAACGAGCACCATCGCCGGCGCCTCGGCGGTCATCGCCAGCCGTGCCTCGGCCAGTACCACGTGCGCTACACCGTCGTCGAGCCGCGTGTCGTCGGCGGCTACGTGGCGCCACAGGTTCCCGTGAGGAATACCCAGCAGCACGACGAGGCAAACCCGCGACAAGACGCAGACGATAACAACTCTAACTTTGACCAGACGCAGCGAGAGGACTACTGCTTAACTGTGAACCTGCACGGGTCGTACTCCACGGACGCCGACGCTACCCCACACCGTGGCGGCAGCACGCACGGCCAGAATATCAAGGGCAGCTCCATGTTCGTCTCAGAGTCGCCGCGGCAGATAGGGCACGGCACAGCCGCCCCTGATGTCTTCTACTGGCCATATCCCGATGTGCGCTCCACTACGAAGCGGGTGCCTTGCCTTGTGCAGCTTGACAACCCTACCACACAGCGCCGCAGGGAGCCGCTTGTTTCAGGAGTGCCAGGCTCGGTGTATGAAGTGTGCGGCGATATCGCGGCGAACCAGACACGGACAGTGGCGATGGATCGGACGACTGGACGTAGCTCACACTGGTATGGTCGAGCGCCTCCTAACGCCCGCGGCGAACCGCTGGATGTGGATGAGGCGCTACGCGCTACACGACCGAAGGAACGAGCTGCAACGCTTCTGCCCCCCACGCATGCGAGAGACCTGAGCGCGGATTCGGCGCGTACGCTGGCCGTGGTTGATACAAGCGTTTCTGTCGAGCGCAACTTAGCCTATCCGCAGTCCTTCATCGGTGGCCTTACGCAGCTGGCGCACATCCGCGATTTTGGTAAGGTCCTCGGCCGAGCCAAGCGGGAAGAGCTGGCGATGCGCAACATGGGCGGCGGTGCCGGCAATGACGTGCTACCTGGAGAAACCGAGGAGTGCGAGTGGACGCAGAGGCGTAGTCGCGCCATCGTGATTCATCCCCGCGCGCCTGGTCACCAGCCATTGCACGCGCCGAACGCCACAGAGCTCGGCGACGTACCCTCGCTGGGTCTCACGAAGCCGCGTTCGGGGTGCACGACTGACCTCGGCAAGGGTCAGGCCAGGCCGATGCACCTCTTGCCAATGCATGACCTCACGTACAACGCGGAGCCAGGCTATGTGCTGACTGGGCCACGCGCGAAGGGCACGCCGTCGATCGACCGCACCGTGTCACGCCAGCAGGCACGCTCGCGCATCGAAGAGAAGGGCTGTGGCGCCTTGGTGATGTACAATCCAACAGACTACCTGACCCCACGTGTCAAGTCGGTGCCGGACTTCGAGAAGCAAATTACAAAGGCACACGAGTTCCGCGGTCACCGAGTTCAGTCCGAGCGGTATCTGCAGCTCTTCCCTTCTGCACCTGGGCCTGGCCACTACACAGTCAACTACTCCCAGGTTGAGTAACCAGAGAAGCTGAGGAGAGGAAGAGAGAGAACAAGGCGCATGGCAGGCACCCGTGTTTCTCTATGTATGTGTATGCGGGTGGACGTGCATATGCACAAACCGTAGATGAACGTGAGCGTTCACCTCTACCCCCCCCACACCCACCCTGGAGGAGCGAGATCGACCCAGTGCCGTCTCTCGCATTTTCTGTTCTGTGGTGTCGTGTCCGCTGACGCGCTTTATTTCCCCTCAGTGGCTGAAAGCCCTACTGTCGCTCTCTCGCTCGCTTTCTCATCGATCCCCCAACTTCACTCCTGTAAGCCTGCACTTCTTCTTCTCTCACTTTCGGTCACGGATGAGCGCGTATGTCCGCGCCTCACCAACTTCGCCACCCCTTCTCCTGCCCCTCTACTCACGAGCGTGGTGGTGTGTGTGGTGTGCGCCCGCACATGCGCCTCTCCTTTTATCTCCACCATTTTCGTGAATGAACGGGCGACATTGTTTTCGTGTCTCTTTCGTTCATCAGCCTCATGTATATCAGGGGTAGGCGGTGCATCGAATGATGCGCATATCTGTGCTTACGTCTGCTGCAACCAGCACGTGGTGGCCGACTCCGCCGCCCGCCCCTCTCTCCCCCCCCTCTCCCCCCCTCCCCCCCACCCCCCCCCACACACACACAGTAACTTCATGTACAGTACACACTCGCTTTGTCTCTCTTGTTGGTGTCGTCGTCGTCGTGAACGTCGTTGTTGCGCCTCTCCCTTTTATGTCTCTTTAGTGCGTGCGCGCTGCTGGTTTTCTGCGTGGGCGTCTTTGTGTCTGCGTCTCTGTGTGTGTGTGTGTGTGTGTGTGGGTGGGTGGGTGTCCGTGTCCGCGTGCGCCAGTGAGTTACCGTGCTTGGGGTGCACTGAGGTCAACTCTGTCATGTGCGTGCGCCACAGTGCAATACGGCATCATTGAGCTCGCTCAGAAACGATACGAAGTGCGCTGGGGGAGGGGGAGGACGAGATATTGGCGTCGTCACGGCCACGGTTTCTGCGATGGTGAGCCGACGACTGATGGTGCCTGAATGGAGGCGGTGAGGGAAAGAGAACTGCCGCACCACGACCAAAGAGTGAGCCCGTCATCGCCATTTCAGCTTAGTTGCGCCCTTCCCCCTCCCTCTTTCCTCTATGCATACACACGGACAGAGAGTCATTGCGTGGGGTGCTGTGGTGCAGTGGTGAGCAACACTAGCGGTGCTTAACTTCGGTCCATGAAGAGTAAGCATCCTTCCGAGCCTCTTACTTGCCCCCTTCTCCTCTGTCTCTTGTCCTCCTTCCACACATACTGGCGAGCATCAGGTCCGTTGTACGAGGTGACCTGCCAAACACCTGTGCGGCGCTATTCCCCCGCCATCTCTCTTTAGTTTCCCCTTTCCGCACGCGCGCGTTTGTGTGTGTTTGTCTGTGCTCGCTTTTGACGTTGGCCACCCTCTTACCTTCTTCGGCGTGCCTCTCTCCATCCTGTACTCGACGCCAGCGCAGGGCACCGCCCACTCGCTTCGTTGCCGATTTATTTCGTTCGTTGCGTTTCTAACAGAGGAGTTGTAGTTTCTGACAGAAGCCATGCTCCGTGGCAGTCCGTCGCAGGCTGTTGACGGTCGTCGCTACCTTAGTGCCGCCACTGCCGTGCCGAGTGGCGAGTTATCGTCTGCCTCGCCGTCGAGCGCCGGCGCCGGCGACCCCTCCCCGTCCCTCATTTTGACGGAGGCCAAGGAGCGGACACCAGGCGGCAAGAGGCCTGCCGAAACCCGTAATGGCATTCTCGGGAGCGTGAGGCAGCGCATATTTTCTGAAATGCTTGACCCCGTTGCGGGTGACTACAACATTCTGGTCTGCGACAACAAAGCGGCCAAGATCCTGAGCACATGCGTGCGCATGCACGACTTGATGGACCACGGTGTGACTCTTGTCGAGGATCTCGGCTTGCCACGACAATCAGTGCTCAGCAGCGCCGCCATCTACTTTATCGAACCCACCGAGGAGTCCGTGCGTCAGGTGATCAATGACTGGCAGACGAAGGACATGTACCGCGAGGCGCACGTCTTCTTCACCTCGCCTTCGTCGGAGAAAAACATTCAGCTGCTGGCATCGGAGCCGCGCCTTGTTCAGGCAATCAAGACGTTGAAGGACATGCTTCTTGACTTTGTGGTCCCGGAAAGCTTGCTCTTCTGCTTCGACATGCACGACGATATCCAGAGGCTCTTCCCACCCGACGTGGCGTTCTCCGGTGGGCACGAGAACATCCTCGGCGAGATCGCCACACGACTGGTGTCCGTCTTCTTCACCATTGGTGCCGGTGTGCCAACAGTGCAGTACCAGGGAAGCAGCCGACTCGCGCATCAGGTAGCGCGCATCTTCGCTGATCAGGCCGCCCAAGCATTGCGCACTAACCCGACCACGTTCCGGATGTCCAGCAATGCAACGGCAGCCAGCGGCGACGCAGCAGAGTCCCCGCTGCTCATCATTGTAGACCGTTCCTTCGATGCGATAGAGCCGGTGATACATGAGCGCACGTATCAGTGCCTGCTGAACGACCTCATGCTTCTCGAGAACAGCATTTACGAGCACACCTTCGAGGATCGTTCCGGCCAGGAGAGCACGCGCAGCTGTCCGATAGACGAACATGACCCGTACTGGTGCCAGTACCGCCACAGGTTCTTTGCTCTCTGCCTCGCCGAGTTCCCGAAGAAGCTAGAGGACTTGATGGCTGCCAACCCGACCCTTGTGGCGGGAATGAAAAAGTTGAAAGGCAACTACGGGACTGGAAACAGACTTGCTGACATGGGCAGCGCCATTCGTTTCCTGCCGGAGTTTCAGGAGCGGCAGGCGAAGCTCTCCCTTCACATCGACATCTGTACGAAAATTGTGGACCGCTACAGGCAGCAGAGACTGGCGGAGGTGTGCGAGGTAGAGCAGGATGTCGCCACTGGGCGACGACCGTTCAAGGAGCTCTATGACAGCGTCCGCCGCATGGCAGCAGACGTCTCTCTGCCGCTTGACGTGCGCACGCGTCTCCTCCTGCTGCTCATCGCCTGCACAAACACGCACGAGTTCACCGAGGCGAGGAAACTCATGCTACTACAGGAGACCGGGCTCAGCAGCCAGACTGACCGCTGCAACTCCTTTTCCATGTTCATCTCGCGAATAGGCCAGCTGCCGCAAGACGCGGCAGGGCATAGCATTGTCAGTGAGGCGAGCAACGGCCGCGGCGGCAGCGGTAACGACGGAACTGGCAATAACCTACTCGGCACCCTCATGCGCCGCTCTCTGCGCACGAACCCCACAAGTCTCCAGCACGCGAATGGGTTGACAGACGGCAGCGCACAGGTAAGCCCGACTCACCAGAACGACAGCAACACGAACAACCCAGAGGCGGACCCGTACCGAAATCAAGCGTACTTAGTCCTCAATGCCGCTGCGAAAAACACACTCAGCACGTTAGACTTTCCCGTCTTCAACACTGGTGCCGGTGGCGGGGGTGGCGGCAGCCTTCGTGGAGCACTACAGCAGCGACGTACGCTTCGGGCTGTTGGCAGCGGCAACGCGGGGGTCAACTTCGGCGGCCCTGCCGGCGGAGACACCAACCTGACGCTCGATCTGGGCCACGAGGGGCAGTTTGCGCTAAAGACACGACGTCGAATTGTGCTGTTCGTGCTGGGAGGCGTGACCTACGGCGAAGTGCGTGCCGCTTACGAGATCTCGCAGAACGCGCATGTGGAGGTGTTTGTGGGCGGCACGTCAGTACTAACCCCCGACAGGTTCATCTCTAGTCTGGACTCCCTACGCTGAAGAACGGCGGTACACGATTAAGTCCCTTTTTCCTTTCCTTGAGTTCTGTCGAGGGGAAAGCAGAGGGAGGGTAAGGTGACTGACTTGTGCACGCACACACGACACTCGGTGTGCACTCGACCTTCACAGCTGCCTGCTGTGAAGCGTTTGCGTCTTCCCTCTCCCCTCCACACACTCCTGTGCTGATGATGTGAGTTTCCTTTTCCTTTATGCCTTGTGAGAATGCTTGCTTGACCTGCTGGTGCTATCTGTGAGGTTGTGTGGGTTGATACGTGTATGGCGTGCTTTTCGCTCGCTGCGCACACACGAACAATCAATCTTAGCGACTCGCGTGTCTCCTTCGGTGTTCGTGGCATGACAGTCAGGTGCCCGGATATCAACGCGCGTGTGTGTATGTGTGTCTATCTTGTTCTCAACTCCGTTTCACGCACTCGAGCCTTTTTGCTTGGCCATTTCTTCTGCCTGTCCTCTTTCTTTTCTGCCTTCCTCGCCCGGGGGAGTGTCGGCTGTTGTATCGCACTTCCCTCTTTTCGTTTGCTCCACGTTTTGTATTTTCGCTCCTCTGGTGCTCCCGAGTTTCTGAGTGCGCGTGCGCAACGCTGTTGTCTGCAGGTGGGTGGGAGGCGCATATGTTTTATGGAAACGACTTCATCCACACTGCAGCAGCAGTCGGACATGGGGACAAGACAACTGCGCGCATTAGGTTGACACACAGGTGTGATACACTACGCTGCTGATGAGTCGGTCTGCTTGAGAAGTTTCTCTTGGGGTGATACGACGATGCGGATTGGGGCGTGGGGGTGGGGGAACACCGCTGGAAAAGAAGGGGGGATGGGGATTGTTTTGTGCGGTGGTGCGGCACATCACATTTCCCCCTCGTGTCCCCTTCCAATGTCATGCGTGGTGCGTGGGGCTGTCCACGTGCTTTGGCCGAATGTTTGCTCTGTGGCAACAAGCTGAAGAGGGGTGTGATGACTGTGTGTGTGTGTGTGTGGAGGAAAATAGGTACGTGGCGGTGACCAGAGCGAGTGGTGAACTGTTAGCGACACGCACCTCCTTATGCACATTGCCCCTACACGGTACTCACAATCCCCGTCCACAGTGAAAGAGGGCTTTCCGCCGTTGCGTCTCTCTCTCGCACAGTACCCCTTGTCAACCTAGTCGGCGACACAATGCTCTTCACTCCGAATCTCAAACCTCTTCCTGCCCCTCCCCCCAACACTCTTGACCTCCTAACTGTCTTCCTCTTACAGCACCCTGTGAACCTCTTTACAAATTGCTAGGGCGCGCATAAACACGCACATACGTGTTTCCAGTGCGTGCAGGGGTGACTCAGTGCCGCCAGCATCACCCGTGGGTCGTCTCTGTTGAGCCTGCTCTCTCTCTCTCTCTCTTGAAGTCGAGTCTTCCCTTTTCTCGCGTGTCTGGACGGCGTAACCCCTGAGCGAAAGTGAGAGTGACAGCAAAGCCGCCGTGCAGCACTGCAGAGAGCGGCGAGACGACCGAGCCGGTGTGCGGTGCCAGACGTATCTCCTGTGTCGCCTTTTTCGTTGTCCTCTTCTGAGCCATGCGGTGCCGCACGCTGACGCTGTTGTCCCGGGATGCGCTGAACGCGGGAAGTTCCATGACCTTGGGCTGCAAGGGTATGCGACCCTCTCCGGAGGCACATCGTCGACGAATGCCTTGGACGGCAGCCAAGGACTACGTGCCCGGCGTTGTATTGAACAGCAAGGAAAAACTCGTCTTGGATGGGACGCAACTGGTGGAGCTTGACCACATCGATCGCGCCGCGCAGCTGGACCCGCTTGAGGTGCTCAAGGCCACCGTGGCAACGCGCGCTTACAACACGTCTACCGGCTTCAACATCTTCCAGCTTGCCTCGCAGACGCGCTTCCACGGCCGTGGGCAGAAGTTCTTTCGCGAGGAGTGGCGGCAGGGCACTTACGACAAGTACGTTACCTTAGCTGCCATTGATTTTGATCGAGAGGGCAGCAAAGGCACGGCGTATGGCTACATCACATTTCATGGCGAGTCCACTACCCGACCTGTTGAGATCAGCTACGCCGACACACCAGGTTGGCAGATGGAGTACGACGACGCTGCCGCCATCCCCTTTGACGCTGTCGTGCCACCACCGCCGAGCATTGGCACGGAGGTCCCGGTAGATCCCTCCACGTATAGGCTGAAGGCATACCCCTTTTACGATGCGCCGAACCCGCCCGAGTTTGTGGAGCGGCTGCTCAAGGATCGCGGTGTGTTGCCAGACCTGCCCATGGATGCCTCAGTGCCCGCAGAAGACGAGGCGGCTGCTTCCGCAGACGGTGCAGGCGCGGACGGATCACATCACTACGAGCCGAAGGACAGCGTTTAAGGTCTGCACAACAGAACAAGAGCGACGGCGATGCGTCCATTGTGCCGCCATTCGTCCTGGCCTTTCCCTCCTCTCTACGGCACTCCTCATTTCTTTTTGCCCTGCGTTGTGGCATGTCATCGTCAGCGGCAGCGGCCGTGGACTCTCTATTGTGGTCGGTTGCCTCACAGTGATGTTGGTTTCTCTGGAGCACGCGAGGCGAGGAGGAAGCGGGGAGAGGGAGGCGTAGTCGTCCCGTGCATAACGCCCTTCACTTTCTCGCGGTCACTATCGCAAGACTGGTTTGCCATCAGAGTGCCTTTGCCGTTCTGCTGAGAAGTTACTCTCTGGTTTTCGTGTTGTCTCGTTAATGGCCAGGACGTTGTTTGGCAGTGATGTACGCCTGACAGGGATATGATGCAGAGACGTTTGAGGGTTGCAGCGGGGAGAGGGAGAGAGGTAGTTGTCATGTAGCTCTTGTCTGCGCGCGTGGACGTACACGCAGGCGAAAGCGCGCATTTGCCTGCGTATAGGAAATACGATCATGAGGTGTGGAATTGGGATGCGGTGGGCGACACGCTGTCGTGTAAGTCCCCTTCCGTGTGTATAACATCTCGTGTGTCCCTGCGCTTGTGTAGTGCAGCGCACTAATGTCAACCCACCCGCGCTCACCTTGGGCAGTCCCGACCGTACGCTACGCTACTTCAAAGCCGCATGAACGCGAGGAATCAACGCACCCACCTGCTTCACCCAGCGCCTTCCCGTGTGTGCCGGCTGCCGTGGGCGGGGCGTCTCTGCTTCCCCCCGTTCCGCGAAAGGCGCCTGTGCGCGGGGCGAAACGATGGGGGCGGGCGGCCGCCGGCAATGCAACCCATTTTTTTGTCCCCTGCTTCTGCCCCTCCTGCCAGCGCGTGGCGGGGCGACTGCGGAGTTAAATGCGGGTTCGGTAAATGAAAATCGAAAAGGCCCCTGTGCTTGCTCTGTGCCTTTCCTTGCCCCCCCCCCCCGCCGCCGCCGCCGCCGCCGAAAGGGCCCCCTGCCCCCCGCGGCAGAGGGGCGGGCCGCGCCTGCGCGCCCCCCCAAAACGGGCCCCTGCCCCGCCCGCCGGGCATTCCGGCACAAACGAACACCTCAAACCCGTGCCCACCACTCCCCCCCACCCCTCCCGCGGACCCCCCAGAGCGAGCACAGCGATCCCAAACGAAACCACCCCAGCAACATTTTTTTTATTATTGCAAATGTCGTCTGTTCTGTCCGTGACTCTTTGCCAGATGGCTGTCACACGCGAAAAGGCAGCCAACATCAGAAAGGCTGTCGCGATGATAGCTGAAGCTGCGAAGCGGGGCAGCAAGCTAGCTGTTTTGCCTGAGTGCTTCAACTGTCCGTATGGCACAAAGTATTTCGATAGGTACTCTGAAGCTCTTGCGCCAGGCAATGAGACATTTGACGCGATGTCACACTGTGCCAAATTGAACAGCATCTGGATCATTGCCGGTAGTATCCCGGAAAAATCAGCTGATGGACGACTATTTAATTCGAGCATGACGTTTGGACCGGATGGTGCGCTGAAACACGTGCACCGCAAGGTGCATCTATTCCGCATCAACACAGAGGCTGTTCGTTTCGACGAGGGCGAGGTGCTTAGTGCTGGAAATGATGCGACTGCCATCTCACTGGACGAGCACACCAAGTTCGGCGTTGGTATTTGCTTCGACATCCGATATCCCTTCTTGGCGTGGAAGTACGCCGAACAAGGAACTTCCTTCATTGTGTACCCAGGTGCCTTTAACATGGTAACCGGTCCGGCGCACTGGGAGCTGGCAGGGCGTGCTCGCGCTGTCGACAATCAGCAATATGTTTTCTTATGCTCCCCTGCCCGCGATACCTCTGCGGAGTACGTGGCATGGGGTCACTCCATGGTGATAGATCCCTTTGGCAATGTTCTCTGTGAACTGGATGAAAAGGAGGGGTTCGTTGATTACAAGGTGGACCTGAGCACCATTTCAGAGACTCGCAACCGAATTCCCATCCTGAAAGGCGTGCGTAACGACCTCTATACGCTACATTGGAAGCAGTAATGCCTGTTTCTTTTTTTTTTGTTATCTGTGGTTGGTTGATCATAGTGTAAGTTACATTTTTCAGTATTATTATATCAACTTTATATATTTGCTTCTTTTTTTTTTACCATTCTATCACACATGCTTCCTTGTGCATGCAATCGCTTCTTGCACCAGAATAGCTCGAAGAATGTGCCCCCTTCGTATTTCAGTTATTGCAGTGAAAAATGAACCCCCCAAAGAGCAGACTCTGGTATGTAGAGGGAATGGGCACGGTACAATTTGCTTAAGTCTACACTCAAAGTAAGACTCGGCATTCGTGTCCTCTCTCTGTGCTTAGCTCGCACATCTTTCTGAGAGTATTGCTAATGTGAAGGTCCAAGGACCAATTTCAGCACGTTCGTATTTGTGTTCTTTTACATAATGACCTTTTTTCTTTCAGTTTCGATTGACCACCATACCCTTTTCTATGCATTTGCGCGCATTCCTGCACTCCTTTGACGCATGAAAGGATTTCTCGAATGCATATGAACAACAAAGTCGCTAGTGATGCTTCGTCGTGGACAGCGCCTGGCGCTTTTGTGCGCTCCTTCGACTCGTAAAAGTACTCACGCATCGAGCATACAGACTGCGCAGTTGTGGCACACACACAAACGGAGCAAAAGACAGTGCAGTCTGCTGAAATTGTCAATGAAACAGTGCACCAGAGGAAAGCCGAAGGCAATCTGAAAAATAGTAGCATTGATTCAGACGATGTAAGCATGATGAGCAAGAGGGATATCGAGTGCATTGAGCTGCACAAACTCCAGTACATGCACTCGCAGGCCGGGCCATTTATTGGTTCGCGGACAAAGGACAACACACCAGATCAAGTGAGCTTCCGAAAACGTAGACACATTGTTCGAGTTCCGCAACCAGACATTGAGTACCGCCCGAACGAAACATCATTTAGGCGCCTCCCGAAGAACTACATTATCCCCAATGAGTTTGAGCTTCGCGCGCTCTATCCGATGTCAACAAGCCTAAAGATTATCGAAGGAAAGGCTGATTGTGTCGATCACAGTGCATTCAACATTGATGAAGATCCGTCACCTATTGCATACAGTATGATCTCGCCGCCGATTGGAGGTCCGATATAGAGTACCCGTACATGGTTGTGTTGCCTGATCATCGCGGCATTCCACGCGACTTTGAGGATGTGTGCGCCAACTTCTTCGAGCGTCCCACTCATTACGAATTGATGGTGCAACAAAGGTGGGTCATTCTCTCCCCTGTTGTGAACCTTCGACATAATATTCAAGTTCCGGTGGAAGGGGTGGTGGCGCGATTCTGCGATTGGGTGACGGACAACTTCCGCGTCGAGAATGGGAAGGTGCATCTTCTCGGCAAAGGTAATGGTGGGTATGTTGCACTGCGAACGGTACTGGAGCACAAGGATGTGGCCCTTAGCGTCACCGCAATTTTAGGCCGCAACGGCTCCCCCTTTAGGCCGCTTGATCGAGCACAGGATAAAGTGAAGAATTACAATGGTGTCCATAGTCTCGTGTATGTGCCTGGGCTGCTAAGGAAGCAGGACTGGTACTACAAGTTTAAGTTCATGCTAGACATGGCACGGGTGCGCCCACCTCTTAGGAATGTGCATTTTGCTGATGTACGGGACCATCAAGTGTACTACGCCATTAATCCGCATGAGTTTTGGAACTACATGCTGTATTTTCGGAAGTACCACATGAGGATGATAACAGAGAGTGGCTATTCTGTTTAGCCGCTGCAGGATGTACACCAAAATAAGCGATTTAGGAAGCTTCAGCCTGTGCCATTTTTTTTTTCCTTTGTCCGTGTATGTGTGCGTGGAGTCTAAAAGTTTGTGATGAGGGAATCACGGATGCCTTGACTATACTGCTTTGTCTCAGCGTAGCTTTTTTTTTGTTTGCATGCTGTTGCAGGTTTCTCATGTTTTGCAGCTTTTTAGTGCGTGCCGAAACAAACACCCATCAAAGAAATAAAGTAGGTGATATTTACCGACCCACTACAGATCTCTTATTTGTAGGTTCACAGCACGTGTGCGAGTATGGGGCCGCCTTTTCCCTCAGAGGCATCGTTTAGTAGTGGGATCCGCAGCTTTGTAACCACGCGCGGCTCCTTTGTTCTTGTTCTGAGTGATTCACCAACAGACGAGGACTTTCAAACAATGAGCACTTCTTCTCCCCTCTTCTCTCACGTTTGCATTTTGGAGGCGTGTACAATACCTGCAAACAAGCGTGTATATGCTTTTGCTATTACTTTCTCATTTTTTTTTCGTGAACTCGGTGAGCCACCACTACTACTGAACTCATTACAACCGAAGCAGGAAGCAATAAGCAAGTTTCTGACTGCAGCTATCGTTTTTTCCTTTTGATGCTGCTTATCGCGCGTCACACCAACTTGATCAGATACTGCTATCCAAAAGGCTAAGAGAAACGGAAGACCCCCTGAGGGGAGGCGGATACCAATAGATCGTGCACTATTCATAGAAACATGATGGGCTATGAGGGTCGTTGTGTCCTTCTGGATGACACTGATGAATGGGTGAATATTCCATTTGTGGTACGTGAGTTTATGAAGCAACTGAATGATGAAGCACAATCCTCCCGGGTCGTTGTGGAATCGCTCCGGCAAGAGCAAAAAGAGACAAGTCTGCTACTCCGTCGAGTGATGCAAAAGCAGGCGGATCTAGAAATCGATAACACCCGTAATATATTGTCACTGAATCACCACGCCTCAAGAGTTGCCTACGACTCCACTATGAAGCGGCACACAGAGCAGATCCACTATTTACGCAAAAAGGCAGATGCATTTGATACCAAAATGCAGCACCTTTCTTCACATGTAGAAGGATTATCACAGGCATCCCTTTCTTCCACAAATACCGTCGGTGCATTTGGTGAATTGAAAGGACTTGTCACAGGGCTTGCCACAAAGGCGGAAACAACGGAGAGACTGCTCAAGGATCACATCGAGGCTTACACTGTGGCTCAGAGGCCCACCGAATCGCTGGTCGGCACAAGTGCATTGGCGGCTGTCACAGACAAACAGAAAGCGTTTAAGGACCAACTGGATGTTTATAGTGCACGCCAAAGTAGTCTGGAGAAGAACGTTGAGGTCCTCCGAGAAGCTTCCAGAACTCAAGAAGAGGAAAGTAGCAGAATTCGCGGCATATGCGGGGAGCTATCGCAGATTGTGGAGGTGGATCAAAAGACGAACAAGGATCGCCTCACATCGTGCTTTAATACGATGGAGAAGCTCGAGAAGCTGTGCGCTGCGCAGCATGCCGAGCTGGAAACACGTATGAAGCGTGCGGAGGAAACTTCTCTTGGGTGCGAGTCCAGGTCACACGAAGAGGTCAAATCTTTCTATGCTGAACTTGGTGGTCTTCTCAAAGAGAATCAGGCTGAAACGCGGCAGCGCTGTTGCGAATTGGCAGAGGAGTTGCGAGCGGTAAAGGAACAGCAACGGCGTCTGGTAGAGCAGCTGGCAACTGCTAATAATGAGGTCGAAAGTGCAACACAACGTACTGTGAAGCAGATGAAGGACATCTCTGTGCGCCTTGCTAGCGTGGAAACAGAGGTGGAGCAGTTTGGTTCCACTTTCGTGGCTCGCCGCGACCATCAGAAGGAGCAGCGGCAGACTCAGGAATCGCTTGACATAGTCAGGAGTTCGGTAGCAGACACCGTGGCGGCCTTTCAGGCTCAAGTGCAACAACTCGCCACTTCCATCAAGACGATACGGACGGAGCAAGGGGAGGATAATGATTGGCTGCACAACGAGCTGGGCCGCATCGGCACAATTGTCGGCTGCACGTCACAACAGCGTGAAAAGCTGGAACGGCAAGTGACGTCTTTGTGCGAAATTGTGCATAATCTCTCGGTCGCTGTGGACGGGCTGCAGAAGGGGTGCGGCGCCGCTGCGGCACCTTCTCCGGCGCCCGCTGCTTCACCAGCGCAGGCGAACACACCAGAGAGTTGCATCAACCATGAGGTTCCAGCGGCATGGGAAACATGGCGGTCGACCTTTATGAAAGATGTGGAAGGGAAGATCACAGCGGCTGTGTCACCAAATTTACAGCCATACACATCGCCGCCTGTACTTGAGCGCGTTTCTCAGCAGCTGAACGAGCTGACCGCAAAGGTGGACGGCGGTGCCAAGTACACGCAAGCCATCATGTCACAGCAGATGGATCAGGTACGGCACATCGTGAGAGATGAGGTGGTGCATCAGCTGCAGTCGCACCCAATACTGCGTGAAGTGACGCCAGCGTTGGCTGAGGTGGAGGCGGTAAAACGCCGCGTGGCAGGGGTCGAGCTAAGCCTGCACACCCTGCCAGCACGCGCCGACCGATGGATCGTGGATTCTGAAGCTGGCGGCCTCTCCTCAACTGATTCCGTGCTGCAGCGTGTTCTCGTGGTCGAGCAGGCGATTGAGGACTTCAAGCGTCGTCTGCTGGAGCTCGGCGAGCATGTGATAGGTGTTGACCAGCGGAGTAACCAGCTTGCCTGCGGCGCTCACGAGATGGAAGCACAACTGCAGGACCAGCAGCGCATGACGCTCAAGTTGGGCACTGATCTGACGGCGGCGCTGGAGAGCCTGTTGCATACGGAGCAGTCTCTTTCCCTCCACCAAAGTTCGACGGCACTGCAGCTGTCGGAGGTGCACACGTGGCTGGAGAAGTGGAGGCGTGATGCAGCAGCGGCACCAACCGCGGCTGTGCCGTCCGTAGAGCCACCATGTGCGCGAAATGGCGTTGCTTCTCAAACAAGCGCCGAAGGGTCTTGCAAGAGCCTAAGCGCCGGTGTTGCCCAGTTGGCGGAAACGGTAGAGCGCCTTTCCGCGCAGGTGGCTCAAGTGGAGACAGACATACTACAAGCAGTGCACGCCGATCTTGAGGCAGTGCGAAGCGAGTGTGCTGCTGTTGCTGCTGCACGAAACATTCAGAAGGACAACGTGTCTTACCCACCACCAATGCGCTCGACACAGAGGAGGTGCACGCTGCCTACAAAGAGCTTCAGCGCCGCCTTGACGTTGAGGAGTCGTTGCGCCATGAAGCGGAGGCGGCGTTTCGCGCAGTGGAAGCACGGCTTCTTGCCGTAGAGAGGTGTGCTTCGGAGTTATTGTCCGCTCTTCCTAAAGAAGTCTCTCCATCCGCGGGCGATGCAGACTCGACTGCGACGGCCGCCGCCGTGGCATACTGCACTGGTGAGTTGGCACGATGCCATGAGCGACTCGACGTAGTTCAGCATCAACTCACTAGCAACATGTGCCGCTGTGCCAGTGAGGCGGAGAGGGATGCTCACTGCCGGGATGTGCATCGACTGCAGCAGGGTCTGGAGTGCTTGCAGGAGGACATGCGGGCTTTTGTGGCATCACAGCTGTGCAAAAAGATGCGTGAGGCAGAGCCGGCCTTGGTTGAGGCTGCCACGACTACAGCCGTCCTCCGCTGTCAGGAAGTGCTGAAGGCAGCTACTGAGTCGACCGCCACTGCGGCAGATACACACGCGAACGCAAAGAGCGTAGCGGCACTGCAAGCTGCTGTGGAGGCGGTGCAACACACCCTGGACGAGCACATATCGACTGTGCTCGAGGGCCGCGACCGTGTCGAGGGCATGTCACAGGTACTTCGTGCTACTGCTGATAGCCTTAACGGACTAGAGACGGCACAATTGGAGTTGCGCAGAGAGCTGGAAGGATTACAATCGGCACACCAAGCGCACCAGCAAGACTTGTCGCTTCAGCTCGAGACTGTCGTCAGCAGCATCGAGACCAAGGTTGATGAACTGCGCGCCAACATGAAGGGGTCCGCCGTCGTGTCAGCGGCTGAGTCGTTTGAGGCAGGCAACTGTGCGCAGAAACTCTCTGATGATGCTAAAGCGAGCTGGGTAGCGGAGGTAGTCGACTCGATGCACACCACCTACTACACACGAGCACTTCTCGAGGAGCGACTGGAGAACATATGGTCTTCGATGATTAGCCTTCTCACGCGCAAGGAGGACATCAGCGCTGTGCACGACAAGCTCAACGGCCTCCATCAGCTCATGCAGGAGGAGATGCAGATTGAGCTGCAGCGACTTGAGGAGCAGCTGGCAAATCAGCTGGCAGAGAAGGTGAGCCTGGCGAACTTGCAGGATATCTTGGAACATCAAATATTCAGCTCAGACGCCCACTCTGACGACATCGTCATGTGAGAAGGATGCAGATGAGGATGCATCGGTGCGTGCACAAGAGACGGGGTGATGACTACGGAAGATGCCTGGCAAAGTCTTCTGCAAGTGAGCGGAGACGCATATGTTATGTCGACGGTGCCTTGTCTCACCTCCTCCTTTCTCTCTGTGTGGTTATCCACTTTACGAGTTGGCACTTTCCCGCTTACCCTCCTTGAGAGAGACACCCTGCTCCCACCGCTCCCCTCCTCTTCCATGCGTCGTACACAAGTGCGGTTTTGTGTGTATGTCTGTTGGCATCTGTTCATGGGATTGGGGAGCGACCGACGTGCCCCAGGACACTGTCGTTACCACACTGCGGTCGATTTGTTTGTGTTGCGTGTCTTTTCTCCCTTTTACCGTAGCTCCCTTAGTGGCACTTTGATTTCTTTTGCGCGTGTCTTTGCTGCCCCCCTCCCCCTCCTCCCTCCCCCTGTACACTGTTTGTTTGCTGCGGCCCACCTACCACCCGTCCTACTAGTACGGGCGCTATCGTTGCCTCTCGATGCACCATCAAGAAAGACTAGTTGCTGCGCTGTGTGTTGGTCTCTCTTTCATCCTACTCAGGGTGCGGAGACGAAGAAGGCGAGAGGTCTGAGAGAGCGAGAGGGCCACTGCCGAGCCCACTCCGTCAGACACCTTTCCCTTCCCCGCCTCTTTTTTGCCGCCACCAGGACCTTCTTGCTCGAGGGGGGGGGTAAGATGCACGGAGAGATGCGAACCTACGGTAAGGCAGAACTCTCTTCTTTCACTCATCGTGTGACACTTCCGTCATGTGCCTGTGTATTGGCGTCTGCCTGCGTCTTCACAGAGCTGCAACCCCATCTCTATTCTCCCTGCTTTCCCCTCTTCCTCTCCGAATGCACGCACCAATGCAGCTCACTCGGTGCGTGGGTGCGTGCGTAAAGGCCTCTCTTTCTTATTCCGGCAGCGCCTTCTCCTTTCCTTTTCCTTTTCTCTGATTTTTAATGGGCGGTCGCAAAGCATCTGCGTGAGTCATTCACTTCAGCCATCATTAACTTATCTCAGCACTTGCCCGTATGTGCGTGTGTGTGTGTGCGCACTCACTTGATTGAGGGGCTCAACAGACATTATCAAGGATAACTACTTCCGCTACACAGTCATTTCATCTCCACCTAACCCTTCCTACTCCACTCTGTCAAGGGCGAGCGCAGGAGCCACCGGCAGCATTCGCCATACCTTTCCTTCTTTCCCTACGGAAGTGATCGAGAAGATGATTGGACGCCGTGTTTTTGGCAGCACGGCCATCCCGCGCTTCATGTACACGCGGCTGCACATCAGCTCGCCGGCGCAGGCGGCTCGCATGCTGCCGGTGCTTGTGCCGCTGACGCCGTCGCTGTCGCAGTCCGTCGGCGGTATGATGAGCGCTGTTGCACAGGGCTCTCTAGAGTCGATGCCAACGTTAGAGGTGGGAGAGCAGGACCCAGCCTCGCTCAAGGCCCTTCTGGAGAGCATTTCCCCACTGCAACTGGGGTTTTCGCGTTTATTCGAATTATGGGGCATCGTTCGAGGAACCGTGATGGTTAGCACAATACTGAGAGGGTCAGTTGCAACTCTTTAGTGTTGCTGCCGATGGCGTTTACTTGGCTTATAGGTGCTCGAGGAACTGGACGGCGCTCAACGCGCGCATGAAAGGCATGCCAGTGGGCTGACCTGCTGTTAACTCCGTCTCTCTCTCTCTCTTTCGTAGGGTAGGTGTTGTTTTTATCACCATTGTTGCCCCTCTCTTTCTGTTTTGCATCCCTCTACATCCACCCACCCGTCCCACTCTCTGTCTCTTCTCCCTTCTTGCCCCCCCTGTCTCTCCCCTCTCTCTTGTTCGATTTGGGGTGCTCTAACGTACTCCGTGGCGTGCCTTATCAAGCGCTGCGAGGTGCATCAATGCCTGCTGCGACAGAAGGAGCGAGAGGGGAGGGGCAAGAGTGTGAGGGACACAGCCCCAACCACCCTCTTTGTTTTTCTATTGGCTGTCGACATGCGGGTGAATGGGCGGGTACTTAGGTTTCTGCGTCGCTGTGTACGCGCTGCCTCTCGGGGGAGGAAAACAGAATGAGGGAGGAGGAGAGAAAAGTTGCCGGGCGTAATCGAGCGTGACTTGTGGGGTGGGGTGGGGTGGGGATTGCGTCAGCAACATCACAGATTGATCGTTTCTCGTTTATTTTCTTATTTTCTTCTCCTCGTTTGTTGTTCGCTTTTGCTCGCTTCTGTGTTGGGCTCTCGTGTGGCGCTGCGGGCCTGCCTGCTGTGTAGTCACCCCTTCTAACCCTGCCGCGGTGTTCGTCTTTTGTCCGGCTCTCGGGTCTACTGCGAGCCACTGTTCCCTTTAAATAGAAGTAAACCGACCACCCAATCCATCACCAAGAGGAAGCACCGTGGACGTAAGCAACGCTCAGGGGTAGGTGAGCAGGGGAAGAGGACGAGGAGGGGAGGCCTGTAGTGTGCGCTGGCTTTGTTCACGTGAAGAGAGGTGGACCTCAGTGGTCCCTTCTCAACGGCTGTGCTAGCGTCTGACAGAGGAGTACAGGACTTCAGAAGGGGAGGGGGAGGGGACAGCATCAACCGCGGTAGAGCTCCCTCATCTCCCTCCACGTCTTTTTTTGCCGTTACGCCTGTTCTCCTCCCCTCTCCTCCCGCTCCTTCTCCCCAATCCTCACGACGTCGTGTGCGCCTGTGTCACGTTGAAGTGAACCGCCTACGCAATGGGGAAGCGCATGTGGCACAACCTTTGCAGGCGCCACTCCGTATGCCGACTCCTCAACCTCTTCTTCGTCCCCGTTTTCTTCTTCACCCACTCCCCCACTGTCACTCTCTGGGCCACCGCCGTGATAGTGTGGTCGCTATACCGCTACTACACCTGCTGCTGCTATCCTTTTGGTAGCCGAGGTGCAGGGTGAACCCAAAGCCGAGAGTGCGCCCTAACACATGCACACGTCTTCCTCCTCCTCACCGATACTCCTCGCTTCCCCCCGCTCCCCCCGAATCCATTCCGCTCTATTTGCTTCGTTGCTCCCCCCTGCTTCCTCTCTGTTGTGCAGGGTTGAGCAACACCCGCACGGTACTTTTTGCCTTTTCTTTGCTTCCCTCTTCCCTCTCCCCTTGGGGGTCCTGTCGCAGCCTGTACGTCCACGTACCCACCCACCCACCCACCCACACACACACACACACACACACACACATAGATAGATAAACACACCACCCACACAGAGCGCTCCTCTGCATACAATAGTTTGACACCTGCCATTTTCTCCTCTGACCTTTTCTCTGTCTTCTATTCCGCTGAGGAGTCGACGAATTCTTCGAAGGCGAATCAACTGTGACTCAAATGCCCAACCCATACAGCGGCAACGAAAAGGCGGCGGCCTTTGTCAACTACTACGCCTCCCCACATATGGTGAGCAGCTCCGTCAATCGGCTCTACTACGGCGGGGTGGAGCGCAAGAAGCGGGCGGAGGCGCGTGCGATGAAGGAGGCATACCCACCGATCCCCTCAGCTCGCCGCTCCCCCGCGCAGCTGGAGGCGTACCTGCACGACTGCGTGCAGGGCGAGCTGTTGCGCCGCCAGCAGCATCGGGCTGCGCTGCAGCAGGAGCTGTACCCAGACACTGAGGAGACGCCGCGCTATCTCTCCAGCAAGGAGATGTCACATCACATTCACCACGTATACGATGAGCCGCTGAAGGTACGCAGGGCACGGGCCGAAGAGCTGCGTCGTATCTTCGGTACAAACAAGGACGCTGAGGAGGTGAAGAAGGAGACGGTCTATCAATACCAGCGTCTGCCAGCGTCCTCAGCGCGAGCGTTTACGGGGTCGTCGCCGAGGACACCTTCCTCGGCCCATTACAACAACCGCGGCAACACTGAGGTTGACACAGTTGCCAAATACTGCAAGCAACTAGAGAAAGGGTGGCGGCCGCCCTCGGCGTCGACTGAGTACGACGACAATCGGCGCCTGCTCGTGTCTCAGTATGACTACCACGCGGATCCGCGCAAGTACACGGCGCTGACGTTGAAGCAGCGGCCCCTGACAGGGAAGGAGCGGGCGGCACTGCAGGTGCGGCTGGAGCTGCTGTCCCGTCCGACTCGAATAAACCCGCCTGTGGTACTGAATGAGGAGCAGGGAGGTCCGCCGCCGTTCCGTGTGAGTCGAAAAATTCGCTATGACGACTGAAAGAAGCACACCCGTGTATGCGCATTGGGGACTGCTGTGCGCCTGTTGTGGCGGTCACTGGCACACGTGCGCTGTGTTCCTGCGTTCTTCATGTCTGTGCGTGTGTGTATCGGCAGATGAAGAGCGGGGTCGAGGCCATCCAGGTTCCTCCTTTCCTTCACCTCTTTCCACTCTTCGTCTTTGATCTCCTCGCCGTTTCAGTTGTGTTGTCACAACTCAGCTGCGAGTTCCTCGTTGGCTACGTGTCGCTCTTCTCCTGGTGTGTATGTGCGTGTGGGTACACCTTGTTGTATGCGTTATGCTCGATAGGTGCGTGCCTGCAGAGAGCGACAGTGGAGGGGGTAACGACTCACGAGACCCAAAGACAACGCAAAGCAAACTGAAAAGTGAACCGACACGGGGTAAAGGGGGGCCCTTAGGCTGGTTGATACGGGGCGCTGTGGGGGCAGAAGCGGTGAGGTCGGGTGGTGGGGAGAAGACAGGGCAAAGTGGTGCGTGGCAAGTGCATTCTAGTCCTTCTCTCCTCTCTCTCTTTCTCGCTCCTTTGTTGCTGTCACTGAAAGGTGCAGAGGAGATCAGGATAAGGAGGTGGGCAGTGTGAAGGGAGTTACTCCTCTGCTCGGGGTTCCTGCCGTGCTCCCCCCCTGTGCACTCGTGTCCACTCGACAAAAAATGAGCAGCAACAGCAACCGAGACATACGCACGCACTTACCCTCCTTCTCCCCCCTTTGCTGCTACACCACATCCCTTTTTCCCCCCTCTCCTCTACTACCGCATCGTACCTGTTCTCCTGACTTACCTCTCCCCTATGCGTGTCCTCACACGCCCCCCCCCCACACACACACACACGCACACACGCACGCCTCCACCATTCTCTACCTTACCGCACCCCCACTGCGGCTCAAACAAGCGACTGTGAATGCATCCCTCGCGGAAACAGCAGAACGAGGTGTGCGAGTATATGTCTGGTGGCCACGGAAGGAAGGCGGTCCATCTAAAAGAAACGTTACGCACGCGACATCGCTGCAGCTCCTTCGGCAAGCAAAGGCCTCCCATCAGAAGTGAGCCTCACGTTAGCGCTGGCACACGTGTAAAGAGCCATATCGGCCAACCTCCTCGCGTGTTTCCGGTCTCTTGTCCCTCATACCCTCCCGGCGACTCACACAATACACCCGTGCACACGAGCAAGTACACCTCTCTTTTTCTCTCTCTCCCACTTGGCCCTCTCGCGCATGCCCTCTCGCGTGACGATCCGCTGCTTGGCGGCGTACACCAATGACGCCGAGGAGTCCGGTGGCGGACTTGTGCCGCTTTTTGTTGGTCGTGAGGACGGCACAGTGGAGCGGTATGACGCCATACAGGATGCCGAGCTCGGGATTCCGACTGTGTCCTTCTATGCGCATCGCAATGCGGTCACGGCTATCGTAGCTCTCTCGCCCGCTGAGCTGTACACGTGCTCCTTAGACGGCACCGTGAAACAGTGGATGCTGGAGGAGGTCGAGGGTGCCTTGTCATCGCCGTCCACCGGTGGCTTAGGGCGCGGGCGGTACTTGTGAAGAGCAGCGCTTTCCCCTTTGCAGTATGTACCATGGTCCAGGATGGCAACGACGGGGTTGCGGCCGGCCAACAGCGGCTTTTCCTTGGTGGTGTGAACGGCTCTCTCACGTTGATGGATGGCGATCGCCGCTCTACCTGGCCAGCGCACAACGGCGGCGCCCTTACGACCATCGCAGTCGACTGGAATAACAGCGGCTCCGTCATCACTGGCGGCACGGACGGACTCATCTACGTGTGGGATATGGAGTCTGGTCGTCCAGTCTGTGAGCTGCGTGGGCACACAGGCGCTATCACTTCACTCTTCGTCGTACCGGTTCCGTCCAGCATCCCGGTGGTGCGTTCGAAGCGCGCCCCTGCCGATCCCGCCTTGTTCGGCTCCTCCGCCGCGCTACCACCGGCATCGGAAACGAAGGATGTGCTCGTCTACGCGGACGCGGACGAAGACGGGGGCAATGCGAGTTGCCTCGTGTCGTGCTCCGAAGATTCTACACTGAAGGTGTGGCTGCTGCCGGATCTGCAGGAGGCCGCCGCGGAGGCGGACTTGATGGAACGAGAGCAGCAGCAGCAGCGTCACAACTCAGAGGATGGCGTCAGTCCACAGCGTCGCAGCGTCTGCATTAGTTTTCAAGACATAGAACCGGCTAAGTTGGTAGCCGAGGAAGTGTTGGAGGAAACAGTGGGAGTGGCGCCTGCTTCCGAGAGCAGCACCGATGGTGCCGCTGTTATCGCCGCCGCCAAGAATGCCTCCGGGGAAGATGTCGCTACAGATGCCGCTACAGGTGCCGCTACAGGTGCCTCTACAGATGCCGCTACAGATGCCGCTACGGATGCCGCCACCTCGCCGACGACCACAACCAGAGAGCCAGAATCTCAGGTCTACAACGCTAAGTTGCATTTCCTTAAGCAACAGGCTGCGGGGACAGCATGGAAGTCTGCCCTGAAGGCGCCGGAGCGGCGCACCGTCCCATTCCATAGCGCCCTCGGCACGGTGGAGTTGCCGCACCGCCCTTTCTCGTGCTCAGGTGCGTCACCTGACATGAGTGACGGTGGAGGTAGCGCGTCATCGCTGGTCTTCATTGGCGCGGCGCAGGGCTACGTGTACGGCCTCAAGGACCGCCTGTTCGTGAAAGAGGTGTGCCAGCACACGGCACACAACTTTCAGAAGGTCCAGAAGGCGGTACGCAGTGTGCAGCGGACGCTGAAGGACGGGGTGAAGGTGTACACCAAGGCAGCTGCGGCCGCGATGAAGGCGATGGAGGCGAAGGAGCTGAAAGCGGCGGCGAAGGCGTGTCAAGCTCAACGAGCAAAGGAGAGGGCCGCCAAGAAAAAAGAGGCGGAGGAACGCCGTGCGGCCCGACGCGCCGCTGCGGCTGCCGCGGCTGAGGACCGCTCTGACAAGGAGGACTACGAGGAGGAGGAGGAGGAGGAGGAGGAGGAGCTCGAGGAACTCGAGGAAGAAGTTGAGGAGGACGAGGTTGAGGAGGACGAGGAGTCGAACATGGATGAGGCCGAGAGGCTGGGGTACACCAGTGAGACCGCAGGCGGAGAGGAGAACGGTGTCGAGGGTATGTCATTAACCTTCACCAAGGAGAACTTGGCGCCTCGTCGACCGACTTCGTGGAAGAAACTGACGGAGGAGCAGCGCGCGGCTCTTGAGGCGTTCTTCGCGGCACAGGAGAAGAAGCGCGATGAGCAAATCACGGCGCTGCGGAAGTCGGTGGAGGCGCACCTGGCGCAACTGCAGCCGCTCACGAAGACGCCGTACTATCGCTCTCGTGAGCAATTCTCAAACCTGCCGTACACCACGATGGGCTATGTGCGTGGCGGATCGGCGGTTGTGTCGCTAGCGCCCGCCTCACTGGTGCCAGGGTGCGACAAGGTCTACGTCACCCAGACTAACTCGATCGCTCCGGTTGCTGTGCAGTTTGGTGTGACAAGGCTGTGAGTCATGCGAGGATGTGGCCTACGCAGCAGCCTCATTTGCGCTGTTGTGATGTCTTCTCTTACCCCCACTCTTGCGCTCTCACCTTTTTAGTCCGCGTACTGCTCGTCCTCTCCCCAGCCGTATCTGCTCCATCCGCTATTTGGTCATGTCGTTGCTACGGGTGCTGGCAGAAGTAGTGCATGTAGTAGTGCTGCTGAGGACGCGACTGGTGTGCGTGCGTCCATCTGTTGGCGTCTTGTCGTGTAGATGTATGCGTCTTTACTTTTTGCTAGGCTTTTGTTGTTGTTGTTGTTCTCCTTTCCCTCGTCTCGATGTACCATAAACGCCTACCCGTGCAGTGTGTGTGCCATCGTGGCTCGCTCTCCTCGTTGTCTTTTGCAAGACGCCCTGAAGCGTACCAAGGCACAATTTCTTCTCCTTCCTCGCTGGTGTCTCTTCGCCGTCCCGCCACCGCTTGCTCCAGCGCTGTGATGCATCACCGTTCTCTCTCTTCTGTCCATGTGTTAGCTGCATGTCTCACGTGTGATGAACGTCCCATGAACTCAAACGAAATGTGGAGAAACGCGAGCGCTGTTGGCGGCAACGCCGCGACCGACACAGATGACTTGTTGTCTAAGGCAGCTCTGCAGGGGGACACGGACGTGCACCCCCTCGCTGCCTTCAACGTGAGGGAAATCAACCCGTCCCCCCTTCGTGCCCTCTTTCCCTTTCTTTATTCGTCTGCGTGTATGTATGTGTGTGCCTGTGCGTGTGGAGCAGCCTCCACGTTGGCGGCTCAATACCCCTCCTTCCCTCTCCCCATGTGGCCTCTTTGTTTCGTGTATTGCATGTACTCTCCTCTCTCACCCAACTTGCCTTTCTCACCGACTATTTTCCTCCACTCTCTACCCCCTACCTACTCCTCCTTTCACACCTTCCATTGACACCTAACACCACAACGCATGCACGTCCACTTGTATCCCCGTGCACATGTGTGTGCGTGTGCGCACACGTGCGCGTACCTACGACTGTGCCAATCTGTCCTTTCCACTGCTCCCACCACCTCCTCCTTTCGTCTGATGGCGCTACAGCAGGGAATTCACCTCAGTTTCTTTTGCTTCTCCTTCCTCAAATCTAGGCGCGTGCCTCACTTGGAGCCATGTCTCACCACATGAAGATTAAGGACCTGCGCGAGAAGAGCAAGGATGATCTTCTCAAGAAGCTGACGGAGTACAAGAAGGAGCTGTCGCAGCTGCGCGTGGTGCAGCAGACGGGCGGCGCCGAGGCCCGCCTGGGCCGCATCCGCCCGATCCGCAAGAGCATTGCGCGCATCCTGACGGTGCTGAACCAGAACGAGCGCCGAAACCTGAAGAAGTTCTACTCGGACGCCAAGATGCGCAGCAAGATGCCGAAGGTGCTGCGTGCCAAGCTGACACACCGCCGCCGCCTTGCGCTGAAGGACAACGAGAAAAACCGCAAGACGTTGCACCAACTGCGCCAGGCGCACAAGTACCCCAAGCGCGTGTACGCCGTGCGAATCTAGCAAGGCGGGGGCCAAGCAAGACCGTCTCTTTTGAGCCCTGTGTGTGTGTGTGTGTGCGGTGTACCAAAGCACAGCAACGGTGATGGGTGCAATAGAGGGTGATCATTAGCGCACTCCTCCATTGGGTTAGTAAAGGGGCAGAGGGTCGAGGCTCGGTCCGGCGTGTTTTGTTGGACGTGCGAAGAGGATGGAAGAAACGGTGTAGGGGGGATGGGGGCGTCAAGGCGAGCGTCTTGTGCCACTGTAGGTGTGGTGCCGCCGACTCACTCTCACTTTCTCCCTCTTTCCTCTTTCTTCACTGTACTCTCCACGCTCTACCTCTGCTAACGCCCTCCCCTACGGATCCCCCCTTTTTTCCACCTTCTCCTGCTTGCGTCATGAGGCCGCTCGACACTTCTACGCGAGCCCTTTTGAGAACTCTTCAGTGGTTTTCGTGGCCTCGGCGGGATGGCTGCAGCATCGCTGACCCCACCTACGGTGGCAGTGACAGTGCTCTGCCCGTTGTTGCTTCCCTGTCCTTTTTACTTTTGTTCTTTCCGCCATTTCGTTCCCCCATCACCCGAAGCAAACAACAACAACGAAATGCACCAGAAACCTCAAGGCCCATGCAGCAGTCGATGGACGCCAGCGACTGTTCCACGGCCTCGCAGGCGCTCCTCTATTCTCCGCGCGCGCACGCAACGTGCCCTTTGCCACCGTGGAGAGTTTTTTTGGGGGAGGGGTGGCGGTGGTGGAGTTTGTATCTCCGCCCCCCCTCTCTCTCTCTCGCTGCACGTGTGTGTATCAGAGGCCGCGCGTTGCGTTGTCGCTTCCACTCGAGCCTTTTTCGTGAGTCTCCCCCTATGGCGGAGATCAAGAGGCGTGACTACGTGACCGGTAGTTGCCCCCCCCCTCCAGCCCACGAGCTAACTCGTTAGGCAAGAGATTACACTGGGTATGCATTGGGGTCGTTGCTGTGGACATGAGGTACGGCAGTTGCACTTGTGTTTTGAGCGCGATCCCCTGCATCTGGAGACTCCTGTCAACTTGATGCCAACCTTGATAGTTCAAACGAGGAGCATCACACCCTGTTCTCTCCATGACTCTCTTGCCACTGTTTCTTTCATCCCTCCTTTCCCTCTCGCTGCTCGTGCCTGTCTTATTATCGCGGACCGCGCGGGATGTCTGCCTCACGCCGGCAATCGCACCACTGGCGCTTTTCGCCGCTGCTTCACTACGCTGCGCCATCGTCATGGCAATCCTAATGTCTCTCACTGTCGCTTCCGTTTGCCCGACGCTATTCGTGCTTTGCTCGCGCAAAGAGTTACCCTACTCGGCGCCATGTCTCACCACATGAAGATTAAGGACCTGCGCGAGAAGAGCAAGGATGATCTTCTCAAGAAGCTGACGGAGTACAAGAAGGAGCTGTCGCAGCTGCGCGTGGTGCAGCAGACGGGCGGCGCCGAGGCCCGCCTGGGCCGCATCCGCCCGATCCGCAAGAGCATTGCGCGCATCCTGACGGTGCTGAACCAGAACGAGCGCCGAAACCTGAAGAAGTTCTACTCGGACGCCAAGATGCGCAGCAAGATGCCGAAGGTGCTGCGCGCCAAGCTGACACACCGCCGCCGCCTTGCGCTGAAGGACAACGAGAAAAACCGCAAGACGTTGCACCAACTGCGCCAGGCCCACAAGTACCCGAAGCGCGTGTACGCCGTGCGAATCTAGCAAGGCGGGGGCCAAGCAAGCGTGAGGATGGCGGGAGGAACGACGAGGCGAACTCACTTTTCTTTTGCCACTGCGCTTCTAAAATGCGGACAATGACGAGCACACGGCGATAGGCGAGGCGCACAGAATGACGTGCTGTAAAGGTGGATGGAGAGCCAGCAGTGGTCGAGGCTGTGGGAGGAGAGGGGAGGCAGCAGCTGGTGGAGGCTACAGCCGCACGGATGCAGCGGTAACCGCATTGGTCACTCACTCTTCCCCTCATCTGTGCGCGTTCTCTTTTTATTACCGCCGCGTCAAACCAATGTGGCCGTCTCCCCTCCTCCGCCTTCGACGAACACCGCTTGTGCCTGTGTCTAAGCATCGGCGCATTTTTCACATGTCGGCCTCTCCACCGCTCTTCTGCGCTCCCTCCTCCCCCTGTGGTGCTCGACAGCTCCTCCCCTGCCGCCTTTGGGTGTTTCTCATTTGGACGTTATTTCACCTCTCTCGAACCACCACTATCACAGAGGACGCATGCAACACGCTGGCATCGTCTTCAGCCATTTGCCGCCCGGGCGCGAAAACGACGCTCGCCTCCCCCCCCTCCCCTCCCATGTGCACACCGTCTCCTCTTGTTGCATGGCTTTGTGCCAGAGGCACCAGGAGCGGGGAAGGGAGGGAGAAGAGAGAGCCATGAGACGACTTCATGTCTCTCTCTTGGTGTATTCTATGCAATGCTCTCAGGCGACATGCATCTCCAGTTGCTTGGCATCGTCGGGCTTCAGAATTAGAGGACCGCAATATCAGCGTCTCTCGCGCAGGTTATGTGCTACTCCTTTCCTAGTTCAGTGCCAGGCTGTGCTGGCACAGGCTGCTGCATGCCATAACGATTCCTCCTCCCTTTTTCTCTATCGGCTTCTCCCGCACCAACCTTGGGTCTCTGTCATGCTGCCCGCTCTTGTATTACTCCTCTCCTGGTCACACATCGTGTGTGCCTGCCACTTGGTGATTCCCCACCTTTACTTCACTCAAGGTTTTGGATGCATTCTTCGCCCACTGAGTGAGGCGGTCTTCCCCGGTGCCAGAGGCACGTCTGCCCTCCTCCCTTTCCCTTGGTTGCATCTGTGGTGGTGGTGTCAGCGGCAGGGGGCGGTGGTGTGGAGGGGTCTTCGAGGAGAGACAGGGGCGCGGAGGGAAAGACGACCACCTAAATACAAACGCCGATCGTTTCTTTCCTTGCGTTTCTCATATTTCTCTCGCCTGTTCTCTGCGCACACATGCCGCGTCCCAACGAGGACACCGGCAATGTTTCGACCTCTGCGGAGGTACAGCGGTCAATTTCTCTTCTCTCGCACGGCACCAGCAGCTTCACTGCACGGTGTCCCATGGTTGTCTCAGAGACCATCTCGCCAGTGGCGAGTGTACCAAGCAACGGAACTGCTGGTCTCCAACACGACGCTGTCGCTGATAGGACTCATGTGAGCAACGTATCTGCGACACCTCTGCTGTCCACTGTGAGCGCACTGCCGGATGTGCGCGCCACGGAGACGCGACTGCGGATAGCGCAAGAGGCAGAACTAAACGTGTTGGTTCGCTTGCGACGGCTTACGGAGGCCTTAGTGAGTATCATATCCGCATCTAACGCTGCGGGTGGTGCGGGTGTGGTGACGACGGCGGCGCACAGAGGCTGCGACACTGAGGACGTCAAGACGCTGTCCAATGAGGGTGCATTTCGAGCTTCACTGCCGGTCCTGTTTGCGTGTCCCTCTTCGACTGGGATTAACGGGGCGACGCAGATACAAGCAGAGACGTGTCTCGTGATGCGATGCGTTGCTATGCCACCTGCAGGCCTCTCCGAAGCTGCAAGAGAGCAATACACTGCTCTGCACAACACTCTTGCACAGCACATGTGTAAGTCAGAGGATGGCAGCATTGACACCGCGTGTGATATCGCCGCTAGCAGCGCATGCTCACCAAGTACTGGGACACTGCAGGATCCTCAGTCCGTTGAGCAGTGCGACGCGATCCCTTGTGTGCTCCGGCCTCGGGCCACTAGAGCGGTCATCTGCCGTGCAGGCACGCCAACTACATTACCCGGAGTCGCTGAAGGCGGGGCTGGAACTTCCACCCAGCCAGTTGCACGGGATAGCAATGCTGTGGGGGTGCATCGACACTCACATTTCTTCAGCGAGCCGCGGCCCTGCCTTCTGTCTCCGCCACGACGATCCGTGGGCGCACACAGGTGGCGCGCCACGGGGGTTCTTTGTGACCCAGAGGTGTCGGCGGCAGCAACTGGCATGGGGAGCGGGAGTGCATCATGGGTCACGGGAGTACCCCACTCGCCGCTGACGCCATCTCACGTCTATGGGTCATCGGTAGGCTTGTAGGGAAGGGCGAGAGTTCCACGACGATGACGATGGTGTTGCCAAAGTTGTCACCGGTGTGGGTTGAAGGTTCGTCCGCTGAGTTGACTGCCGACGAGGAGCGGGCCGAGATAAGGGTGGAGGAGGACGACCACAGCGGTATGGAGGTAGATGGGACTGCGCTAGCATCACCCACACCCATCACGTCGGCTGGCTTTGCGGCGACCTCGACACGCGGACCGTCGCCATATGTCGTGAGGGTGAAGCCTTGCATCCCCTTCTATCCATGCATCTCTCCACTTGCAGCTCACCGAGTCGCCACGGATAATGCATGGGAGGACAGCGGCCAGGTTTCTCTGGGTGGACATCTCGCTCAGGACACCCCTACATCGCCTCCGCCACTGCCGACTTTGAGGTTGTCACCGCACCAACTCTCTCAGCCACTTAGCGCCACACCCACCTCCACCCTTGGCGACGCGGACGAGGAGGGGATGTACTTTCCTACACCGCCGGCTGCCAAGACGCATCGCCGCATTGAGAGCGATATCGACGTTCCATCCCGCCTCCCTGCCATGGGCAACAGTGGTCGTGCCTATACGGGCGCCCATGAGGCTTCCGCTTTTCCCATAACGTGCGGCTCAACCGTCCCAGCGGCTTCTCTTCGTCGTCTTGCATTAGGCGGTTGCTATGACGAGGTGGGTAGTGAATCACCGAGAGTGCCACCATGGGAGACGCCCATGGTGGACACAAGACAAGAAGGGTTCTGCAAACGGTAAGCGCAGCGCACACTTCACTGCTGTCACCGACGCCGACTGGCGCGGTCACTGCCACAGACATACTCGCCACAATCACAGCCCTTCCACCCCCATCCTCGTGTTCGCTCCTTTCAAAGCGCACCCCAGCGCGTCGCACGCATCGTGGCGGGAGGGGCACTAATGCGACACGTAAGGCGAATGTGGCGCGGGCAGAGGGTCGGCCGATACACTGTGGCGCGCGTAAGCGAGCGCGGGGAGAAGTGGGCGAGTGTGGGCGTATCGATGTAGCTGATGAGCCTCTTGTGGCGGTGCCGATGGAGGGCTTGCCATCTCTCAGCGTCGATGTGTCGTTGAGCACTGCAGCTGTGCTGAACGGATTGATGTGCAGGAAAACCGTTAGTGGCCAGCAGTCGAGCTCGGCGCCGGCACGCCGTGCCGAGAGTGAGGGCCATCAACACACAGTGCTCGAGGGCGAACACGCTTCCCGTGGCTATGTACGAACCCGCGAGCAACGGATGGAGGGCGTTGCGCAGGCAGAGCAGGTGTTCAGTGCTGTGCGAGCAGCGTGTAGGCCACTGCTGTCTGTGTCTTTGCAGACCCCTCCGCGCGGCAGCGGAGCCACCGCCGAGTGCGATGACATATCGCCGTCCCTTTCGCCGCCTCTCTCGCAGAACACACCTTGTCAGTTCTGGGACATTAACTTCCCTTGACGGTAGAAGATGGCGAAAGGCGAGTCGGCAAGGCCAGATAAGTACAGAGCAAATGTTCCATACAAACCTACAGAAGCAAATACAAGCGGCGAGTATGTACATTTGCCTCTTGCGCGACACGCGCTTCTCTCGCTGCTTTCATATCGACTGTGCACGCCTGCCCTCTCTTCCCCCTTCTCATGACCGCGTCGCTCCTTCTTTCCTTGAGCGAATGGAAGCAGCGGGCATTCGGAAAAGAAATAGCGGCTGTGCAAAGAGGTGCGATCCATCATTGCCGGCCGGAGTTTTGGCGGTGCTGGTCTGGCCCTACATTCACTCAGCCCGTTTAGCTCATTCAGCTCATTCTGCACAACTGGGGTGGGGGTGTCTAAGATGAACTGGAGTGTGTGCCTTTGGTTTCTGCGCTCATTGCCTTCTCGCTCTCCTTCCACTGCCTCCCGTTGTGCGAGCCCGTATAAAAGTTATGGTCGCGCCTGTACCCCTTCACTTTCCTTCCCCACGTTCTCTCCATCTACGTTCTTTGCTCGCCCACACCACATCGCAACAACGTCGACGGCAAACACGAAAGAGAGAGAAAACCCAGGACTCGCTTCGTGAGGCACATCGCTCCCGCTGCTCCTGTGCTGAGGGGCGTTGTTTTTCGTTTGGTGTTTTTCTTCTCGCTGTACTTGAGCGTGTGCGTGTGCTCGTTGGTAAGTGGAAGGACAACACCTGGTGCGATCTGCTCTTCACCCCCCCCCCTAGAACTTGTAGTCCTGCGACCGTCATCATCATTATCGGCAGTTCCACCACCATCAGTACCGCATTTCATTTGGCTCAGCAGTATTCTATCTCTGCTCTCCTACTGTCCCCATCGTGTGCGGTTTTCGTCATCATCTCCTTCTAGTTTACCTTTGCTAGCTCGTACTTACTGACCCGCAATGTTCACCACATCCAGCTCTCTTATGGGCGGCGCCAGCGGCCCGTCGTCTCGCCCGCCTGGCGGTGTCTTTGCCGGCGCGGTTGCGGCGCGGCAGCCACCGAGTCAGTACTGGCTTCGTCAGCGCCAGGAGGCCGTGTTGGCAGAGATGATCAAGATGGCCGTGCCGCTGGACGAGGAGGGCAACCTGGTGACAGAGCCGTTCTCAACTGCCGCTGCTGCCTCTGCTGAGCCAGTCATAACAACATGGCGCCTTCTCATTTTCGACGACTGGGGTCGTGATATCATCGCGCCGCTCCTAAAGGTTGGCCAGCTGCGCGAACTCGGCGTCACCTTGTACCTGCACATCGCCACGGAGCGTGATCCTGTGCCGGGGGCCCCGGCCATCTATTTCTGCGCGCCGACAGAGGAGAACATCACCCGCATCACGAACGACTGCGCGCAGGGCCTGTACGAGTGGGTCTACCTCAACTTTACGACGCAGATCCCGAGACCGCAGCTGGAGTTGCTGGCGCAGCAGCTCAGTGCCTCGCCGTTGGAGTCAATTCGACACATTCACGTGTACGACCGCACGCTGAGCTACGTGGCCTTGGAGAACGACCTCTTCTCCTCATGCTGAACAACTCCTTCCCGCTGCTGAACAAGACGAATGCCAAGGAGGATGAGATTGAGTCGCACCTCAATCAGATCGTTCTGGGCATCTCGCATGTGTGTCTGTCGCTGCAGGTACTACCCATCCTGGTCCACTCCCGCTCCGGCGCTGCGGCGGAGGTTGCTCGACGACTCTCCGTGCGGTTGAGCGACGCTCTGAACGACCGGCAGCTGACACCAGCGCCTTCCTCGGTGCTGGGGAGGCCACTTCTTCTTATCGTTGATCGTTCCAGCGACCTCGCAACGGCGCTCCACCACCCCTTCACGTACCGCGGCCTCCTCGTGGAGATTGGCGGCATGAAGTTGAATAGGTGCGTCATCACCACTCCGGACGGGAAGGACGAGGTACTTGAGGTGGACCCTGACAAGGACGAGGTTTATCGCGAGAATGCTAGCGTCGAGTTCGGCACCGTCGGTGGCAACATTGAGGCTGCGCTGCGCCGCTATAAGGAGGACTACGCCGTACTGGCACAGGAGCACCTGGCGGTGCCGGTGGCGTGATGGGCGATGGCGGCGATGGAAACGACATGTCGAGGCTTCTGGCGAACGCGCCGGCGCTGGCGGAGCGGAAGCGCTACCTCGATGCCCACACGAAGCTTGCCTTCAGCATCCTGAGCAAGATTCGCTCGAGGCACCTGGACCACTACCACGGTGTTGAGCTTGCCATACTTCAACAGGAGGGCCTTGACGAGCAGGAGTTTCACAACCTAATGGCCAACAGCCTCGGCACCACTGAGGACAGACAACGACTGTATCTCATCGCATACCTGATGTGTGCCCGAGAAGAAGAGATACGCTACGTGCGGAGCCATGAGGACACCGTCAGCGAAGGGGCCACGGCCTTTCCAGCGCTTGATTATGTGAAGCATCTGCGGAGCTGGTCCCTAACACCGCAGAGCCCCAGTGCGGCGCAGCCAAATCCCAGTCAGGGCTTTGGCTGGGGGTTTGCGCAGCAGATCGCCAAGAATATTGCAAGCTCGCTGGGGAGTAAGGCAGAAACAATGCTGCCGCTCACGAAGCTGGTAGACGCGCTCATGCAGGACGGACCTGGCGGTGCGCCGGGCGCGGCAGGAAGCAGTGGTGCGAGTGGTGTTGGTGGCCCGTACGGCAGTCCGACGAGTGCTGTTCTTCCTGGTGGCAATGTCAGCGCATCCAGTGGCCTGCGCGCCAAGTTACTGGAGACCATCGAAGCGTACGACCCTCGTACGAAGAAGTCAGTGGACCTGCGCGAAGCGTCTTCTCGCAAGCTATCGTCTTTGCCCTCGGTGGTGGCAGCGTGGCGGAGTACGACAACTTGAAGACATGGGAGGCAAGCAAGCCGCGCAAGTCGGTGATTTATGGCTGTACGTCGGTGGTCTCTGGTGAGGACATGCTCCGCCAGCTGTCCATGTTGGGCGCGTCACAGAGCTCGTAAGGGGCTACGTCACGTGTGCTGGTGCGTATGTGCGTGCCAACGTTGTGGCGGCCATGTGGGCTTACACTCTGGTCTTGTGGCTGCTGTGGTGGCTGCCAATCATGTCTGGTGTGTTCACGGGCGTCTGGTCTCGTTAAAATCCTGTGCACTCTTTTGTTTTCTTGCAATTCACTCGGAGCGACTCAGTGAGGGGACGCGGTTGAGCGTTTCATCCTTCCTCACACACACCCTGTACCCTTTCCCCCCTCCCCTTCACCCGTGCTTGCATGCTGACCTACCCCCCTCCCTCCCCCCCCCCTCCCACACACCACACACACACACACACAGACAAATTCTCCGTGTCATACTGGCAGGCAACGCGGAGGGCCCGCTGCCTGCCAGTATGAGACGGGCAAGCGAGAGAAATGCGACCCAAGTGATGCGTATATTCCATGGAAAACGGCAGAGAGAAACCTCCCAATGGCTGAGGGTAAAGCGGGGAGACTTTCCTAGCGTGTGCGGCCGCACGGAGTCTCTTCTGTGTGTGTGTGTGTGCGAGCTGCAGTGTGTTGGTGGTGCTGCGACGGGTGGTAGGCGACGGGTGTGCGCGCTCGTGCTGCAGTGTTGACCATTAGTGACGTAGATGTTTACCCGCACATGTGTGCGCTCAGGTGTGTGTGTGTGTGTACTTCTCATGCGGCGCTAGAGGGATATTTGGGCTTTGCTTTTTGTCCCCTAAGCGGGACGGCCACCTGCGCCATACCACCAGCCCATGGGCCAGCCGTTTTTTCTCTTCTCGCTCTGCTGTTGCCACGCTATGTGGCAGGTAACGTGCGTCGATGAATGTGCATGTAGGAGCGCGGCTTCTTTGCTCTGCAGAATAAAGGCGTGCTAAGGATAGCAGGAAGGACGCGTGGAGGATGGCGTAGCGCTGCCGCCGTCTTGCACTTGATGTTTCCCACCTCCGTGATCCCCACTCGTCACACAAGTGTGTCTTTGTGCTGGGCTTTCTTCACATCATCGTTATTCGGTCCTCGTCCTGCGTCTTGTTCGTCTCCTCAACCGTGTGCGCATGGGCCACGAATACCGTATGGGCGCAGGTGCTCACAACGACCAGCAGTCCCGTTCACGTACAAGAGAGCGTGCCCAGTGTCTGTCTTACTTTCTCGCTAACTCCCTTCTCGGCCTTTTCCTCAGTCCCCTCCTCTCATACAACGCACGACAGCAGCAAACACCAGCAAAGGCGAGCAGTGAAGCGACAAAGCGGGGCACGGCATACAGGAGTACATTGGAAAAGAGAGCCACGCGTATATGCATATACACATCTACGTGTTATACCCAAAGAGTACACAGCGTCGAGGAGAAAGCGAGGGGGCGGGGGGTACAACTTCTATTCTCGACCACTAACCCTCTCGTCTCCTTGTGTTGTCTCTCTCTCTCTCTCTTGCGCCTCTTCTGCGTTTTCCCCACTCTCTTCCCCTCAGGCGCCTTGCGTGCCTCCCTCGCACGACGAACTCTCTTAAAGCGCACAGGCGCACGTCGACGCACACGCGCGACATCATAACAGACGGCGGCGGCAAGTTCTGCATGACTTCTTTCGTGTGTCCACGTGTCCCTGTGAGCGAGCCTCTGTAGTTTTCATTCTGAAGAGCCCGTGGGGACTAGTTTCTCGAGCTCTTCACCGATTGCTTGCTGAGTACTTGTAGCAGGCGTACAGCTCGCTCTCCCTCTCTGTGCGTGTGCGTGTGTGTGTGTTGCTCTTCTCTCTCTCGCTTATTTTCCTGACTTTTCCTTTATTCTCCTCCGTGCGTCCTCTCCCGTCTTCCGCACCTCCCGTCCTCTTCCCGCGTCTCCTCCTTTGTTGAGTGTGCCGACGCTCTTTGCCTGTTTCCTTCGGTTTGTGCGACTTCATCGTTCTTTCATTTCTTTCGCCCTTCCTCAGAACAGAGCGTCGTTGTTTCAGTTGTGTCTGTGCTTGTAAGGGTGTACCTCTGCGCGCTTCTTGATACATACACCCCCCCCCCCCACACACACGAAACATTAGAACAGCAAATCGTGCGCTTGACGTCTTCCCCACACTCCCTCCTCCTTCCCTGACTCTGAGTTCTCTTCGTTTATATTTCTTCAAGAGAGGGACTGCTGTGACTCTCTCTCCTGCTACGGTGGCAGCACGTGTCCGCTGGATCTCTTTTTCCTCTCCTCCCGCCTTTCCTCTTTTCCTGCAGAGCCATTGATTGATTGGTCTTTGTGGCTTCGCTCTCTCCCCATTTCGCCATTGTCCTGTGTGTGTCTGTGTGTGTGCCGTGCTGTCCCCTCATTTCCTTCTACCGCTGCCTGCGCTTTCCCAAAGACCCCCCATTTCATTGAGTGTTTCCTTTTTTGTTTTTTTACTTTCGCGTTCTTCGCTTCACGTCACACTCGCCAAATTCCCCTTCCCTCCGCACTTCACTCCCTCTTTGGCTGTCGCCCCCCCCCTTCTCCATCCTTCTCTTCCTCCCCGTGTCTGCTCTACACGTTGCCGCGCTTAGTTTACTCGCTGCTGCTCTCTCTCTCTCTCAACTTCTGGTCTTCCTCTTCTCTACTCGATTCGGTTGCCTTTCGCCACCCTCGTGCACGCACTGGCACTTTTCGCGGGCAGACTTTGACCTGCGCAGACGCAGAGACCCACAAAGCAGCAAAACCTTTGGAATACGTGGCGACGGTGTGTGTCTGCGTGTGTAGCCCAGTCATCTCGGGCAGCGGAGGAACGAAAGAGAACCAAAAGGTCGCTGCCATGGAGTCGAAATTACGCCCTTCAGCGGACGTGCGTCCCGTCCATGCTCGTTTTGAGCCCAGCGCGGCAATTGCTACATGCTGCGTGGAGGAAATCATGACCATGTCAGCAGATCAGCTGGCTCGCGTCGCGTGGCCGTTGCTGACGAATGCGGAGCGTTCTTTGTCCATGAAAGACGTGTACTTCGTTCCTCCCGTTCGCGTGAGCGCGTCGCCACGGGCCACGGAATCGGCATTCGCTGCCGGAATCCAGAGCTGCGTAGCAGAGCTCACAGAGAGCCTTTTGCAGACGGGCTGCAGTGAGGTGCCGCTGTCTACCGCTCAGTTGCGTGCTGCCGCGCTTGCTTATTTTATCGCGGCATCGCCAGCCCCCCGAGGAGCGCAGCAGGCTTCGTCGCCATGCGTTGCCGCCGGCCCTTCAGGTTCCGGAACGCATGGCGCCGAAGCCGTTGTTCACCCGCTGTGTAGGGAGGGTCATGCCCCCTTTCCGCCTGCCTTGAGCTTGTCGGCGGATGTCTTTGAGTTCGCCATCCAGCCGCTTGGGGACGCATCGGAAAGGGAGCTGCGCGATATCACGAGCGGTGGGGGGTCAGTGGAGACGCTGTCCAATACATCGCGCTCCTATACAGACACCAGCGCTCTCGCGTCACCTTTAGGAAGTGCCCCCGGGACCGCAACCGGCGCACGTGCAACAAGCGAGGCCGCTCCTTCGAGCCGTGCAACCGCCATTCAGTTGAGCAGGAACATTGACCACGACAACGACGCATCGGGTTTTCTTGGTGGTGCGACAACCGCGTCGGGGGAACAAGCACGAAGCAATGTCCACTCGAAAACAGCGACAGCCGTGTCTGCCACGACCATCGCGGAGAAGGGCAAGCAGACCATCTCGCGCACCAACCGGGGCAGTACCATGAACTGTGGAAACAATGATGTCAGTGACCGCGAGAGCTATGAGCGCAAGACGCGCCGCTTTCTTGCGGAGCGTGTCGACATGCAGTGGGAGTCGGTCGTGGCGAGCATCTTGGTGTCGGACAGCGGCGAGTGCTGCAGCGGGAGTGGCACCACTTCCGCTGCAGCTACATCACCGTCGTTGTCCTTGTTGCCGTCAGCGGGAGCTGGGGCCTTGCTGCGTCAGAAGGTACTACGCACGGCGGTGATGTTGTGTAGGCGCGCCCCGACTAGCTCTGAGGCGGGTCACTCGTTTGCGTGTTTACTGAAGCATTCCTTGCGCGCTGTGTCAACCACTGACGCTATACGACGCGCGACGGCAGTGCTGTTTCTGCCGCCGTCCTGTCCTCTCCGTCCTCGTTGTCAGCGTACCATCGGCAGCTATCGCCACTGACGCTGGCACAGAAAGGAGGTCCTGTCCGGCCCATCGAGAAGCGGAAGGCCCGCTGGCAGGTGAAGCAGACCCTGTCGCCAACAGCTTCCTCCCTGGAGTCGCAGCACACCTCTGTAGCGCAGCAGCAGGCTGCTCTTTGGGTGGAGGTGGTGCTGCCGTTACTGCACTTCGTGCCCCTTGTCCAGTGGTCGCAGGATACACTTATGGAGCTGGGCCAGGTGCTGGAGACGGTGACAGCAACGGCACCTGCCAAGCTTGTTGCATTGGCTCAACAGCAGCACCAACAGCAACTGCGCAGTAAGAAGGCAGGTGGTTGTGATGTCGCGGCTTACCAGCACTCTTCGCAAGGACACAAGGGAGGAACCGCCGTTCCCAGAGCCCCAGTGGAGACTCCTGCTCAGGCTGTTATGAGCGGCGGGGGCGCGGAAGAGGTGGTGAACTTCTCCGTACGTGTGCCCTTTGAAATTGGTCTCCCAGTCCCTCCTGTGATGACGGCGACCCGCCTGAGCGAGTTAGTGCATGGTTCAGCCGACGCGACAGGCAAGAGTTCCAATGCTAGGCGAAGCGTCACCGACCTTGCCCTGCCGCTGGCGTACACGAGCGAAAGCGGCACAAGTACTGCCAACCGCTACCCGTCTTATCCGTCCTCAGGGTTTCACGAAGTGCCTGACGTCCGTGACAACGAGGACCAAACAGGCGTAGCAACCGCAACAGAGGAGATGTCGGCGGCGGAGGAGGAAGAGCACAGTGCCGAAGACGGATCCGCATACACAGACGCTGAGGGCGAGTACGCGTACGACGCAGGTTCTACCGTACCCACCACCGCAAGTGCATCGTCGCAGAGCCAAGTTTCTCAGGCAAACACGGTCAGCGCGCCCGCGAGCAGCCACGACGACGAAGACGTTGATGGCGCGAGCCGCGCTGGCGGTGTCGGAGATGGGTTGATGTTCAGCAGCGCGCATGGAGACTTTGACGCACTGCCGTGCCGCCGTCGCAGGACGCAAATGGTGGAGCTGTCTCTGCCTGGTGCCACGCATGTGTCGGTGCACATGACCGACGAGGTGCAGTGGGACCGTGCCTTACGCGGCCGCGATGTACTGCTCTTGCCGCTGGAGAGCGATGCGAGCAGCGCGGAGAGGACTCCCTCGGCGCTGGAAGGGCTCTCGACGTCGAGCACGTCGCCTAGGGCGGTGGGGATGCTAAAGACCAGCTGGGCTTCTTCTGCTGTTGGCAAGGAGGCCAAGAAGGAAGTACAGTTGCCTGTGTCCCTGCACGGCTTTAGGGAGGAGCACGGTGATAGCACTCTCACCTACCCTGGGCCGTGCCGTGTCGTTATCCCGAGCTTGCCACAGGACCCTGTGTACATGCTTCCTGGTGAGGTATGCGCGCAGGTACAACTGACCCTTGACACACGTTGGAGCAGCGAGTGGACGGTTGCTCTATCCACTGCGCAGCGCACTGTAGCGGAGCGACTCTTGACTTGGATGGAGCGGCAATTGCACGCGAGCAGTGACCAGCTGCAGCCACAGCAATGGCGTGGTCGTGTCGCGAGCTCTGTCTTACTGCGAGGAGGCTTGAGGAGCGTCGGAGGTGGCGGCCCCTCGACACTTGCTAGCTCACAAACAACAATGGCAGACGGCGCAGCAGCGGCTTCCACGTGCCAATCGCAGCGATGACTACCTCAGCCTCCACCGGCGTTCCTGGACCTACAACTGCGGCGGCTGCGTCGCTGGCAGACCCTTTTAGCCAGGCGCTGTACGAAATGCCGGTGGCAGCGCTGCGGGCGCGGGTACGGTGCCACACCGTGCATGCTGACGGCGCCCGCGCTGCGCTTTTGGTCATTGCACACGTGCTGCTTCAAGACCGCGTCGGGTACCTTCATGGCGACTCGCTCACATGGCACTCACCGGCCTGGTCGGACGCCGTGCGCCGCGTCAGCCTAGCCAGCTCCACCATCGGTAGCACCAACAGCGGTGACCACGCGCTGGAGGTCGCTCTGTTCATCCTGCGCAATGTCGCGTCTGGCCCCACGGCATCGACCGTGTCATCTGCGCAAGTGGTGGATGCGGTGATTGACTTGTTCAGTATTCCTGGACTCAATATGGCGGATATCAAAGCAGCGTTGGAGGACCGCCGGCAACTTGGCAGCACCATGTGGGTGGTTGTCGACCTTCTAACCAAGTGCTCCGCGACGTGGCGAGCACCGAGGCACTTGGCGCTGGTCAGTGAGGCGGTGCGACGGGTCCTGCTTCTCGGGTGCACTGGACCCGCAGCCGCGACCCAGCACCATCACGCACATTTCACTTCGCACGGCACTACCGGTGCCGTAATTGCTGGTGGACCAGCCTGGGCCCCTGTGGCGCCGATGACTGGATGTGGCAGCGCTGCTTCTTCATCTTTGTCCATCACCACCGCTGCCGCCGGGCACTACCTCAGTGCGGTGAGCGGGTGCGGCCGCGCCACCGAGGCGAATCTTCGTCGTGGTGTACATGCTCTCCTTGCACAACTCTTTCGGCTGCTGCGTGCTCTGCTTCACCGCGTTCAGTCAACGCAAGCCGCGCCGCATCGCTTCTTGCTGGAGCCGTGGGAGTACGGCGCATTCGCCGCCTTCACAGTGTCATTGATGTCGGCGCCGATGGACGCGGCTGACGTCCAGGTGTGCGCCCCACATTTTGCGGAGGTGGTGACAGGCTTGCTTCCGTCCTTCACACGCCTGTCCCGCACTGAGTCGTTGCTGCTGACGAACGAGACGGCCGAGCAGGAGTTCTTGGTCGAGGTAGCCAAGTACGTGCGAGGGCGAGTGCCATCAGCGTCGTTGTCATCGTCGACCGGCTGCTCTGGTAGCGCAGATGGTAATGGAATCTCTGAGTTTGGCGAATGCGAGACCCCGGCCTCGCGCGAGCCACACATCACCGCCGCTATCAAGAAACCACCAGCGGAAACACTGTGACGTCTATTAGCTCGATGCCATCCGTCCTGGGCGATGGTGGAGGGCTTTGGGACATCCCTCAGAGCTCCACAAACGCGTCATGGACTCCCGGGCATGTGCGGGTGGAGCTATGGAACGGGACGTGCAGCGGCTTCTTCATCGGGCTCGCCTCCGCAGACATACCGCTCGCGGACTGTGCACCAGAGACGGACGTCAACGGCATTTACTTTATCGGCGATGGCACTGTACAGTACGGGGACTTGACACGCCGTCAGCGTCGGCTGCCTCACTGGCGCGCTGGGGACGTTGTGGAACTCAGCTTCGTGTTTGCGCGTGGTGCCTGGGACGTCGTAGTGGCACTCAATGGCGTGAGCCTGACGCGGCTGACACTACCGCGGCGGGATTTTCGCCTTGTGGCGACAAACGTTTGCACCGGCGAGTACGTGCCAGGCCGCGGCCACGTGCACGTGCTATCAGTTACCCCAGTACATAGAAGAGAGGGCAAGGGCAGCGGTGCTGCGCGGCACTTCGGTGTCGGCGACACAGGAGGCCATACACTCTCCGCAGGCTCGTCATCTACACTGTCATTGGCGTCGGCGCCGGCTGATGTCCGCCTCTCTCCCTTTGCACGTTTGACCTTGTTCGGTGTTTCGCTGCTGCTAGAGCTGGTTCTCCACTACCTTGTGCTGCGCAGCTCTCGTCACGCCCGCGCCGTCGCCGCCACCACTGCTGCAGGGCATGGGGATGGGGTAAGCCTGGTCCCGGCGTGCACTGTTCCCCTACAGCACAGTGTGCAGCAGCTGGTGCGGCTTCTGCACGACCTCGGCAGTACTGACAGCAGCAGTGCCGGTGGCGCCGACGATGGCGCTGTATGCCACGTGAAACGCACGGCAGCCAGACACGTCACAAACGCGATGCTGCTCGACCTCGTTGTGACTCTCTCCATCGCGGTGCCAGCGACGCCGGCACTCCTTGCCTCGCACGTGGATGTCCTCACCGCCGTCGCCGAATGCACAGCCGTGGCGCGCAAGACTCGCTCGGTGGCTTTGAGTGCTCTGTACAACGCCATTTCGCACCGCCCCTCGGCTGCCGGCTGCGACGCCGCATCCACATCGCCGGCTTCGCCCCGGCAGCAGCTGTGCCGGTGAGTGCGAGTGCTGTACGTCGTCTCTGGGCTGCTTGTCACCAGCTTGCTTCCACCACGCCTGGCTACCAGCCGCGGTTCAGCAGTGCGTCGGTCCCGTCCTGCGTCACGGTGCTTGCGGGTGGGCGTCGAGTTGAGCACAACCAGGCGGGGACCACCATCGGCTCCAGCGGCAGCGGTGCAGTTTTCAGCAATGTGCGCAGCACGTCGTACGCTTGTAATCCCATTGACCTGGCAGATCCGCGCACGCCCGATATCGTACGCGTGTCTGTGCGACTGCAGCGTGGCTTTCAGTGTGAGACGCTGGGGCGCTACTACTATTTCGGCTGGCAGAGATCAACGCAACGCCGGTGGCTACTTCACTCAATGGCAGCGGTGAGCTCACCCTCTACCCAGGTGAGCGGTCGAAGCAGTCCCGGGTGTACTACATCTCGGACTACCTGAACGAGGTGCCCGGCACGGCTGTGCAGCGGTGGGACGCAGAGCAGACCGAGAACTACTTGAACCCCGACACTTGTATTGTCTTCGGGTCTGGGGACGTCATGACGGCTGTTGTGTATGTGAAGGAGCGCTGCATCGGCTTCGAGCGGAATGGACTGCCGCTGAATATCTTATATCGCGGTATCCCCGCCTCCGTGCAACACCTCTTTCCGTTTGTGGAGCTGTACAATCGAGACAGTCGGGCCAAGTGGATGTACTCGCCCGACGAAGCCGTCGTCAGCGCGAGGTACACGATGCGCGCAATGCTGCTGTCGTGGACACCAGTGGTACTGCCGCTCGTAAAGGAATACCTGTCCAGCACCACCACCTCCGCCTCTGATGCGCCAGGCCAGGACGTAACTCTGGGCGTGCTGGGTGCGGATGGAGACGAGATGCAGATGGTCTACGTCACCCCTCCGCAGCTCGACCAGCCTGGCGGCTGTACGATGTCAGTACGCGTTGAGCGCTTCGAGGGCGGCATGGTCGTCGTCAGCGACGAGGCTGGGTCTATTCAGCGAGTGTGCGCGGCTGCCCTGGAACCGGACTCCACGAGGGAGACTTATTCTCTCCCGGCGTTGGCCGCGGTGCGGACATGCTTGCAGGCATGCGTGCCAGAGGTCACCGCGTTGGCCGCGGAGTGTCTTGCAGGGCTGATGCAAACCTCACCAACGTTCTTGGTTTCCTCATCGCACTCACTTCGTTATACGGAAGAAATCTCAGGCAGTGCAGCCCGCCGGCACGTCGTACTGATTCACCCGGCGACTCTCTTACGTGCTCTGCGACTCCTCTTCGTGCACAGCTCACTGCCAGGGAAGGGGGGCAACAGTAACAACGGCGACCACAATCCCCTCAACAACTCCCCCACAGGCGCAGGCGGCGGTGATGTCAATGGGCCTATGAGTGGTGCCCCTATAACACCGCTGTCAACCACACTTTCGGCGGCAGCGGACAAGACCATACACACTCTCTTGCCCTTGCTGGACGCCATCTTGCCAGCGGCGCAGTTGGCCCTGCCTCCGCATGTGTTACTGCGTGAGGCGTGGAATGAACTTTGGTGCAACCCCCGTCTCTGTGAGCGATTGTCTATTAGCGTTCCGCAAGCCAACGCTACCGACACGGATGCGGCGGCGGCGAGCGTATACACGGAGTCTGCCGACACGACCACGCTCACGAGCGTTAAAAGGTTTGAAGGCCGTCTTCATGGCTATCGACGTCGCGGAGACGCTCTCTTGTGCCCTACGTGCGGTGAGCGGTGGTCAGCCTGTACTGCACACCACTCCGCACCGTCGAGCTGGTGTGACCTGCTCGATCGCGTCCTGCGGAGACTGCAGGAGCAACAACCGCCATCGAAGGACCAGCGCACCTCGCCATACTGCAGCTGGTATACTGAGTGGACGGACGCCCCGCTTGTTGACATCGACTGTGCCACTGCCGCTGGAGAGCTGCCGCAAGGCGCGTCTGCCGCAGCAACTGCCGCCGCCTTTGGTGATGTTGGGAACGAGGCGGGCGACGAGGACTACCACAGCCCGACGTCTGCCCAGTCCACCGATGCGATGCTGTGGGAGGATGCCGATGATGAGAATGACGACGCCGAGGTCAGTGAGGCGGCGGCGGCGAACGATTATGCCGAGCCAATTGTGGAGGGTGAGGGGCAAGACAACTCTGGTGACGCGACAGCGCTGCGAGACGACTACTCGGTGGCCTCCGGCGGCGAAGAGATGATTAGCGAGCATAGTGGGGCGACTCGCATCCACTTGGGCGACGAAGATAACCAGAACGAGGAGGGTGGAGAGGACGTTTGGAGGGCACCAGCAGCTTCTACCAGCGCCGCACGCAAACCCTGTGCTGACGCGGAAGTGGATTGTGGGAAGGACGTGGAGGCACCGATGACATTGACGATTCGCCCGATGCGAAGCGACGCTGGCGAGGAGGACGACCGCGTGCTCGTGGAAGGATTCGGTGAAACAAAGGAGGCCTCCTTCACTTTCACTGGCTACCTCGTCTCTTCAGCGGTGCTGCGTGGGCGGATGGAGTTCGACCGCGCCGAACTGCCCGACGGTGACGACACCGACGGAGCTGCCAGCCAGGAATGGGCCTGCTCCATGTGCACATTCATTAACGAGCCTTCCTCTGTGCGATGCGCCATCTGCACCAACGGGCGTCCAGGCGCGTCGTGGACGTGTCCCATGTGCAGCTTCGCTTACAATACCCTTGCGGCGGCGACGTGCGTGACGTGTGGGTGCATGCGACCGAACAGCGTGCGACGACAGGAAGCGACAGGCCTGTGCTGCTACTGCACCTTGTGCCATCAGAGAGAGCACGTCCGCGACTTCCACGCGCTGCGCCATCGCCACTTTTGCGCTAGATGTGCCCGCGTGACGCGGTGGCTTCCGAAGGATAAGCTCTCCACCACCATTGAGGCGCGTCTTACCGGCGACGGCGCCACCTTGGAGTTCCAGTGGGCACTAGACGGCTCCAAGATCATTTGCTTCGGCCTGCACACCCGCGCGTACAACGCTGACGTTTTGTGGGAGTTGGTGGAGGCGGCGGCGAAACAGATTGGGTCGTGTGCTGCTGCGGAGGTGGGTCGCTATGTCTCTCCTATCCCAGAGCGTCCGCTCACGTCGCATCTGGCAAAGTCACAAGAGCGCAAAACTCAGTCGGCGGCGCCGGCAACTGTGGAGCCGTGCATGGTCGGCGCCATTGTCTACTACGCGAGCGCCATCGTTCTTCGCTACGCGGCACTACTGCCACCCAGTCAGCTTTGCCAAGCGAGCTTCTTGCGTCGCATTCATGTTTGTTCCACGGGTTGGCTGGAGAGCTGGCGCCAGTTCCCGGCATCCACAGTCACCCCTATCTTCTTCCGGTGCCTGCAGATGCTGCAGGATGGCATCTGTGAGCCGGACTTGGTCTCCACCATCGCAAGCGTCGCCCTCGCGTTGATCCGGCAACAACCACTCAGCCTCGCGCCTGAGAAGGACGCGCTACTCCACGCGCTATGCTTGAATGTTGTGCGACACGGTGACACAGCACAGCGCAAGGCCAGCTACGAGTGCCTGAGCGCTTTGATGGAGGACAACGCATGCGGTCGCTTGAACGTGCAGCCACTGGTGCCAGTGTTGTCCATGGAGCCCCTTGTGGAGGGACAACAGCGGGCAACCGTCCTGGGGCTTCTCCACCACGCGTCCATGCGAACCACTTCAGCTATTGCAAAGGCAAGCGCGTGCTTGGCACGTACTGTGGTCGCGATGGAGCAGCGGCGCCCACTGCCGCCGATGCTGGGCAAGCCCTTTCCGCACGTGGTGGCCTTGACGGAGACTCGCCTCAACGAGGCCGGAGAGCTTCTTGTCGGTCAGGTGCGCGGCAGTATTGGCGTAGCGCCTACGAAAGGTGGCAAGTTCTACTACGAACTGGAGGTGCCACCGGATTTTGCCGACCGATCCAGGACGGTGGTGATGGGGTGGGGCACACTAGAGCACGAGCGCATTGCCTCAGCGCAGCACGTCGGGTCTGACCTGCATTCGTGGGGGTATAACTGCCGCGAGCACCTGCGCCTGATGATGACGGAGCAGGCGATCCCCGTGCCACGACGCCCAAGCGCCGGCGACGTTATTGGGTCTATGATCGACCTCGAGACGATGATGGTGTGCTGGACCATCAATGGACAGGAGCTATCGTGGGTGTCGGTGCCGGCGCAGGGCGACGGGGAGGAAATCTACCCATACGTGAGTGCCTCCGTCGAGCCGCACAGCCTCAAGATCCGCCTGGGCAACACACATTTCAAACCAGTTGGCTATCAAGACTACTCGCCACCATCAGACAAGCAGCTGTGGAGCAACGATGACGCGGACAACGGGCAGGGCAGCACGGCCGCTCCTGTCCCGCAGACGTACCAGTTCTATCAGCAACTCAGTCGTGCTCTGGAGGAGGCCTCCATCACGTCCTTCAAGGAGTCGTCTCTGTTGCCGTTGCTCGACGCGCCTACGGCGCACAGCGTAATTCGGCAATACCCACTTTTGATGGCGGTGGCCGGATCGCCCACTCTCGGCGGCCGCGGAAGGCACATGGAAGCGCCGATGAACATTCAGGGCTTGCTTCTATACATCCAGCAGCTGCGCTGCGTGCAGGAGCTGACCATCATCGTTGCGCGCCACCTGTGGCTTATTGAAAAGTCTCCGTACCTCCTTTCTTGCTACCGCAAGGCAACAGACCTGCTCTTCAGCAGCGGTCGTTGGGCCATTTTCGAGCTCCAGCCAGGCGGTAGGCCCAAGTACAACGGCGGGCACGCCTTCCGTGTGTTTGTGTCACTGCGCAAGGCGAGCCAGGTGCGGGCCGAGGCAGACGCAGCGTGGATGGCGGAGCACCCGGCGCTACTGTTGCCTGCTTCATCCACGGTATCGCCGCTGCCGCTTCCCTCGCACCAGCACTCTCATGCTGACGCCGCCTCCACAACTGTGCCGCTCCCGTTAGACGGCATTGGACAGGTGGCCGCCGCAGCGGCGGCATCTTCCTCTTTGGGAGAGGAACCGCTGACTGCCTTTGCCTACGATATGCACGACGATGACGACGACGACACGGATGACAACAATGACGACGTGGTGGGCGTCGTGGAGGATGGGGACGAGAACGCCGAGGGGGGTGAGGGCGAGGCACCATCGATGGACGCGGCCAACTCTGGCAACGGTCAGCGCCACCCCCTGCGCGACGTTTTCGGCGATGCCTCTGCCTTATCGTCGGAGGAACGCCGCCTGCGGTGCAGTGTGACTGGGCAGCTCTTCGCCCAGTTGGAGAAGACGCGGGTGTACCAGCGAGCACGCATGTTTGCAGTGCAGTTGGAGGGTACACTAGCGCTGGACGCGGGTGGAGTAACACGCACAATCATGAGCATCATCGGAGATGAGGTAAGCTACCGCTTCATCCGCGGCGTGCGAGTTGACCCACTGGTACCTCTCTTTCAGCTGTGCAGCCACAGCACCATCTTCACAGTTGTCCCGAACATGTCCGCCCTGTACGCCAGTGAGGCAGCCGCCGATGGCGTTGAGAGCAGTGTGCTGCGTCGCATGTTTGAGTGGCTTGGCAAGATCATGGGCAACATGGTGCTGTGCGGCACGCTGAAGGCTTCTTTCGACTTTCCTCAGATGCTGTGGAAGACGCTGACTTTTCAAGAGGACACCATAACGCTTGCCGACTACGCGCACGACATAGACGATCACATTATAGCCGCTCTCGAGGACGAAGAGTTTGTGCTTAGCGAGGACTTCTTTGCGTCTCTGCCGGAGCACGTGCGAGCGAGCCCAGTGTTTCTGCGCAGCTTGCAAGGCAGTGGGACCGGTGTGATGGACGGTGCCGTTGCACCACTCATCGCACGCCCGCTGCGGCCGTACGCCTGCATGACGCCGGAGATGAGCATGCAAGACATGAGTCACCTGGTACTGGAGGAGCTTGAGGAGATGGCTGCCAGCGTGGAGGCGGCAGAAGTGGACCGGCGCCGTGCCCTCGCGCAGGAGGCCTGCTCCATCAGTACGACCCTGCGTTCTTGGCGATTCGTGCTGGTCTGACCTCCGTTGTTCCCGCCACTTCGCTGCGCTCCGTACGGTGGGAAGATCTGCGCGCGCGTGTGTGTGGCACCGCCCCCGCCTCGAGTGAGCACGTCATCGCGGAACTCGACATGTCGCCACTCTCCCCTTCCATGCGCGCGATACTGACAGACGTGCTGAACGGCTTCACGGAGTCTCAGCTGGCGCGCTTCTTGCTTTTCTGCTCTGGCCAGAGTCGCATTCCGCTGCCGGAGAAGGTGCTGGTGGAGTGCGGGGACGAGCCGGGACGGCTACCGACAGCACACACTTGCTCCCCGATTTCGCTGCTTCTGCAACCATGCGCGACTGCAGCGGACTTGCAATACGACCTCGAAATGTGCCTCATCCACGCGGCGGAGTTCGGGTTTGTGTAGAGGAGGTATAATTGGTGTTGTCGTTGTAGATGACAAAGCACAGAGTCGATGTAGCGTTGCTCCTACTGTATTCTCTGCCTTTCTTTGCTGACTGTATTGGGCGAGGCCGTGTGATGAGCGTATGTGGCGACACGAGTGCAACGGTGCCTCTTCGCTCTCACGGCGTTTTTTTTTTCACTCCTTCCCATTTCTCCCGCTGATCCTGCCGCGGCGTTGTGTGTGCGTGTGTGTCGTCGTGTTCGTCTTTCACTCGGCAGGTGGTGTCTGCGTGCTTGCATCGGCGTTGCCCCCTTTTCCAAATTTCCAGTGGTCCTCAGCATAGTTTGCATTGACCTGCGCTGATATCAGCTCTACACCCACAGACATCAGCCGAAAGCATCTCAGGTTGCATCATTACCACATCATGCATGACACTTCACTTACTTCAGGCAGTTTGCTGCCTCTCTCCTCTTCCCTTACTGTGGTCTTCTTGTCGAGTCATCACTGCCCCCCTCCCTCCTCTGCTTCTCACTCTCCGCTGTTTCCCTTTCCAACTGCGTCTTGGACATGCTTCCCCTGCACACTCCAATGGGGACCATACACGCATGCATGCGGTCGTGCACACATCAACGTTCAACAACCAGAGAAGGGCGTTCAGGTTTTCTTTTCTTCTCCTCTCCCTGTGTGTGTGTGTGTGTGTCCGTAGTGGAGCGTGCGTCTCTCCTGCTACCTCCGTCACCTCTGAATTCCACTGCATCATCGGGAAGCTGCATACGTTTACTTTACTGCGCGGTGCGCACGCGGCCGATAATTACCAATACACCACACACCCTATCACCACCAGAAGGACAGTGTGTCCATGCCTTCAAGCAACACAATTGCAGTGGACACCGCGGCTGCACCATGCCAGGCGATTGTGGTAGGTGCTTCCACCATTGCAAACACTGCAGAACCTGGCGTGGAAGATGTACAGATAGCGCATGGCGTCTCACCCTCCGCCCCCGCTGTTGCTGCAGCGGCACCTGAGGGCTCGAAGGATACTCTTAGCTCGAACACACCACAGCTGAACTGCCAGGCAGCAGTGGTGCGCATTGGCGAGATTTTTGGGGAGTTTTCCTGCAACGTGCTCCGTGCTGATGGTTGCAGCAATGTCTACGGCGCCAAAAGTGCTCCTTTACCCACATCGCGAGCGACTGCAGCTTCGCGACTCTTTTCGAAGCGCGGCGGCGCTTCCACGCTCTCGCCGGCGGCCGCAACGTTGACCGAAATGGCGGCGGACTGGCAGCATGAAGGTCAGCACAAATGTGCTTCTGCTGCGGCGGTCGTTAATGGCGCAGCAGCATCAGATGTGGGCCTCCCTGTAAACTGCGAGGTAGAGGGTGTACTCCGGTGGGAGCTGCTCATCTACGTGGTTCTACACGAAGAGCAGGGCTGTGGCCCCGGCTCAGCGATACCGCTTGGTAGTCGAAACCGGTACCGCGGTGGACACAGCAGCGGCGTTTCTCAACACCCTGGGGATGCGCCTGCCGCACTAGAAGGCGCGAGCGAAGAGGCCGCTCATGACGAGTGTCCCGTGCCGAATGGCGCGAGGTTGTACTTCCGGCAGACGATGCCAACGTCGAAACTATCGAAGGTGGTGAAGCTGGAGGCGGGCCAGCGCTATACTGTGCGCGTGCGCTGCTACAGTCGCGTCCATGTGCGCTGGAGTGCGTGGTCGGCACCGATCCAGACCGCCACGCTGTTTCCCGTCGAGACACGCATTGCTGAGATTGGCTATGACTATGTGCATTGCACCTGGGACCGTGCGGCGCAGCGTAGCGAGGACGGGCTGACGTGCGAGACGGACGTTGCGACGACGCAGTGGGCGCGCAGCATTCCTGACTTTGAGCTACGGCTGCTGCGAGAGTCTGACATGGCGGAGCAGTACCACAGTGCCTTCGAGACCGGCTGCCGCTCTGTCACCATACGCGACTTGCAGTCTGGGACGCGCTACATTGTTCTCATGCGGTACCGCACCGTCATACGTACCATGCGGGAGTGGACAGAGGTGGCGCGGCTAGTCACAGCGAGTTCGCTGGAGGTGCGTCTCCTCGCTCGTGGCGAGGAAACGTTCACTTTTGCCTGGAACCGCGAAGCTCCAAAGAGTGCTGGGAGGACGCCAGCTGATAAGGAGACTTCAGCCGCCGTTGCCAATGACTCGGCTTTTGTCCAGACGTGCGATGATGATGCTGCGGTCGATGCTTGGGCTATCTGCAGCCACGAATGACCGTGCACAAGTACGAGCTCATCATCGATAGCCCCGGGCTGCACTTTGACCCAATCACTGTACCCGCCTCCGTTCACCAGTACACGCTAGCAGACGTGTTACCGAGCACAACGTACTCGGTCTCCGTGCGCGCGCTTTCGGTGGAGGGGCGGTGGGGCGGCCGCTCCGCTCTGCTCAAGCTGCGCACGGCGGCTCACCCTGTTGTGTCGGTGGCCACAATCGGGGAGTCGTTCGCGTCCTTTACATGGTCGCGCGAGGGGGAGGAGGAGCCGCACGAGTCCCAGCTGCAGTACCGCGTGCAGAGCCTCACCTCCGCGTACTACCAATCCGAGACCATTGACCTCGCACCGCCGTCGACGACGGCGGTGCATCCACGCCGTCTGCTGAATGTCGAGCATCTCCACGCTGGCAGCGCTTATACTGTTTCTCTCCGCATCGCCATCGAGGGCACATGGGGCATCTGGACGGAGCCACAGCGCTTCACGACTGCGCCGACTCTCGTACTCACCTTTCTAGAGCGCGGCGAGGACTTCCTTACCTTGACTGGCCTTCCACCGGTCTTGCAGCCGCACTGGCGCCGGGCGATCCCAGCGCTGCAACCGCAGAGCCATTGCCAGTTTACAACATCGTCGTAGTGAAGGTGGACGGCGCTGGTGAACGGACGACCGTGCTCAACGAACGTGTCACGCGTGACCTCAGCCAGCGCGGCTTCCGCGTCAACGACCTCGAGGCTGACACAACGTACGATGTGCAGTGCCGCACGTGGCAACGCAACCCCCTGACGGGGTTCGAGGGCTGGGGCGAGCTATCGACGCCAGTGCGGATGTGCACCCTGCAGCCCGTCGTCCTGCATGTCTGGGATGTCGGTGAGGATTTCATTCATGTCATGTGGCGCCGTGGTCTGTCTGAGGCCAGCACGGCACAGGCAGATGTTGCTAACGCCAAGGATAATGGCGCAGCGAGTACGTCGACGGAGTGGGACCACCTGAAGTACGAGGTGATGATGGGGTGCGTAGAGACCGGCGAAGACGCGATGCTGCATCACCACGTGCTTGACACGAGCTACACCGTAACCCAACTGACACCATCGATGACCTACACGATCGCTGTGCGCGCCTGTGATGAGCAGGGGCAGCAGGGTTTGTGGAGCCGTGTTACGGTACGCACACTCGCCTCTATCAAAACTACCATTCACGAAATCGGCGAGGACTTTGTGCGACTGGTGTGGCAGCGGTGCGCCGTGCAGCGTGACGCTGATCTGTACGACACGATGGCGGCTGATAAGTTTGTCGCCAAGTACAGTGTTCTTGTGTACGGGCAGGAACCACTTGGTGTGCCGGTGGTCCCACATACGCAGAGCGGCTACGGGGCCGGAGGCGGCCACTCTGACATTGTCCGCTTTGATGTCGTATCGAGCGAGCACACGTCGTTGCGCGTCGACAACCTGTTGCCAGACCGCGAGTACGTCGCCGTTGTGCGGGCTGCCACGTCGAGCGGGAAGTGGGGACTGTGGAGTCGCCCGGTGCGCTTCCGCACAAACCCGCAGTTCCGCATCCCGACGCACCAACTGACGATTGGCGAAAACTACGTGAAGGTTGCGTGGAGCCGTGGTGGGTCAGAGGCGTCTCAGCTGCCGTGCGCTGCGGAGGACAGCAACAGCGACGACGGAAAGGTGCAGCTTGGTGACTGGACTGTCACTGGACAAGAGCTGCGCATCAGCGGTGTGACGACTCAGTATGCGAGGCAGTACCCGCTCGATGCGGATGTGCGAGAGCTGAAGGTTTGCGGCCTACTGCCGGCCTGTGCCTACACGATTCAGATTCGAGTGCGTGGACGCTCGGGCAGCTGGGGCCTGTGGTCTGCTCCGGCTTCTATTCTGACGCGTGGCACAATCAGTGTCACAACTGAGGAGGTAGCTGAGAACTTTATCACGGTGCGGTGGGAGCGGCGCAAGGTGGCAAACCCGCAACAGTACCCCACCGGTCACGGCATCGCTACGTCGTACCACCTGCGCGTCTACAACACGGATGGGGTGAGCATGGAGACCTTCTTGGTCGACGGCGACTCTCCGTACTGCGTGACGGGACTCCAGGCGAACACGTACTACTGTGTCGAGCTTAAGGCGAACTACAATGATGAGGAGTGGGGCCTGTGGAGCGTGCCGCTGTGGTGTCTGACGATGCAGCCAATGCACATTCAGGCGAAACTAATCTCTGAGGAGTCTTGCTGTCTGCAGCTCACGCGCCCGAGTCGGCAGCGCCGACTGCCGGAGGACGACGGCAACCCGTCGACTGAGGATCGCGTCCTTGCACATGGCAAGCTGCGCCCGATGATCATGCTGTGCGTCACGTCGCCGATCCTATCAAAGGCACCATACCACAGCGCTGCTGTTGCATCAGGGCAGGCAAAGACGGCGTACCTGAGCGATGCTCTGCCACCCGATGCCGTCCATCAGCGACTCATCTATCAGACAGAGCTGCTGAGCAGCGCCGAGACGGTGGAGCACACGGTACCAAACCTCAAGTGCAACACGGTGTACAGCGTGTCAGTGCGCACGAAGCTGGAAAGCGGAGAGTGGGGTATGTGGTCCCCCTCGCTTGTCTTCGCCACGATACCAGCAACGCGTGTTTCCTTCACCACCATTGGCGAGAGCTTCGTCAGCGTTGAGTGGGTACGGCACTCACAGGTCGTCCCGCCGCAGATCGAGAACCCAAAGCAGGTGGTCCTTGGCGTCGCTACGATCACCGCCTCACGAGTGCGGGTGCGGGAAAGCGGTGGCATCTATCAGCACACGTACACGGTGGAGGGCGCGACGAACTCGCTGCGCATCGACCACCTGACCCCGGCGACCACCTACATGGTGTGCGTGCAGACGTTCAATGACAACTACGAGTGGGGTGTGTGGAGCGAGGAGCAGAAGGTGCGGACCGTGCCTGGCATGGACATTCACGTACAACATATCTCGGAGGATGCGCTGTGGGTGTCCTGGTCGCGCCGCACCGACCTTCACATCGCCGGGGACGCCAACACGGCGTTCAACGTCAGCATCTCCGCCCGCGCCTACGAGGTATGCCTCATTGGTGAAGGCGGCTTCACCCACACGCAGAAGATGGACTCGACAAGCCTCTTTTTCCGCGGATTGATGCCGGACGCAGTGTACACCATTTACGTGCGCGCCCTCTTCGCGCAGTCGGAGCACTGGGGACTGTGGTCGGCGCAGGCCCTTCGCACAAAGCCGCGCATGCGCGTCACATTCGGCAACATTGGTGAGCACTTCGTGATGCTGGAATGGCGTCGCCACCTGCCCAAACCAACGGAGACGGATGTGAGTCAGCGGTTAGAGGACGGCGGCAGAGCCGGCAACGCCTACATATCGGACGAGTCGCTGCAGAACGGGGCGCTTGTGCCGTTGAGCCACAGGGAAACCGGCAGCAGCGTTGTGAAGGCGTCGACATGCAGTGCCACAGGCGCAGCTGTCATAGCCCGACAACTACTCTCCATCGCGGAGACAGAGGACATTGTTCAGCTCTACCGTTTTAGGGTGCAGCGCGTCGGCGAGGCGCACAGCGTGGTCTACAACATCGCCCCTACTGTGAGCGGGTTCTGCCTTCACGATCTGCAGCCCTTGTCGGAGTATCGCGTGTGGGTCTGTGCGAAGGGGCACGAGGGTGTGTGGGGCCTTTGGAGCGAAGAGTCGCGCGTGCGCACGCTGCCGCGGCTGAGCCTAGAGGTGCTGAATATTGGCGAGGACTACGTGCGCGCACAATGGAGGCGAGGGTCGTGGGAGGGAGTGTGCATGACTGGGGGCGACGGAGCAGAGGTCCGACAGGTCGACGGAGCTGTCAGTGGGTACGAGATCCGGGTACTAGACACTGCTAGCACAGTAGCTGCCGCGAGCACGACGACATTCCGCGAAACTGCCGCAGTGCTTTCTGGCCTACACCTTTCGACGCTCTACACGATCCAGGTTCGGGCTAAGGACACGTACGACGCGTGGGGGCTCTGGAGTGACCCGGTACCCTTCTACACGCTGAAGCCTGTCGCCGTGAGGTTGCAGCGCGTCGGTGAGACGTTCGTTGACGCGCAGTGGTCGCGTGCGAAGTCCCGGCTGCATCCGCAGCACGCGCATAACGAAGGTTCCGAGACTGTCAGCGACGTGGTGGGACTGCAGGTGGACAAGAAGGGGGCGCTGCACCCTGATGAGCGCGTGACGCGGTGGCACGTGCGTGTGTCATGCAATCGCGTCTTTGCTGGGATGCCGCAGACAGACGACTACCGTGAGCTGTACGCTGAAGAGGGGGAGCAGGCGCTCCGTATCGATGGGTTGCTCCCGCACGCTACGTACTCCATCGCCGTGCGCGGCCTCAACTGTGCCGGCGACTGGGGTCACTGGAGCCCGGAGGCCGTGGTGTCTACGTGCCCGCTGCTAAGGGTCGAAGTTGCGATGACTGGGGAGACATTCCTGCAGCTTGCGTGGCGACGGCCTGAAATGCGGCGCGGCTTGGCCACGACGGTGGCGGCGGACTGGCACGGGAACGATGAGGGTTTTGGTGCGGCTGTGTTAGGCAGCGATAGAGGCGAGGGGGAGCATCCTCAAAGCCAGATGCAGCTTGTAGAGAGCACGTCACACATCATGAGCACGCTTATCTCCCCCGCCGGTGCGTCGTACAGCGAGAACGGTGAGGACGAGGAAGACTACTCTGCGCCGCCATTCTTCCTCAGCACACCGCTCGAGACGTACTTGTGCTTCCCCTCCAATGCAGAGGTGCATAACTTTCAAGTGACAATTCGCCCCATGCCGACGGAGCCGGCCTTTGACGAGACGGACGAGTCGCTAGTCGACGGCGCGCGTGTGTATGAGACAACGCAGCCGGCGCTTCGCCTTGGTAATCTTTTGCCGGGCATTCGCTACGCCATTTCGGTGCGAGAGCAGCAGTCAGATGAGGAGGGTCGCCTTGTCACGGGGGAGTGGGGCGCACCATCAGAGGTGGTCTGCGTGCAGACAGTGCCGCCGATGCAAGTAACTCCTCAGGAAATCGGTGAGGACTACTGTCTGGTGGAGTGGCGCCGTGCTGCTGCGGCGTCTACCGCAGACAGCCCTGCGCACGGCGAGCCTTTGATGTCAGCGGAGGGTAAGGCCATGTCGACAGCAACGACTCCTACCACCGCTACCTGGATGATGACTGGCTACAAGCCTATCGAGTTCGAGCTCCAAACACGCCGCTTGAACATGGACGGGACGGCACTGCAGAACAATCCTCTCGCCCTCGACTCTGTCATCTCGTTTCCTAGCAGCGTTAACACGTACCACATTTCAGGACTCGCCCCCAGCAGCGTCTACGAGGTCCGCGTGCGGGCGAAGATAGAGAATGCGCAGTGGGGGATGTGGAGCCCAGCGACACGCTTCGTGACGCAGAGCCGGCTCGAACTGCGCGTGGATCAAGTGCAGGAGGTGGCGGTGCGTGTCTCATGGTGCCGCCCGCGTGCGGTGCACATGCGCAGCGGCAGCATTAGTCACGTGCAAACAGAGAAGCCTGAGCGGTGCCCAACGATGGGGTCCGCTGGGGGCGAAGAGGACATGAAAGAGGACGCAACCGGGGATCCGGAGGGGTTGCCTGGCCTCGAAGTAGCGCACCGCACTGCGTTTGCAGAGACTAACAGCTTGCAGGTAATTCAGGAGGACTATGCGGTGCACGAGTACGAGCTGGTCCTCGAGGGAATCAGCGTCGAGGAGCGACGGTGTCTCACATTCATGCAGGAGGTTCAGTCCATCCTCATCGAAGACCTTCAACAGGACCAGCTGTACTGTCTCTCTATCCGGTCTCTCAGCGAGAGGCAGCACTGGTCGCGCTTTTCGACCAAGGTGACGTTTCTGACGCTGGCCTGCGTGCAGGTGCAAGTGACGCAGCGCACGGAGTGCAGCGCGCGGCTGGAGTGGTTTCGGCCACGGCCGGACGTTGGCAAGTTTGTCGAGCTGCTGGCGCGCCACCAGCGAGATACTCTGCACCAGTGCGACGACCGCGAACGACGTGAGCTGCTGGAGATGAAGCGCAAGATCCAGGAGCAGGAGGGCAAGGGAGAGCCCACGATGGCGGGGGTTGGCTGGGTAAACCCGGCTGTGCGCGAGGAGCACAACGCTCTGCTACGGGAGGAGGCCACACTGCACTACCAGACCGAGCGCGTCGTAGTGGGTGATGCGAACTGCACTGGCTATGGGCTGCACGTGACTCTGGAGACGGGGGACGTCTGCCTGCCCTTCATCACCGCCATCGAGACGCTGCGGCGACGTCGGCCAAGCGGCGTGCCGACAACATCGATCACGCGTGAATTGATGACGTCAACTAAGCGAAGTTGGCACGTCGGCCCGCTGCTGACAGGCGGCAGTCGCTGTTTCAACGTTGGCACCGACAGCGGCAGCTTTCGAGAACCCAAGCGCGACGGGTCATTCAAGATGCCCTCATTTAGCGCAGTCACCACGGTGAGCCCGCCCGCCACCGCCGCGTCGCCCACCGCTGACTCTGTCACCCTGCTTGATGTGCAGCTGCTCTCGTCCGTGTCGCAGGTCCTCCTACAAGGGCTGAGCCCCAGTTCCATCTTCTCGGCGCGGGTCCGCGCGCGCGGTGTGCCTGACTTTTGGCAGCCGTGGGGCCGATCTGTCAAGGTAGAGACGCTGCCTCTGGTTCAGCTGGACCAGAGCCGCTTTGGGGAGCACTACATCAATTTACACTGGTACCGCGGTGACCCGCTCATGATGGCTGCGGTGGCGCAGGAGGCGGTAGAATTCTGTCGACTCCAGCGCGAGTTTCACAACTTCACCGAACGAGACCTGGAAGAGCAGCGAAACGCGCTGGAGCCGGCGGCGTTCGCATCGCTGGTGAACCGTCTGCGCAGGCTGCGCATGCTGCGACAGCTTTCCGCAGCTCGCGCGAAGGAGCACGCGGATGGCAAGATGGGGCTGGTGGTGGACCCCTCGTGCCCTGTGCAGGGATTCCAGCTGCGCGTCATTGACGAGATGGGCAGCATCTCGGAGCATTACTTGCCCAACAGCCACTTCCATGACGTCAACACACCACCGACGCTTAGCTTCACCGCGACAGGGCTGCAGCCGAATAGTTTATACGTGTGCTGCCTCTGCCCGCACTATGGCGACGATGTTTGGGGGTGCTGGACGGTGCCCCTCAAGTTCATGACGCATCACATCATCCACCTCGACATGACGTACATCAGCGAGAACTTCGTTGATCTGCAGTGGTGGCGACTGGACAACAAGCCGACTTCTCCGCTGGACGAGCACGATACCTTGCTGAGTAGCCGCTACACAGAGGAGGTGCAAGTGCACCAGCTCCGCATCACACACGAGGATGCTGTCACAGGCCAAGAAGTGCAGGAGTTCCGCAACATGCACGCCTGCAACGTGCTTCGGATTGATGCGCTACTGCCGGACATGAAGTATACCATAGCCGTGCGGGAGTGGGATCCAAAGGGGGATTGGGGTTTGTGGTCGGCACCGTGTTCGTGCGTCACATTGCCCAGCATTGAAACTGCAGTAACAGATGTGAAGGAGAGTAGCGCGATGGTGTCATGGTGGCGCATGAAGCCTCGAGTCGACTACGAGAACGACATGCACGTGCTCGAGGACAGCTCAGAGATAACCGGGTTCTACGTGCGGCTAGAGGAGGTGCCACTGCACACAAACTCTACCGTATCGCCATCGACGAGCACACCTGTTTCAGCCCCCCGCTTGCTCTCGCCGATGGGCGCGTCCGACGCGTGCTGGGACGGTGTAGAGGCGCTATCGCTGAGCATGGGTGACAGCAGCATGTCTAACAACTCCTTCCACGCAGTCGCACACATGCCCTCGGCAGAGAAGCGGCGGGCCGCCGAGGTTGACGAGCTTGAAGGCACACTGGCGTTTGGCTTCCAGCGCCGCGGTCCTTTGCCACCAGAAGTTCACCCAAAGCTGTATGACGGGCTCGTACCTGACCGCATTGACTGCAGCGATGGAGCGGCCGGGTCGTCGTGCTCTCAGCGGCAGCACTACCTGCTCGTGAAGCGGATGGCATCCAGCACGGAGCTGCAGCTCCACCTCGGCGACCTGCATCCTCAGACGGCCTATCAGGTGCAGGTGATGGCAGAGACGACAGGCGGGCAGGTGGGGCCGTGGTCGGCGCCGCACTTCTTCATTACCACGCCGCAGTTGCACCTTTCCACCGACATCATTGATGAACACTACGTATCACTGCAATGGGGGCGGCCGCAGCTCGCCCCGCTAGTGGCTCAAATCAGTGGTCACGGAGGCACCACCAGCAGCAGCGGCGGCGTAGCAGGGCTCTTTCCGGGCAGCGGTGGCTTTCCCAGCACGGTGGCAAGCGGGAACACCGCGGTGACTTCAAGCGTGGTGGTGACATTGCCGACGTCGCAGGTGCTTCACTACGAGTTGGAGGTGCACGGCGGAGCGGGTCTAGACTTCGTGTTCTCCACCCGCATTGAATCTGCTGCCGTAGACGGTACCTTCCGCGTCACAGGGCTGGCCATGGACTCTGCGTACGTCGCGCGAGTTCGCTCCTTCAACGACGTGGGCGAGGCCAGCTTCTGGTCGCCTGTGCTGACCTTCGTGACACTCAAGCGGCTGCTCGTCTACCCGCAGGAGATCACCGAGAGTACCATCGAGATGAGCTGGGATCGCTCCGAGCAAAACCCCGAACACTATCTGACCTGCGCAACCTTCGACACGACGACTGGTATGGAGACGAACGCAGCGCTGGCTGTGGCGCCGGTGGTGTCGGAGACACCTGCCTCAGCCACCGCACCGGTGATGAAGCCGGTGCAGTCTGTTGCACACGTCCGTCCGGAAGTGTGCTTTGGCGAGTACCAAGCCGTCAAGTACCAGGTGCGTGTCTATCACCTTACAGAGCAGGTGGCGCCGCGGCTGCTAGTGGACAAGCACCTTAACGGCAACGTTGCGAAGTTCTCTGTGCACTCGCTCGCTCCGAACAACGTGTACCTGCTCTACGTGCGTGCCATCAACTGCGACGGTGTGTGGAGCGAGTGGTCTGAGGGGCGCTGCGTCTACACGATGAGGCTTCTACTGTCCAGCATTGCCACGGTCGGCGAAGACTTCGTTCGTGTGCAGTGGGCCCGAGATGCCCCGGAGGAGCTGCACTACACACCGAGTGCGGCGATCACCGCCACAGGTGCAGGAGGCCACCGGCGCAGCATTGCCGCCGCCGCGGTCGGCACGAATGAAGTGCACGAGGAGGATGAGGTGTCGGTGCACGACGGGCATCTGGTGCTGGAGGACACTGTCCCTGCGACGCAGCCGGGCTCGCCGAATAAACTGAGCGAGGACTCGCCGGATGCGTCGCGCCTGTGGCAGCAGGAGCGTCGCTTCCGTCTGCATGACAGACCTGCCGAGGCCGGTGTCGTGTACTGCAGCGCCCGCACATCGATTCGCTCCTTCACCATCTCTGTCCGCCGCTCGGACGAAGCGGAGGGCTACACAGTCGAGGTGCCCGGGCATGTGAGCAAGCACACGCTGCCGGCGCTGCAGCCCGACTCCATCTACCTTATCTGCGTCCGCGCCGAGTACAGGAGCGGGGAGCGCGGCTTGTGGAGCGACACCGTGCGTAGCGGCACCTACAACTTGTTAGCCATGGACCTCAAGGAGGTCGGTGAGGACTACATCTCGACCAGCTGGAAGCGCAAAGCGAACACGATCCACATGGCATCTCTGCACATGGGCCAGGTGGAGGAGACGGTGTGCTACGAAGTGCGGGTTCGCGATTACACCGACGTCCCACTTGGCGAGGAGGAGGGCGAGGCGGCCCAGCGCCGCGACAGCGAGAGCCGCAGCGTCTTCCTACACGCCAATCAGCGCCATACCTTGGTGCGTGAGTTGCTGTCCAACCACCGGTACCGTCTCTCTGTGCGGCGATGGTATTGTCCACGCGACGGATTCGAAAGAGCTGCGCTGGCGACCGAACCAGCGACTTTGACTGCGAAGGCGCGCAGCTCTGCGTCCAACACGGTAGAGTGGTGCAAGAGCAATGACGAGGACGGCAGCCAAGGTACACCAGATAAGGAGCAGGAAAAGTGGACGACAGGAGAGGTGGAGGTGTCGTCGCTGTTGTCCGCCGTGCCAACAGTGCTGCAGCTTTACGAGCAGACAACCCACATCCTAATGGACGCGCCTCTGCGTGAGTCGATGGAGAAGGCAAAGGCAACTCCAGGTGTGTGGAGCGACTCTGAGTATGTAGTGACGCTGCGCGACATGGTGTGCTTGGTGGAGCGAGTTGGTGAAGAGTACTTCCAGCTCCGCTGGGCTCGTGACCCCCGCGCGGTACCGCTGTCGGTGCGGCGGGCAATGCCGCTGAAGCCGATCCAGAACTACCAGCTGCGCATTGATGAGCTGGTACGCGATGGGTCAGGAGTGGAGACGAGCCGCAACAGCAACACGTTGCACCTGGACGAACTGATGGCGCCAACGGAGACGTCGTACTTCAACAAGACAGCAAAGCCAAACACGCTCTACAAGGTAGAGGTACGGTGTTGCATCGAGAATACGTGGGGCCAATGGAGCCGCCCGGTTTACATCATCACGCAGCCACGCCTGGAGGTGGAGGTAAGCCGCATTGGCGAGGAGTGTGCGACGATCACCTGGCACCGACCTCGTGAGCCCCTGACACTGCCTGACGGTGAGGAGGCGGTGATTGGGGATGAGGAGGAGACGGATGACTCGTATCAGTTGGAAATTGCTGGAGTGGGCTTCAACTATCAGATATCCAAACGTTTTAAGGCATCCCGCTCGAGTTACACAGCGAAGCACCTTGACGCGGACGCACTCTACTCGGTGCGTGTGCGCGCCGGTGACGGACTTCGCCACCCTTGCAGCCTGTGGAGCGACACCATCTGCTTTGCCACATTAAAGCCGATACAAGTATTCGTGTCAATGCTGACCGAGCAGCTCGTGCATGTGGAGTGGTGTCGGCCCTCACAAACGGTGGGGGAGTACGCGGAGCGACTCGAGCAGCAGGCGGGGGCGACAGCGGCGCCGTCCCTGACCTTCGCCCCAAGTGCCGTCTCTTTGCAGCCGCAGCCGCAGCCGCAAGACGACAGCGGCGAGAGCACCCGCGGCGCACCCGTTTCAGTCTCGGCATTGGCGCCGCACCCGAGCGGCGCTGTTCAACTCGGCAACCCCGGCTCTCTTGCCTTTCACTTGTGCGTCTTCAACACTCGAGAGACACCATCTGTGGCTGTGGTGGACAAGCAGTTCCACAAGGATGCATCGCACTACCGCTTAGGCGGGCTAGTTGCCGACACACCTTATGTCATCATTGTCCGTGCCTGCTGCGAGGCCACCAACGACTGGGGTCTCTGGAGCGAAGAACGTACCTTCCGCACTCTGAAGCTCCTGGCGCCCACGGTGTCGAGTGTCGGCGAGACATACGCGGTGCTGACGTGGGAGCGGAACGAGTGCGATTCGCGCAACGCCGGCGGTGGCTCTGTAGGTGCCGCTTTAGGCGTACCGACGCTACCGACGAAGTATCTCCTGGTCCTCCGCTCCACGCTCTACGGCCCGTTTGAGCGTGAGATATCGGCCGAGGAGTGCCGTACCACGGCGACGCCTATGCAGGAAGGGTACTTGGTGTCCTCGTACCGCCTGCCCCAACTCCAGCCGGGAACCGAGTACGCTGTCGCTTTGCAGCCCTGCTACGGCGGTGGTGGCGACTGGGGCTTGTGGTCGCAAGCGGCTACTTTCACGACTCTATACCCGGTGAAGCTGACGGCGAACAGCGTTAATAATGCGGTTGACCTCAGATGGGGCCGCTGCCGCCCGGCGCTGGCCGTTGGCTTTGTGGGGGACGTCAGCGTTGCCGAAGGGGGTGCAGAGGGGCCTAGCAACAGCAACCCCGCTCCCGCATCACAGGACCTCGCGGCGCCAGCAGCCGCTCTCCCAGCAGCTGGCAGCCACACGGCGACCGGCGCGATGCTCGTTGGCTCTCGTACTGTGTCGCGCTACCGGCTGGTGGTGTACCGCGAGGCTGACCTGGCCGCCTTGCACCAGTCCGGGTCATCGCTGGAGGGTAGCTTGGTGCAGCAGCCCCCCTCCGGCTTACTTGTCTGTCCTAACACAACACCCGATCAGGAGCACCATCTTGGCGAATGCAGCAGCGTCACGGTATCGCACCAGAGCAGCACTCTGAAACACCAGGAGCAGCAGGATGTGCTTACGATTCACACGCCTGCCAAACTTTACAACAGGCTTGACGATCCCTTCGACCCACTGATGAGCGCTATCCAGACGAAGATCCCAGACATGGATATGGCGGCACTTACCAGTCTCGATGGCGCCACAGCGCTGCCTTCGCTGTCCAAGGACTCGCTCTTCCGGAAGCAGTACGATGTGACGGACGCAGCAGTCTCAACGGCGCCGCTCAGTCCACACATCCAGGCCAACAATACCCAGGGAGGCAATGCTGCCCTCACCGGAGCATGGTCCACTACCTCCTCCATGCATGAGCACATTGAAGGGCTCACACCGGACACGTTGTATGTGGCGCGCATCCGCGCAATGGACCTCTTTGGGCACTGGGGAGCACCGGTGGAGGTGCGGTTTGCGACACCGCCGATGGCCCCGACGCAGGTTGCGCTACGGCGCGTGAATGCGCAGTTTTGCTCCTTACAGTGGGCTGCTCCAGAGGCGCCCGCTGCCGAAACGGAGGCCGCCACAACTCGTAGGCGCTACCGCTATGTGATTGATCAGTGTTTCCTGCAGGCCGATGGGCCGACGTCGAGCGTCAGCAACTTAGGCGGCGGTGGCGGTAGCGCGAGTAAGCGCAAGGCGGGTGGGGCAGGGGCAGCGATCGGTGCCACGACCACCACTGCGGCGGCGACCTGGCACGTCATAGACACCGTCGAGGATGCAAACGTCTGCGCTGTACGCATCACCGGCCTGCTCCCCCGCATGCGATGCCGTGTCAAGTGCGCGCGCCGCATTTTACCGGCGTCCGGGAGCGACACAGGCGGCGGCGCAGGTGCTACGGTGCCAGACGAACATCTCGGCCCGTACAGCGACTACTCGGAGGCTGTTGCGGTATCCAGCGGCACCCCGCCGGAGGGAGTGGTGGATCCACATATCACGATGCTGTCGCAGAATGCCGCTACACTTGAGTGGCTGCCGCCGCCGAAGCCGTCCGAGGCTGCCACAGGGCGCTACACCCGCCCTGTCTACCACGTGTACCTGGCGAATACGACAGACCAGCCGTACCCTGTGCTACTCGCGACAGTGCACCGGCCGTCGTACATTCTGACGAACCTGACGCCGTCCACGACCTACACCGTGCAGGTTGTTGCCGAGAACACTGACGGTGTGAGTTTCCGAAATCCGATTCTGCGCTTTCACACAAAGTCAGAGGAGGACAACACCGTCTCCCGGCACGACGAGGGCGGCGACGCCAGCAGCGTGGCCGTCTCCACTGCCCCACCGCTGGCCGAGCTCGTGCCGTTCCACGGCCCCCGCGCCGCACCGTCCGACGACCACGTCGGTTTTGTAGACAGCGGTGTCGACGTTGCTGATATTCCAACGGCTCTGCGGCAGCCGATGAAGACGCCAACCCCGCCGGCTTCTCGTCGTCGACGCGGCAGGCGCGGTGGCTCATCGGGGCGGGCCAACGTGTCAAGCGCAAAACGAAAGGCAAGTCGTGGACGAGGCCCTGCGAATAAGCAAGGCTCGCCTGGAGCACCCGGCAGCGCAGCCGGAAGGCGCAAGCATAGCACCCGTAGACCTTCCTCATCGAGCTCAGGCGCTAAGCAATCCAGCAGCGTGGCAGCCAAGCAGGCGGCAGCTGAGACACTCCGTGAGACACGACCATCAGGTGGCAGCTTCCTCCCCCCACTAGCGAAGACCTTTTAAGGTCTCCCCCGTCCTGCCCCCCCCCTTTACGCTCGGCAAGGGCAGTGGAGCGTGTGCACTCCTCTGCGAGTGTGTCAGATTATGTCGGTTCCCTGCAGACTGCGCATGAGTGTCACTCCGTTCCTGCTTTGCTTTCTCACGGCTGGACACATACCCAATACTTTGCGTGCCGCTTGCACCCTTCTCACTCTCCACACCTCTTCTCTTGGGCCTCTTGCCCCATACGCGTTCTCTTTTTCTCTCTGCACCCCCTTTTGCCCAGCGGTACTGCTGCTTGCTCCTGATTCTTCTTCTCCTTGGCTTTTCCTCACCCGTTTTTTCCCAGGGATGGGGGGTTCTCCGTGGGCTCCCTGACTCCTCGCTTGGCCAGACGCACATGCGCAGCACACAGAGCAGTTCTGCCGACTACGGTGTCTCTGCACATCTACCGTGGGAGGAGCCGCTCTTGGTATGTTTGGTGTCTCAGCTGTGCTTGGCGGATCAAGAAGGGAGTGAGACGTCTGCGTGCGTGTGTGCATGCGAGTTTTTTTTGTCTGTGGGCTTTGTGCCCTTCTCCATGGGGTGCTGGAAGCCAAGTGCACGCACTTCTGGGAGATACGCGTGTACACCACTCCTGCATGGCTCCTGTTGACATGGGTCACCTTCTGGCAGAGGCGATCCGTGGACGCGAGTCCTCGTGGGTGCGCGCGTGGTGTGCAGGTCTGTGTGCTGCGGATGCTTTACTACTCGGCGTTCGCTTGTCTGTTTGACTGCGGTGTACTCTCAGCCTCCTCACCCTTTTGCTGGCGCGACACGTCTGACGTACGCGTGGTGAGGAGTTGCGCTGGATAGGCGCCCCCCTCCCCCTCTCTCTCTTAGCGTTTTCGCTCTTTCTCTCGGCAGCCCAAATGATGTACATCCACGGAGTTGGTGGGCAACGGAAAGAGGAAAGGCTTCGCCGCTCACACTGTGGTGCCACACTGCCATACTCTTTCGCTCCCGCCCCCCCCCCCCCCCCACGTGCTGACACGCAGGGAGACACTTGACCCGATGTGTGTGGGTTTTTTTTTTCTCTCTTGACTAGCTTCACCCGATGCACACAAGTAGAAATTTCTCTTTGCAAGTATACATGTGCCCATCTCGAAGGTACGCAGAGGAGGGGAGGAGGAGGGTGTGCGCCTGTACGGATGTGTGCAATGACCATACGGTCCCCCTCCCATGCACCCCATCATACGCGGGCACGCCCACTCGCCTTTACAGACCTCCCCCCCTCCCTCCCTTCCTTTCTTTTCCCGCATGAGTGGCGGGTCTTCTTGCCTTCTCGTTGTCTGTTGCTCTTACGCTTTGCTGCTTTGCAAATCTCTTTTCCCTCCCTCTCTCTGGTCGCTCAGCTGCATCTTCTTTGTCCGTGTGTAATGAGTGCCGTTGACGATGGCGATGTAATGCGGAGCCAAACTCCCTCTCCTTTACTTGATGCTCTTGCACGAACCGGTTGCGCGAGAGGTGCAGCATAGGATGTGAAGTATGAGGGAGAGAGAGAGAGGGAAAGGCTTTCGAGCGCATCATGTATATCCAGAGAGTCCCGTATGTGAAGCGACCGGCTGATCACTCCCTCCGGTGACTGTGTGTTTGTGTGTGTGTGTGTGTGGTGTGTGCAGAGGACTGTCTTCTGAAGTTGCGGCTTGGCGGTTTTGATCGATCTGCAAGCACACTCTTTTCCTTCAGGCCTTCACTTTTACTTCTATTGTTTGCCATGTACAGCGGAAGTTCTGCGCGTGTCTCTCTGCCCACGCCAATCCCCACCCCTCTCAATGCCCAGAGCAGGTACAGCAACTGGATAAATGTAAAGGTGATATGCAGTAGATGCACCTGCCTGCAAGTGGCGCCATGGTCGTGTCTAAGCACCCGAGAGGTCTTGTGATACGCTGCGGATGACAGAGCGCGTGACGGCGGGGGAAGCAGTGGAAAGGGGCAGCCCATTCCTCACGTCATTCACTTGCTGTCCATGCAGCCTCGATGCGCCGTGCGACCGAGCTACCAAGTTATTGCTGAAGGCTCAGTCTAGACGAAAAGGATGCAATCGCGTACACCAGTCTTCAAGTGAGTGGGGTGTGTGAGAGAGGGGAGAGTGCGCTGATACCGCAAGCGCACTGGCACCTCACCATGTTACCGTAGCCGTCTCACACGCCGCTTTTCATCCTTCACAAGGCTGCACGTGTCTCGCAACGCTCAATGTGGATATGAATGCCTATGGCTGCTGCTTCCATAGTTGATCTCTTTTTCTCTCTCCCTCTCCTCTCGCGCCGCCAGCACGTCTCTCGTGACAAGCGGCGACTCACTCCCTCCACCGCCGTGTGTATGTGTGTGTGTGTGTGCGTCCAATTGCCACTGCTTCTCTTCCACAACTTCCCCTGAGCAATCACGCGCCCGCTGGCACTTCCGCATCAGAGAGGTCCCCTTACAATCAAGTGAGCATTGAAAGCGGAAAGCGCTTCAGCACAGCACCCATACACCCGGACGCGCGGCAGTTACCACGCCGCAGAGAAGAGGGAGGTGTGCTCCAACGCCTGCAGCCACACGTCCCCTTCCCCTTCTTCCGCCTTTAACTCATAGAGGTAAAGAGAGCGCACGCCCATCATTGGGCGCATTCCATAGAAGGCAGAGCGCTTCCACACGCTACCACCTAAAGACGCCTACCCGTACACGCCGGAAGCGCAAGAGAGAGGGCCCTCGGCGTGCAGCGTGCGTGCGTGCGTGGGCAGGCGTATCTGTGCGCTTGTCCTAACTTGCCCGTCGTGAAAACCGTCTCACATTTCAACGTGGACGGGATGAGCGATGACCTCTTCGACATCTTCAACAACGATGCACCGCCGTGTGCACCAGCTGATGGGGCGGTGCTGGAGGTAGGAGATGCATCTGCGCCGTCGCCAACCTTACTTGGTCTTCGGAAGGGCTCTCTGACCTCGACGATTCCGTCGATGCGCCTTGCTAACACTGGCAGTATCCCCACACTACCCTCTGCCACCTACTCATCGGCAACACCAGCAGCGTCACCTCTGCTTCTGAGTTCGCACCCATCGTCTTCGGCACCTCCGGCACCACCTAGCGCGGCTACCGTATCGGGCGCTTTGCTCTCTCCAAACTCTCTGCTGCAGCCGACTTCTCTCCTCGAGCGTGATACTGCCTTTTCATTGCCGCGCAATAGCTGTTCGACACCTTTGCTTCTACCAGCGAGCGCCACTGGCGGTGTTACGGTGATCAAAGCAGTTTCCTCACCATCTATAATTTCTACTGCGGAGAGCGGACTTCGATTCCCTCACGGTGATGAGGGCAGTACTGCGGCAAGAGACGACATTGGCTCGAGACTCACACCCGCACCACCGCCTTCGGCGGTAATCACGGAGCCGCTCAGTCGCATCCGCGTTCGCCGTGCTACCGTCAGCCTTGAACAGTTCAGTGTGCGACTCGCTGAGTTTCCGTTCGCCTCGTTTGACCTGTTTCGCAGCATGTCGCGCCGCAGTGACGAGGCAGTGGCCCGCACTTGTGTTGGTGTTGTCACGCGCAAGTCGGATCCGAAGCAGGGCACGACGGCCACCCGCTCCTCCCGCTACGCTGTGTTGACACTTTGGAGCATGGAAAGCATCTCGCCAGCGCCAGAGACGGAACTCAGCTTTCTGCTCTGCGGCAGCGCTTTTGATCTTCTTTACAGCCACTTGGTCATTGGTGCAGTTGTGGCTCTGAGCAACGTTACACGGTGCGCACGTCGAGGCTCTGCGCCGTCGCACGACGCCGACGAGGTACTGCTGCGCGTGGCGAGTAGCGAGGCTGTGCGCCAGCTGGGCTTCGCAGCGGACCTCGGCACGTGCGCGTCCGTGTCTTACAAGTCGAGGGAGCGCTGCCGCGCCATGGTGAACACGCGGCGGTCGCAACACTGTGTCTACCACGTTGCAGATCTTCGCAGGGCTGCGCGCGGCGGTGGTGCTGTAGACCAGGACCGTAACTTGGCGCATGGCTCGCGAGGCACCAGCGCATCGTCTTTGGGAGCTTCGGCATCTATGAAGAGCAGTGCCCTCGCCACGTACCCTACCCTCTCTGTGGCGCAGCAGCGGCCAGCAGGCCACCACCCTGCAGGCGGTAGTGGCCGTGCATCACACGGTAGTGGTACGGTGGCGAACAGCAGACTGGCTGCGTCCCAGCAGATGCTTCGACAAGCGACGTTTTTTGCCGTGCACGGCGTCACCGGACTGCCTGTTGAGGATTCCGCTCTCCGAAACGGTATGAACTCAGCCGCCTCCGGTGTGTACGGCGGTGTGCAGGCTGGCTCACCCTTGGCTCTGCGCCAGCATGTTGGTCTGCGTCCCGCCGCGAGCTACCCCTCAACGCAGGCACTTGGGGTGACGTCGCGTGGTCGTGAGGTGCTGGAAGCTGCCCGGCAGCAGGCCGTCCGCCACGCGGAAGAAAAGCTTCTGCACCAATCACTGCACTGTGGAAGAGCCTCGAGCACTACCGAGAAGGGGCAGCCAAATCAAGGACGTACTGGCGGCGCCGGTAGCAGCAGTGGTGACGCTTGTGGTGTGTCTGCCCACGTCCCAAATAACAGAGCCGAGGGTGTTCCCGCTTGCAAGAACACGAGAACGCCTTCGGCCGCCGGGGTACCGAAGCGTGCGCGCAGGGAGCTAGCGCCGCCGTCCTCACTCGCACCCTTCAAGGAGAATCTGAGCTCTACGCGTTCTTCGGTGGATTTCTCTGAACCCGCCACCTCAACATCCATCGCCGCGGCTGAGGCACCTGTAAGCGGGGTGGATGGTGGCCGAGTGGAGGCACTGCGGCAACAGTTCCAGCCTCTGCATCGAGGCGCACCGGCCCCCTTCACTCCTCTTACAAGTCACGGCGCCGTACACGCCGTCATCACATCGACGCGACAGAGGGACTACCGCCGCAGCGTTGTCATGTCAGGCGTCGGCAGCACCGGTACTGGCGCCTCTGGATCGCAGAACGCGTTATTCCGTGCCGCGGCCAAAGCTGCGAAGGATCTCACCAGCAGCTCGATAGACAGCACGAAGTCGCCCCCTAAGGTGTCTATGGGTGCATCAGCGAGGTTGCACGATGCCGACGAAGACTCAGGATCTGCTCTCACGCTGCTCGGCTCGGTAGCGGACGGCATCCACAGTGCACATGATCACCTGCGCAGCGAAGCCGACCGGCAGCGGCTGTTCTCCTTTGTGGACAAGCAAATCACAAAAGAGAAGGCCCTGGAGGCGCTGGAGGCGATCACGGAGCAGCAGATCAGGGCGCACTACTGCTATGTGTGCCGCTGCTGGTACGGGCAGCCGCCGACGACGTGTGTAGAGCAGCACCACCGTATGGAGCTGAAGCCTGCACTAAAGAAGTACATTAAGTGCGAGCACTGCAACTACAAGACGTTTGTAATTGGTGGCGACGAGGCGAAGGGGTGGAAGGTATACCCGCGCTGCCCGCGCTGCCATCAGTCGAGTTTCTGGGTCCGCGGCGACGCGGCATTGCGAGTCGCTGCTGTGGTGGAGGAGCCACCGCCGTGCTGAGAGGAGGGGCCACCGCACAAAAGGCGTTTCGAAAAGCACACACGAGAAGAGCAGAGAAGACAGTGACCACGGTCACGTGCAGTTGAACTTGCTGCGAAGATGTAGAGAGGAGCGCCACATGAGCGAGTCGGCTAGGCACAACGCTTGACTGCCACACCTTCCCGCCCATCTGCAGTGAGGGCGAGGCCGTCTACGCAGCAGCCAGGGGCAGTGCGATGAATTCATATGGTTGCTGCCCGTATAGGTTGAGCCACATCTTCTCCATCTCTCCTCAAGAGTCTCTCGCGCACTCTCTCGCTCTCTTTTGCCTTTTATCACCGTCACTGCCTTCTTCTTTCTCTCCCTGGCCCCCCCCCCTCTGCCTCGTCGTGCCTCTACATGCTTCACGTCATGGGTGACGACGGTCACGCGCGCAGTGGGTGCGTGCTTGCTTCTCCGCTCCTTTCTCTGTTGTATACACCCATACCTGCGTGTGTGCTGCGTGACACGGCATCCACTAACCCATTTCTTCTCTCCGCTCTCTGAAGTGACCCCTCGTCACCTCGACGAGACGCTCTTCGGTTTGTGGCGTGGTTCCCTTCACTACACCTTCCGCCCCTTCTGCGACCGGTGCGCTTCTCACCTCGGCAGCCATGTCTATTGTTGTCCCTCAAGTCGCACCGAAGGCGCACACCGTGCCGACCTTCTCCGGTCCCCACGGCGCTGTCGTGGAGCGCATCAACCGCATGATCGCCTCTGGCGACTTCGACGTCTTCTTCACCGCTCTCAAGGGGTTTCGAAACGGTTTAGTCTATGGCACCCGCGTCCGTGCCCCGCACGCCCTCGTGCTGAACCTGGTGTGGAGCAAGTCCCCGTACAGCTCGATGCCTGCAAAGATCCTCAAGGTCACGAAGACCCACGCGCTAGGCCTTGGGTATAGCTCGGCCACCTTCGCCGTCATACGCGGTATCTTACGCAACCTGCAGGGCACTGCGCATGCGTGGCACAACGCCTTGGCGGGTTTCGTGGTTGGCTGTCTCTTCTGGGGTGACCCCAGCAACGGTGTCCACGTTCAGATGATGATGTACATGCTTGCTCGCATCGTGTGTGCCCTCTACCACCTGCTTACCTCCACATGCGTAATGTCGATTCCGCCAGTGGCGTACCGGCTGTACATGGGCTGCCTGTGGTCCCTGGCCATCATGTTCCTCATGTACTCTCCAGATAAGCTGCAGTCATCTATGGCGCAGTCCTTGGAGTACATCTTCAAGGACAGCGGCAAGTTCAGCAGCTGGTACGACCTCGTCGTGGTCAACTCTGTTGACACTCCGTAGTGAAATCACCGGGGGTGGGTGGGTGGTGCGCATGTGAGTGCGGATGTTTCGTAGGTTTTGGCTCTATTGAGAAGTGGCTAAGAGGCAAGAACGAGGAGGGTCGCCCTCTGACTGCCTTGAGGGGCTCTACAGACGTTAAACGGATGAAGGGGTGGGGGAGGAAGCCATGCAGTCTTGAGCGAGGAGAAGAGTCAAGCGGAGCAGAATGAGAGCGCTTTCATAGCGTGCGGGCATCTTTGCTTGGTGACCTGTTTTCGCAGACTCAATCAGGCAACCCCTCCATCACCCCAGGCATATGTGGGATGCTGCGCACGCACTCGGAGGCCGCCGCCTCCAACGCCTCTGACCCTTTCATTGGGGACCAACATGGCGTCGATTATGGTTGAAGATCCTTGACGTCTGTCAACCCCCCGGTGCCCTGCCTCTCCCATCTTCTACTTTTCACATCTCATCTCTTGTCTGACTCACGGTCTCACCTCTCGCTCTTCGTCTACGCGCACATGTACAGCGCATCTAACTCACTTTTAGTGCTTCAGTGCTCAGCTCTTCTTCAGCATCTCGTCTTGCTCGTGTAGATATACATCCGTATTGCATGCGTGCCTCTCTCGTGGCAGTTGGCTCTCCCTGTGAGTACTTGTGTCACTCTCCTGCTTTACTCTCACTCGCCCATGTCCCTCTCGGAGGTGCAGCACCTACAAGAGCTGGCGCAGCAGCAGCCCACCAAGGAAAACTACGACACCCTCGTGTCGAAGCAGTCTCTCTACGTGGAGCAGCAACTACGCATCAAAACGGAGGCTGAGGAGCGCACCATAGCGGCGCAGCGAGAGGCGGAGGAGCTGAGACATGAGATCGAGGAGCTGCGCCGCCAGACCTCCTCGCTCCCCCCCATCGTCCCGTCGGACGAGCGCGCGGAGTACTGTGTGAAGTGGACGTCGCTCTTGAAGGAGTTCGGAATGCGTAAGGAGGTCCTTTCGTTTCTGCTCTCCTACTCTGCCGAGGACTTCAAGCTAGCTGAGCTAAGCACCGTCTCCCACTGGCTGGACACCTGGACGTCGTTCTTTGCGTCCGCCGAGTCGTCGGTACGGAGCTTGAAGAAGATTGAGCGGGAGTCGACAAACGGCAGCACGCTGCCGCCGACGCGGCACCTCTACGATGCACTGGATGAGGTGTGCCGCTTGCAGCTTCAGGCTCGCACGCTTGTCGGCCGTGAACGTTACCGCCGCAGCTCCTCGAGCGACGAGTTTGTCGAGGAATTCATGGACAGCCAGAAGCAGCTGCGAGAGTGGTGCCACAAGCAGCGCGAAACACTAGAGGAGCTGACAAGGCTAGAGGACCTCATCGAGTTCAGTAACTCGTTCTACACGAACGTGCCGGTTATGGACAGTAATTTTCTTGTGTTGATGGAGCAGAGCGAGGCGCTCATGGGCAACGCGCGGGTGCAAGACGCTCTTCAGGAGGTGAACCGAGAGTGGGTCATGCTGACGCTCGAGATCTACGACAAGCTGCAGGCCACCGCCACTCGAGCGCATGGGAAGAGCTCACTGGAGCAACAGTGTGTGCAATGGACTCAAATTATGTCACCGAAGCTTCATCGCCTTCTTGTGTCCGTGCAGGGCGTACTGGCCGCGGACAACGATGTGCCGGAGGCCAAGCGGCTTGCGACGACGTGCGAACGTCTCATCAAGGAGCATGAGGCACACGACATCGTGTGCACACACTTGAGCGACTTTACAGTGCGCGAGGAATGCGTGCGGCCCCACTCAGGCGCCTTGAAGGCGGAGCTGCAGTCGTCACTCACGACGACGGTACTGACCTTCCCACACTATGACACTGCTGGTGGGCAGGCGGACTACAGGGCCCGGATAGAGGAGCTGCAGGAGTGGATCGAGGTCAAGTCGCAGAAGGGCACGTACATGAAGCTATTGGAGCGCCTAGAGATGACCAAAACCGTGATTGAGGAGCACGCGGATGTACTGTTCCCCGACGATGGCCCATAAGGGCGAGACCCACTGCAAGCGGGGTGGTGATATGAGAGTGTTCGCGTGGGAGCGAGAGTAGTAAGAAGGTGACGTTGAGCGGCGGAGAGGGCGAGGGCACTGGTGCGGTCCTCAGCAGCACGATCGTTTCCCTCTCTTCCTGCATTACTCCCTTCATGCCAATCGGCACATATTTAGCGTTTTCTCCTCCCCCCCTCTGCCCCCCCCCACCCGCTCGCAGGCTGAGCGTCCGACTAGAGTCCTTTCGAGTTGTTCGTTTCATTCGTTTCCCACCGTATTCCCCTGTTGACACTGCGGTGTGTGGCACGAAGCGGGGAAGTAGATGACTTCACGTCTTTCACTTTCCCACCATTTGGTCTCACGCCCACACACTGTTTGCGTGTACTGGTGAAGGCTGCGAAGAAGAAGTCGTCCTCAGCAGCGCAAAGCAATCCAGTAAAACATCAAGAACAGCAGCAAACGGTCGCCTGAAGAGGAGCAAACAGACCACTACCGCGACATCGATAGGCACACCGATGTGCGAATGCTTTGGTGTGCTCACACACACACACACACACACACACACACACACACGACGCATTGGACGGGTGCGTGTGTCAGCGCGCGTTCGGCGCGCTGGTGTATTTGGTCTGCGTCTATTCTCATGCTTATGCGGGCTTTCCACAGCACTTCCTCTAAACACACTGGAGGGATGCTCACCTGGTCGCGGCGGCAGACTCTGCACGCCAACTGTGCTGCGCTCCTCAGGGCTCTCCTCTCTGATGTCGCGCTTCCTCCTTCCTTGCTTTTAGTTCACCGCTGGACTACGGTGCTTGCGCTCGCACTCCCTCTGAGAGTGTGTTTTTCCCCGGGGCTCCCGCTGTACTGCTTGGCTTGCACTCAATGTGAACCTCGCTCTTTATCCTTTACTTTCCCTGTACAGTCTGCGGCTGGCGTCCTTTGGCCTTTACGCAGCTCCACCACGACCAGTCGTCTAGGCGATATCAGCACTACGTCAAGTGCCGCACCCCCGCACTCCTCGTTTACCACGTTTTCTTTTCCGCAATACCCCCCCCTCCACACACACACACACACAGTCAAACGTGGCCGACTTTGCTTGCCACTCTCGCAATAGCTCTCGGCGGCGCGTTTACTGTACTTGCAACAGGGCCCTTTTCCTTTCCTTGCCTCCTCTCCCCTCGAGAGGGGGCTGCTGCTGCGCTTAAAGAAGCCGACAGAGGCGGGCTGGCATGGGCCCGTTGCACGCACTCCTCTCAACTCGCACCCCCTCTTTGTGAGATTCTTCTCTTCACCTTCTCCCAAAGACGCGGCGCATACCGAATCTGCGCCGATTCGCCTCGCACCTCAATTCTTTTCGAGCGCCAAAATGGAGTCCGTAGAGGCAGTGGAGCTCTTCTCGGAGAACAGCGCACGCTATCGCTACCGCGTGCCGGTGAGCGTGATTCGCGAGCTACAATACGAGGGGTCACGCTATAGCGCCGAGTTCAATGTTGGCGGGTGGTTCTGGCGTTTCCACATTCAAGAGCGAGCCGCCGAGGGCCAGCGCTTCCTGGCGCTGCACCTGCAGAGCTGCACGCCGGGTATTGTCTCTGTTCATTTTAAGCTCACCGCTGTCTGCATGCGTGACCCACTGCAGTCGCGCAGCAAGACGTTCAACTGTACCTTCAAGAAGGCTCGAAGTGCGTGGGGACTTCATCAGTTTATCGAGATCGAGCAGTTGCTCCACCCAGAGAACGGGTTTGTGTATACCGTGCAGGAGACGGGAACCCGCTGTATTGACTTGGAGGCGACGCTGCAGGTGGACAGCGGGGGTGGCAGCGGGCGTGCTCCGCCAGTGCGCAGCGCGACCCGTTCTGTCACCCCGACCCGAAGTGTCATGGGTCCCGGTATTGTGGGAATAAATGGTGGAGGAATATCGCCACACCGTGGGCATAGTGTGCGATCTGTCGGTGGCCGTGGCAGCGGCCCATCAGCGGGGCTGAACAGTAGGATGTCCTACTCGCCTGGCCGGGCCGGAGCTGGCTCACTTGTCCCGATGGAACGCTCAGTGGACCAGCCCGGTGCGGGTGTCGGGGTGGGGCTGCCGAGCGGCTTCTACAACGACCCAAACGGTGGCCCGATGGTGACTTTAGACAGCGCGTCCACCATCAAAGGCGGTGGCGGTGGCCGTGGCCATGGAGGCACCACCGTGCGCGCGCCGCTTACGTACCCCTTTGAGCACCTGGAGGTGCTGTGTGACATGAGCTTTGACGTCCAGGGCGTCCGCGTCAAGGCGCACCGTTGCGTGATTGGCGCGCGCATGCGGCCGCTGCTTCCCGAGCAGATGCTGCCGTTGCAGGCGGGCTGCATCGTTGCCATTGCCGTCCCCCTTGACGTCTTCACAACCTTCCTGCGGTACGTCTACACGGAGGAGTACCCCGAGTCGGGGGTGTTGCCGCCAGAGTCTCTACTGGACTTGTACCTGCTCTCCGCGGCGTGCGAGTTCTACGATCTCAGCGCGGTCTGCATTCGCTACGTTCGCCCGCTCCTCACGCCGGAAAACATCCTCCCCATCGTGCTGACGCGCTACAACGCCGCGGACGAGGTGCTCACCTCGCTCTACCTGCGCGTTCTGCTGGACAACTACGATGTGCTCATCCAGGACCGCCAGTTCGAAGAGATCCCTGGACATCTCTTCCGTCGCCTTTCGCTCATTCTTTACCGCAAGGAGACAGTGCCGAATGCGCCGATTCCGTCCATGAAAAACACGCTGGGGAAGCAGCTTGCGTGGCTGGCGGAGTCAGGCGAGTACAGCGACTACGAGTGGGTAGTAGGCCCGCACCAGTACGCAGTGCACGCCCACCGCTACATTCTCGCATGCCGCTCTGTGCTCTTCTCGCAAGCGATGAACCCACGTAGCCCTGGACCGCTTCCGTCGTTTGCGACTAACGAGTTCGACTTCTCGCTGCGCAGCTGGCAGAAGCTGTTGTCGGGGATGTACCGTCGCCACCTCGACACCGAGCGCGACTTCTCGGCCGAGGATATCGCAGCTATCTTTAAGATGCAGCAGGTGCTGATCATGGACGGCCAGCTCAAGCGCGAGGCGGATGAGGCTCTCACCCACACAAACGCGTTGCGCCTCCTTATCTATGCCGTGAAGCATCAAATACCAGAGTTGCATGAGCGCGCAGTCAACTGTTTGGTCAGCAATTTCAGCGCATTGGTTCGCAACGACCCACAGGCGTGGGAGCTGATTAGCGAGCTGCCGCAGGCGGCTGTGGTGTCACTGTTCCGCACAGTGACGGAGCACCAACCACTGTAGAGGGCACGCCGAGTGATGTGTGTGCAGATGGACCCGAGGTGCCAGTAGAAAAGAGACACTCATCGTTTCACAGGATGTATGCTGACCCGATTGGGTGCGTGCATCCGGGGGGAGGGGGAGGGAGGATGCTTGTAGCCAGTGCGACACTGCAGCGCATATTCCTCCTGCTGTTTCTACTCGTTCCAAGATTGCTATCTTTAGGTTGCACTTGGGGAGAGATGCTATGGTGGCAGCGCCCAGGAGGTCAGTTATGTTTCCAGCCTTCGTCCCTCTCCTCCTCGTCCTGCCTCAGCGTACAGTAAAGAGTGAGGGAGATAGCCCCCCCCCCCTTCCCTCCATTATCCACCCTCAAGCCGGTGGAGTGTGGTTGTGCCTCCGAGCTCATTGCCTACGCGCTGTGTGGTGTCTCTTTCGCCTCTCTGTCTCGCTGCACAGGCTGACACCCCCTTTTCGTGTGATGATGCGTTTCCTGCCCGACGCTTGCGTGTGCGTCTGTGCGGTCGATTGTCGTTGTTGTTGTTTTATGTGTCCGCCTGCGTAGGCGTGGACTTCTCCTTCCGTTCCCCTCTTTACACGTGCGTGGTCCTAGATGGCTCCTCCCACGCTTCTATGGGTCTGTGCCAGGCTTTGATGTTGAGACCGGTGTGTGTGTGTGTGTGGGTGGGTGGGTGTGGGTGTGTGAAGGGGGGAGGGGAGGGGAAGACGAGGTGCCGGAGGCGTCATCTTTGGCTCTCTCCTCTATCTCGGAGGTATTACTTCCTCCACTGCTGCCTCCCCCCCTCTCCACGATGCCCTCTACTAAAGGTCTGCGCTGTATGTGCGCGTACTTGTCTTGCTCCATGTGTCTCCTTGGCGATTGTGGTTAGGGGAGTGTGCCCTTCCCCCCTCCGAGGCATCGCTTCTGGTCATTTCCTACTTCGTCGTCCTGTGTAGATTACGCGCCAGAGTGTATCTGAGCGACCCTCTTGTTCTCTCTCTTGTTCTCCATGACATACGACCTGCCAACGTGCAGTCGCTGAAACGGCTCGCTATGTTTCAGTGTGAATCGAGTCCCTCGAGCGGCGCATGAACGGGGCGACATCCCCCATTTCCCCTCTTCTCTGTGCCTCTCAAGACGCGCTCTTTTGGCTGCAGCGAGGCGGAGCAACTGTGCGGATCGGACGTGGGTGCGCATTGTGCGTGTCGGCTGGCGAGGCAGCGCTTGTGTGCGACTCGGCTCTCTTTCTAGCACTCCGAGCTCAACTGCATTTCGTGAGCGCACTCCCTCTTCCCCTTTATCGGTTGCTCTGCTTGCTGGTCTCTGCGGCGCTTCTCTGGGCGGCGATTCCACCGTCGCCACGTTCTCTCCTTCCTCCCTTCTCTTTATTCACCGCTTCTGTGGTCTCTGCCCCAGTCGGCGCTCGGTAGGCCGCGCCCCATTCAACGGTGCGCGTTACGTGCGTAGTGACGGGAGGGCGGCAGACACGCCTATGAAGACTTTCACCCACGCGGTCGAACACCTCTTTGCACAGACAGACACGCGACGCGAGTCTTCAACTGGGACTTATTTCCTCACCCCTCCCCTCCGCATCGAGAGCGTTTGTGTACGCCCCCCTCCCCTTCCACACAGCCGAAATGTCCAGCACGGCAGTCAACAACTGCCGTGAAAGTCAGGGGCCGCTGCGGGAGGTGCGCATCAGTGAGGGGGTTGTCCAGAGTTGTCTACGGCACGCCTTCACGACAGGGAAAACGGGAGATCAGGGGACTGCTGCTGGGCCGCATTGAGGTTCAGCTCTTCCCAAAGACGCACATCCACCTGACTGACAGAGAGGCCTCCGCCAGTCAGGTGGATGGTGCCATCAGCAACTTGTGCGGCGGTGACAGCAGCACCATCGCCATCACTGCCAGTCCAGCTCCCGCGTTGCTCTCCTCCTCGGCGGTCAAGGAGGAAAAGGTGGCTTACATTTGGGGCATGCACATCGGTGAGCCTAATGTGCAGCGCAGTTGATCGAGTGGAGATGTCGGCCATGTCCGTTGAGTCAGCGACCGCAACGGCAGGTCGCATAACGACTGACACAGGGGTGCGTACCTACGTGGTTGGCTGGTATCACAGCCATCCGCGGATCCCAGTTGTGCCGTCGGTCGTGGACCTACGCACACAGCGAAGCTTTCAACAATACTTGGAGAGCGACTGGGTCGGCCTCATTGCGAGCGTCTTCAACACAGAACCAAGCACTAATCGCAGCCACTGCGCGCTTCACTGCTTTTAGGCGGGGGCCGAGCAACGAGCACGTCGAGTTGCCCATGCGTATTGTTGCTCAGTCAGACCTGTTCGCTTCCCTTGACCCTATCGCTGCTCTGCCGGATACCACCTCAGAGCTGCTTCGAGTCTTGCAGCAGGAAGTGCACGACGCGGTCGCCAGGACGGTGCGAGAAATTGCGCACGGCGCGGATGCCTCCCGAGCCATGCGAGGGCTGGCTGAAATACAGATTTTTCAGATCGACCGCCTTTCTGCAGAACCGACGCGTACGGAGCTCGTGCACTGCTCGTTGCCTCTCTTGCGCGCCGAGGTGGCGCGCCTGGAGAAGGCGTTGGTCGAGTTCGCAAGGGCTGCATCGCCTCAATGCTGAGTAGCACGTTTATGTGTGTGCGCTGCTGCGGAGGACACTGAAAAGGAAATGTTTGTGTGTGGGACTGAGAATACCACTGCGCCTGTATTTTCTTCTGTAGACTCGCCTCCCTGCTGCTCCCTCTCTCTTCTCTTGGCAACTTACCATCCTCTCTTCCTCTCCTTTGTCTTCCAGCATAGAGCGTGATCGAAGTGTGCAGAAGGGCACCGCGGGCGGGGCAGGACAAGAGCTTCTAGCAACAGACAAGCGAACACACGTCTGTCCACATGTTGATTCTCACTTCTTCACGCAGCAGTCAGTTGCACTCCTTCACCCCTCTGGTGCGCTCTCTGCAGTGCGCCCCCTCTGCGCTGATGCAGCCATAGCCGCCGCCGCTGTGTGACTCGGTTGCCCTCCTGCCTTTCCTGTCCTTCGGGAATTCATCAACGAGGTCGCTTTTGTGCTTCTCTTACTTCGCTTGGTCACACCGATTGCGCCCCATGCTGGCATACTCGCACGAGCACGTCCACCCGCACACCCTGCCACAGTTCGCCGACCAACGATGAGTTACACTGCCATCATCGCGGGCTCCACTACCCACGCCCACGCCTTCCCCCCTAGCACCACCAATCGGCACTGACATAGAGAGCCCTCGCCCCTCTTTCCTCCCTCTCACGATAAAGCCGCTACCCTCTGAGACATCGGCACACTACGGCGTAGATACGCCTACGAACAGCGAATGATGACGCGTCTCACTGTTCTTTCCCACAGCGAGTCAAAGGGAATCGGGTGAGCCCCCGATTGTCAGGCAACGGAAAAGAGCGCCGGCTTTGGCGGGGTGTGGGGGGAGTCATGCACACCTCCACTCTCTTCTTTTTCCTCTAAGGGGGCTTCTCTTCTCCCCCTCCTCATTGCCGACGTGTTTGTGACCCTCCTGTGGTAGGGCTGCGCTAGTTCTTCCCGGCGGCTTACGGCCGCACTGTACAGGTGTCTACCTGCGCGTGGGGCGTGGTCGCTCTCTTTCCTACGTTGCCTGTGAGTTCATGTCAGTCCCCACCCCCGGCTTGCCCCCCCCCCCTTATGCCCAGGAGTCAGGTGAGCCATGGTGGATAAGCGAAGGGTTGAACTCCGCACCTTCGCAGAAGTCATCCGAAAGAGACGCAGAAATTCTGTGAGAGGGGAATGCAGCATTCCGGCCCCCCCCTCACCTGGTAGCGTCCCGCGGGTGTTGAGGAGGAGGGGGGAGGGACATCATCCCCCAACAGGTTAGAAGGATGGGATGGAACGCTTCAAAGCTTACGATTCCCCTCTTCTCCACATCCCTACGCCTCTCTGTTCTAACTACCCCCCAGCACGGACCTGAATGTGAGCACGCATGCAAACACCCATAGACGCACGCACTCGCACCAGCATAGATTTATTCCGCGCCACCTACATGGCCGCGCCGGCCCCCCTTCCACCGTTCTCGCCATAAAGCGGTTGTTGCGATCTTTCGCAGTTCGCGTCCGTTGTACCCGCGCACTGCTCCGGTCTCTTTTGTTGAAAACGCCGACTCACACGCACCTCTCCGTGTCTCCCTGCGACAGACTCGACCTGTGCTCAGACCGAAAGACGAGGAGGTTGGCTCACTTGAGGAGAGGGCAGGGGTACGGGAGGGCGGGTGGATGGACTCCGTTAGAGCAGTTGTGGAGAGGGAAGCCTCTTCGGTGTTCTTCTCTTCGTCACTCACTACTCCACAGTCATCGGTTGCATCCGTGGCGACGATGACACCAGCGCAGGAGGCCGTGCGGCAAGCCAGGTTGTTTCTGGGGAACCGCCCCACTGCCCCCAGTACCTCGTCCTCCGCCAACCGCAGCTCAGGCCATACCGAGTCCAGCCCGAGTCCATCGCTTGACTCGCGGTACTTAGTGCCACACGACGGCAACACTGGAGCTTTGCGCACCCCAGGGGGGGAAGAAGCCCCTACACACATTACCTACTCGACCCGCCACAGCAGTGGGAGTGTGCGCAGCAGTAGCACATGCGGGGCTAAACTGAGTCGAGGTGTCAGTAGCAGCAGCGTTGGGCTAACAAGGACGTCTGGCAGCGGCGCTGCTACCTGCTTCTCTCTGGGCTCTGCCCGCACGGCCCACAGTGAGGTATCATTAGAAGAAGAGCGGCCTTTGATGCGCAGCTGTTTCTCTTCCTCTCTCGGCGCCGATCTACAGCCTGCCTACTCCAGTAGTCGTTCACGCGACGCCCCTGAGCCACAGTCGACTCCATCCTCAGCTGCCCACTCCCCAGACGCACAGCCGCCGGTACTGTCATCACTGCTCGCGCCGCTGTCTATTCGCACTGGACAGCGCCAGCACCAGCAGGGGCAAGAAGATGCGGTGAGGGAGACACAACTGCAGCACGTGCACTTCAGCGAACCAAGCGTCCCCCTAAAGATGCCCGCCTTTCCCTCCGCTCACCCTCCCAAGGTGTCACTCTCTGCGAGACTATCCTCACGGACCGCGACCGCAGAGCAGACCGCTGTGGAACTGCTTCAGGATCTCTCCTACGTAGAGGTGCAAGAGGCTCAGGATTGGCTTGACAAGATCCGAAGAGGCAAGCAGGCGTGTGCTGTGTCAAGGTCTGCTCCTTTTGTGTGGCCGACCGAAGCCATTCTCGCCGACCCTGGCATCAGCGAAGACGTCGACCCCAACGCTGCGCTGTTGGAGGTGGCGCCGGATTCGTTGGACTTGGCGGCTAACCTGCACTTTTCTCAGTTTTTCCGAGCGTTACTCATGGAGGATGAGAGCGATGGGGAGCTGATTAGCGATCGTGGGCGCGACGCCGTCGATGGAGGGGGTAGAGAAGGCATGGGCACGAGAGAGGCAGTGAGGATGACTTGGGCAGGCGATCTGAGGAGCGGCATCGGTCCCACACGTCAGTGGGCAAAGACTTCACCGTGTAGTGACTCATTGGATGGTATATTTCCTTCGCCTTCGCCCTTCCTTGTCAGCGGCTTAAGTGCGGTGGACGCTGGCGCGGGGCTGAAGAGGGATGAAGACGGCCTTACTGTCTCTCCCATCACCCGCGTGTCACCGCCGAGTCCGCGCCAGCTCCACCCCAGCGCTGATGCTGCTGCTCCTCTGCCTGATCCGTCCATTTTATCTTTGTCATCTCCTCTGCAGGGTGGTGCCTGGGGGAAGCTAGTCTGGCCTGGCTCGCCACTGCCTGCTGAGGTAGACTCCAGTACCCCAGCATGGCGCTCTCTACCGGTGTCCACAACGGCGAGGCGTTGGTCACTGATGGATTTTGATATCGGGCGCCGCATCGGGCAGGGGCGCTCCGGCAAGACGTTCCTCGCCCGGGAGAAGTGCAGCAAAGTCGTCTTGGCTCTGAAGGTGTTCGCAGACGACTGTGTTCGGCACCAAGGAATGGTTGGTGCGCTCGAGCGAGCGATGCGACTACAGGCATCAGCAGGGCGGCGCTGCTCACACATCGTAAAGCTCTATGCATTCTTCACTGATGCGCAACGCTGTTACGCTGCGCTGGAGTATGCTGACGGCGGCGACCTCGCTAGCCACCTCTTTCGCCAGCCGCACCAACGCCTGCCTGAGGCGCAGGTTCGGTTGATCGTGCACCACGTGGCGCTGGCACTGCGGGACTTGCACGAGCGACACGTTGTGCATCGAGCTGTAACGTCGCGCAATGTGCTACTGAGCCGCGACGGGGCGGACACAACCGCTAAACTCGACGACTTCGCGTTCGCCGTACAACTGGCCGACGGGCGCGCTCGCTGGCTTGGCGAGTTCGAGGACTCACTTGATAGAGGACCGTCGCTGGACTCCGCGGCGCCTGAGGTCATTTGCGGCCACGGATGGTCGTGCAAGTCCGACATGTGGGCCCTCGGTGTCGTAGCGTTCGAGATGCTCTGTGGTCACCACCCCTTCGATCACGTTTGCGCGACGGAGATGAAGCGACTCATCTGCAGCGGTGCCGTCTGCTTCTCGCTGCCTACGCTGTCGCACACCGCCGTGTCTTTTGTGCGGTCACTCTTGTGTGTCGACGAAGCAGCGCGCAGCAGTGCAGCAACGGCACTGACTCACCCATTTTTGCGTATTAGCGCCGCCGCCAGCACTGCTGCCCTGGGGAGCGCCATGCAGTCCACGGCAACAAGTAGCTGCGCCGAACCTGCCGAGCCAGCTGCCCACGTGACATCGGTGGGCGTAGGCGTTGTTGGAGAGTCACACGTGGGTGAGGTGCCGCCGTCTGTCAGTCGCGACTTGTCCAGCACGTTCTCACTGGCTGCAGTGGTTGGCAACACAGACGTCTACTGCCGCAGCGACAGAAGCCACAGCCGCACAACGGCTGCTGTGATGACGGGAACAAAGGCTACCAACCACTGTGGCACCGCTGCCCCAACTTTCCCCGTGCCGACTGAGGACATCCCATATCTGCGACGGGGAGCGGGCCCGTCGGCCACTTCCCTCACTACAACATCCGCATCGCCGTCTGTCAGCTCCCTCTCCACCTACCAGGCTGTGGCCAGAACGGAAAGGCATGCACGTGACGCAGCATCGCACACGCCCGATGCGGTGGCTCCAGCGACGTCTCTGTTGTCCGCCAGTTCTCCCGCTTCTTTTATGACCTTTGCGCTTCCAACTCACCCGTGGCAGAGTGCTGCGCTGCCACCCTCGGTGACGCTATCGACCGCCTCACTTTCTGGTGCCCTCAACAACGAGGAGGTGGAGACGTGGTTGAGCCGGCGGCCGAGCGTTACGAGTCTGAGATCTGCTGGGAGCGCCAGTCGCCACAGCCCGACGGCGACCCTAAGCGACATATCGGCGAGCTTGCTCTCTACAACACGAGCACCAGCCACTCTTGCGGTGAGGTCAGCTACAGATGCTGACGGTGCGTTCACTGACAGCGCTGCCGTCGAGAGTGTGCTCAGCGCAAGCTTTAAGGATTGCAGAACTCGCCATCCTCACCTGCAGCAGCATTGCACCCTCCATGCCCAGAAGCACGAGCAGCACGGTACATCGGCAGAATGTGCTGCGCCTCCTGCGGCACATAGCAGTGAGAGGGGGCGCGATGAGGACCTTCAAGGGGACTGCTCCGTTACCGTGAGCAGCTTGACGCCGCACCACTCACGTGGTGCGCGCACGGAGTGGGGCACTGAGGACGCAGAGGTGTCCGTGTCATCTTCGACAGTCTCATCGACGACGTTGACCTTCATGGACGTGACGGCTCCTCAGACACTTTTCCCAACCCGCGCCTCAGACGCACTCTCATCACAGTCGACTGGCCATATTGCATTGCTGATGGCAGCCAGCAGCGCGCCACATCCAGAGTGGAGGCCGCCGCCTGGTCGATTGACATCTCTGGCCGTCAGTATAACAAACGCCACAGCTGCACGTGTTGCTCCTCAGCCAACAACCACCTCATCACGCACGCGGAGGCTGAAGGCAGGAAAGAAAAGGCCCATCAAGAGGCCAGAGTGTGCACTGCGACTCGCCTTTGAAGCGTTGAGCGACGAGGATAGCTGTTGAATGACGCGCGAGTGGAGTTTGTTTGCGGCTGATGGGCGATCATCTCCTGTGGTGGCAAGCTTCTCTCCCCTCCTCTTCCCCATCTCTCGACCGCCCGCTCCTGCTGCTGTTTTTCTCCTCGTTGCACCACGCACCATCGACTTCAGCGTGCTCTCCACGATTTGACCGTTTAGTCCCAACATTTTGATTTGCTTCGAGTTCGTCATGATCGCGGCTTTGTACAAGCCGTTCTCGTTCCTTTCCCGCGTCTCTTGCAGCAGTGTGCACAGGGAAAGTGGGGTGTCCATGGCGAACAGTAACACAAGCGCAACGGGAGCCCCATCCCCTAACGCAGCTTTCTGCTATCGTAGGAGGAGCCCGCCACCGCGTGTTCCGCTACTCCTGATGCGGATTCGGTGATGCGTAGCGTCGAGATGATCTGCTCTTCCTCACCATCTACATAGAGGAGTGTCTAGCCATGCGGGGCTCATGTTTTCCATTGAACGCTCTCTCGTTCATTACCACCCCTTCTTGTATGCTCCACGTTTGCTTCCTCTCTCAGCGTCACGAGCTCGGGCGTCTGCCGCCCTCCGCTTGTGTGTCCGGCGGGGTAGTACATCACTGCACGCCCCCCTTACACACACACACACACACACACACACACACACACGCACAACTCGTTATCCGAAAGCAGAAGCGCATGCCGCTAGACTTGGTAGGCAGGTTGCATCGCACCGTGTACATCACGGCTTGTCCAGAGGACTCGCAAGAGGACCTGCTGCACATGCTGTTGAAGAGATGCGGCGCGATTGAGGCGTGGGATGCCGTCGATGGCCGACTCATTGTCGTGTTCCAAAGCATGAACAGCGTTAGCAACGCCCTCACTTTCCACGGCTTGTCTTTTGTGGATTTGACGAAGAAAATCTGCGTGTGGAAGGCGACCGACGCGCCACCGGCGGAGGCAGCGCAGCAGCTGGCCATCGAAGGAAGTTCTCTCACCACAGAGGTAGACCCGGAGGAGGCGACATCGTCCGAGGCGGAGGATGCCCGCCGAACGCAGCGGAAGATGCGACGCGCTGCACTGCAGCAGATCCTAAATAGCACAGCGACGGACGCTATTGACACTTCCTCGCCGGAGGGACGGCGGGCAAAGATGACGGAGCTGTGCTACCGACAGCTCAAGGCCCTCTGCGTGCTCTCTGCTGCCGCGGTGAAGGATGCGAAGGCGGAGCTGGAGGAGAAGAAGGAGAACCTCGCACGACTGCAAGACCTTATTCGTACTCAAGAGGCAGTGGCCAAGCGTCGAAGGGAAGGGACGGTTGAAGTGGGCGAGGAAGGGCCGGCCAAGGCGAGGCTTCGTGTGTAGACAACATCATCTTTCCTTTTCTCACCCCGTGTAGCTTTGGTGGCGGATATCAGACGAACTGGGTGGTGCTGGACGGTTGCGGTCTGCTGGTGCCGGAGCCCGCATGGCATGGCGCCCCACGTATCGAGTTGAGGAGCGAAACAGCCGCAAACTGCAAAAAATCGCTGCGGCGGAGTTGAGCGCGTCGTGGTGTGTGTGTGTGTGTGTGAGGCGGTGTGACTGCAGCAGTGCACCTGTTTGCCTAACAAGAGAGAAGTGGAGGGTGGGCAGCAGCGGCACAGACTGCAGTGGCAAACCACCCGCACTCTCCCCCCATCCACCTTCGCGCAGCGCAAACGCATCACCTTCTCATATGTGCACATAGGTCTGGCATGGCTCTTGGACTTTCCCCCTCTTTCACTGTTGTCACTGCCGCTCTCTTCGCCTTCTCTTCCCGTTTCTCCACGCACCACCATCAACTCCATCGCCTTTTGCTGTGGCTGTGGGTGTGTGGCACGGCGATGGCGACGCTCCCGCCCCTGTCTTTCTCTTGCCTCCCCCCAAACTACCAGGGAGCGACGGCAAACACACAGGCGCGCGCGTATTGTGTTGCTCCACACAACAGTCGCTTTACATCTTGCCGGTGTTTTTGTGGGTGTATGTCCTGCGTGACGTGCTGAGCCCTCCCCTCCCGAGAATAATGCCGCTGCATCGGCGAGCTGTGCTGCTCCTGTACGCGACTGCGCGGCGCACTGCTGCACCAGTCGGCTCCTCCTCACTTTCTGCAACTAGTAGGGCTGTGGAGGAATCCTCTTCCCCGTCCCCTCCGCCGTGGCGTCAAACCGTCTGTTCCACGCCCGTCACTGTGGATGGGCACGCGGCTGCCGGTTCTGCCGCGGACGCTCCTGCCTCTGCGGCTCTTCAATACAATTCGCACCACGCACCGCTGCAAGAGCCTCCGCGGCGGACTATCCACAGCAAGGAAGGGTATAGCGTCATTGGGTGTCTCCGCGCGTCTGGCCATGACGTGGTGTTGAGGCGTGTGCGAGTGTCCTTCACGCGTACATACTCGGTGCCTCGGTTGGACTGCTCTATCTCTTGTACTACTTGACTACCTACACGTACGTGCTAACCACCAATCTGTCGCCACATCGCAACTCGCTCTTCTTCCACTTCCCATGCGACATGGCGGTAATAGAAAATAGACTGACGCACAGGAGATTTACCATCGAGGTGGTGTCGCAGGCTGAGCCACCGCAGGCTGAGCCGCCGCAGCACCTGGGCCATGGTGATCACGGAGAAGGGGGCACGGCCGGGCTTGCCTGCCCCAAGCCGGCAATTGTGGAGCGCCGGCTGCACATCAATTGGCTGCTGTACCGTGTGTTTCTCTACCTACAGAAGACGGAGTCTCTCGTCATGGTGGACACGCAGGCGGAGATGGCGCCGTACCGCTTCATGGGTAGCGCGAGCAGCGTCGGCAAGGCCTCGCGTGCATCGGTGGGGTTCCTCCAAGAGGATCGGCTTTTTCCCGACAACAACGATGACCGCGCAAACACAACGCCATCGCAGAGACGGTGGTGGCAGTGGTGGAGTCGAGGGGCAAGTGCCCCCGCAGCGCTGTTACCGCGGCCTGTCTCCGGTTCCAGTGACTGCGCCACAACGCCGGCGGTAGTGTCAGCGACACCGATGGCGCCTACGAAGATTCTACTCAAAAGTACTGTGCGCCTGCGTGACGCCATGAACGGGTACCAGAAGGGTCACCGATACACCTATGAGCAGTTCATCCACCACGCCGCACAGATGAAGATCCAGCAGCGCTACTATACCTATGTACTGGCGAGGGGCATGGCAAAATACAGCGGCCTGCGGAAGGTTTATGCAGAGGAGCTCATTCGTAATGGTCTTCTCTCGGGCGACGGTGTGAAACTGACGGACCTGGTGCCGAATGCACAGCAGTTTGCTGATGAGGTCTTTGCAGAGGCGAGTGCAAAATTTGGCGATGATGTTGTCGTTTACGAGTACACCGCCACAATGTACTAGCATCTCGGACTGGGATGGGGGGCTTGTTTCGGCGAGACGAGCAGGTCTGCTAGCGGTTTCGGCGCTCACGAGCTCCCGGGCACATGGGCCTGCAGGCGTGTGCTGGAGAGGAGGAAATGGAAAGCTGCAAGAAGATGAATGTGGCCATGACTCACATGTGTTGTGGCTGTTCCTGCTGATGCTGCGCGTTCCCCTTCGCTCTCTTCCCGCCTTGTCAGCGGCTCAGATTTTCGTTTCGGCGCATTAACACAGACAAGTGGACAGAGCGCCCATCGACTGAACAACCACAGTGGCAGAGGAGATGAACTCAATGAATGGCAAAGCAAAAGGCGTAACGTGGTGCGCCAGTATACCAGTGGAAACATACGAGCGCACTTGTGTCGGATATCTTTGCTGCGTCCTGCCGCCTCCCTCTCTTGGGAAGAGAGTAGGCGCATACGTACGTTGGAAGAGGAAGTGCACGTGTGATAGCCGCCCGAGCAGTTTCGCTCCTCTTTTTCGCTTCTCCCTCTCTGTTGTGGCCACGCACGCCTCTTCTCCCGCTCTTGTTGCCGCCCACTTTGTCACTTGTCCGTCTCTCCCTCTGTTCCTTCTCGTTTTCGTGCCTTCGGCCTCCATCACTGACCACTCGAACGGTGCGTGTCGGTGTGTTCACCTCTCTGTGCGCGCGTTGTTGACTGGTCGATCCTCACGGGTGCAGCGTGCACTTCCCTGTATGTATTGTGGGCAGCGTGCCTTGTGTGCTGGCGCCGATGTTCCACACGGCCTTTTTGGCGGCCTCGAAGAGGCACCTGCGGTTGCGGTGCTTTCAGTGTACTCGTCTCCTTCCATCAGAACACTTCCCTAAGAGGAGCGGTCCGCTCAACACACTGGTCTGCGTGGGTTGCAAGGAGATGTGCTTCGGTTGTGGCTTGCGACAGCCCCGCAGCAGCTTCAGTGACGCTGGGTCGAACATATGCGACCGGTGCTTGGCGAAGCAACACGTGGCGCAGGAAAATGTGTACTTCCGCTACCCGATACTCACCTACCGCGCTTGTCCGTTTAGTGTGGAGGAGGCACGCAGTGAGCTCTGCCAAGAGGCACAGCAGGAGAAGCCGCCGCTGCCGTGATCGTAGGCACTGCTGTGCGTGCGCTTGTACAGTCGTCGACCCCCCCCTCCCCTCCCCAGAAGGAAATGTTCTTGTCGCGTGTCGATTTGATTTTTTCGGCCGTCTTTACCGTTGATCCCCCACCGCAGCTGCTCTTCGGTATCATGCGCGCCGGCGTGTGCTGGGAGGAGGTCGGCGGCGCTCTGTGTCGCCCTCTTTTGGATGTTCGCTGCCCCCGCCAGGGTTTTGATCCGGCACTTGCCACGGCAGGTGTGGCGGGGCAGCGATACGCCTGCAACAGCACGTGCGCACAGACACGCACGAGGGCTCTCTCCCGCGACAACGAGGGAGCGAACGGAGAGAAAGACGTCGGTTTTTGTGGCCGTTGTCGTCTATTGACCGGGGCTTGCGGCGTTGGCCTGCCTCTTGTCCTCTTCCCTTCCCCTTACAGACTCGTCCGCTCTCCACCCCCGTTGCTCTTTGCATGTTCTTACTCTCACTGTCTATGGGTGGCAGCAACGGGTTGCTGAGCGCGCATTGCTGCCACTGACATCGTGTTCTCCACTCGCAGCCGAGCCACCGTCTTTCTGACGTTTTCTACGAGCGCATCCAAACGTACATTACAACGCCTGCCGCACCACCCCCCTCAGGCGGAAATGTCCCCAAAGCCGGCGAGTCCGAATCCGGTAAGGATTTTTTACTTTGCACCGAACATTATCGGCTATTTCCGCATAGCGGCGTCCATCGCGGCCTACCTGGTGGCACGCGACTACCCGGCTCTATGTCTCCTGCTCTACACGCTCTCCTTTGTGTTAGACACGGTCGATGGCAAGGTGGCTCGCGCCTTGGATCAGTGCTCGCACTTAGGGTCCATACTGGACATGCTCACCGATCGCGCCTCGACGGCTGGTTTCTTGTTGGTGCTTGACGGCTTGCTGCAGCCCATGCCGTACCGCTACACATGCGCTCTCGCCATGCTTCTCTTTCTGGACGTGGGGTCGCACTTCTGCCGGATGTACGCCTCCGTCTTTGCCTCAAAGGTCAGCCACAAGGACGTCTCGGACAGCATCTTCTGGCTGCTGCGCGTGTACTACTCGAATCGTCACGTGATGGGCGTCCTCTGTGTCGGGCAGGAGTTCGCATACATTTTTCTCTATGCCTGGGCGAGCTACGCGAGCATCACGGAGCTCGGGAACGTTTTCTGGTGTGCCTTCTTGGTGTGTGCCGTGCCGTGTTTCCTGAAGCAGGTGGTCAATGTGCAACAGCTGGTGGATAGTCTCTACCACATTGCCTGCGTGGACGCTCAGGAGCGCTGCGCGCAAGGTAAACGCGCCTAAGTACTGCGTCAGCGATGCTGGTGCACACGCTCACCCCCGTTTCTTACCCCCTCGTTTCTCCGTTCAGAGAAATTGGACCGTTGCGTAGCGGAGTACACGGATGGTGTGGCAGCGAGAGTTACCACGACTACCGGTGCTGCTGCTGCTGCTCTCTTGCGGAAATGGTGTGGGAGTCCTGGTGTGCGTACGTGTTGTACTGTGTCGCCTTAGTGGGTTGTACTGGGAACGGTGATGATGGCGCTGCGGTTGACCTAATGCTCGGCCGTGGTGCTGGTATCACGAGGAGCGAAGACGAGCACAAAGGTAGAGAGAGGAGGACGGAATCGAGGCGGGGCAGGGGTGTGACCGAATGGGGGAGAGAGGAGAGGCGACTATGGCGGTGATGCCAGGGGACTTGGTGTCTTCGTTTTCCATGGTGGCCGTAGCGTGTGTTTCATCTTTGCTAGTGAGAGTAATCGAACACAGAAGGGGAAGGGGACGTTCCTCCCCCACAGACACGCATACACTCGTTTCACAGCACAGTACCCCTCAGTCCCCATTTTCATTTCCCTCTGCTCGATCTGAAGAGAGAAGCAGATGGGGAGAGGGGAGAGGGGCGAGCCACGCGTAGGCGTGAGCAGCAACGACGTGTGTGTATGTGTGTGTGGTACATCTTCTGGCTTCTATTTTTCTCTCTATTCCCTCCCCCTTTCGCGCGCGCTTCCTTGATGTGGTGGTGCATAGAGAGGGAAGGTGGGTAAGGGAGGGGCGGAGGGAGGCGACGCTGTCTAGCACATGCCTGCTTCCTCCCTCTCCACTTCAGCTTCACCTCACCGTGGTGTTCGAGCAATTTGGTGCGTCTATTCAGGTGTGCGTGAATGTGTGTCACGTCGCGGATGCTGGGCTGAGGCAACTCGAGGAAGGAAATAAATGAAGGTCAATTCACTCCTTCGTGAAAGCACGCCGGTGTGATGGGGCAGTCACAGAGAGGACTGCGCATAGAGGAAACTGCAGGAGCGTCTCCTCTTTCTCCTCCCTGTCTCTCGTTCGTTTGTCTCCTCATCCCCTCTTGCTGGCGCTACTGAATCTGGGGGACCGACTGAGGAGTATGCCGTGCGCAAGAGGGAGGGAGGGGGGGCAGCGTACGTGAAAAGCCCCCACTGCGCATGCGTCGTCTTGCAGAGGCATGGGAGCGTTCCAGGTACACTTGTGTCAGGGAGCGGCTGGCTGACTGGCTCCGCAGCGCATTGCTGCAGTCGACGCTGGGTGAAATGCGCAGTATCGCTACCTGTCGACGGATAGTCTGCCCACAACAGTGTTGTGCGTGTGGTCATGTCTCCTCTTTTCATGCGAGTACACATACTTGCCACACCTTTCAACTTCTCTTTCCTCCCTCCCGTGACGCGGATGTGCCCACGCCCTCGCCGGCACCAACGCGCATCTGCACGACATACGCCAGAAGCGAAACCGTAAACAAGCCCGGATCAAGCGGGAGTCCTCTCTCTCCACAAGGTCAGCACCAAACCCGTTAGTCGTAGGAAAGCGCACGGGGGTATAAGGTTTCTCGGCCTCTTTGTTCTGCGTTCATTTACTGCTCTGCCGGAGCGTGTCTCCCTTCACCCGCCGTTCTCCGCTGAGTTCTCCCTCCACTCCCCAGGGGACAGGTTTAGCCTATATTGACTCCCTGCACCTTTTCGCTACTGCCATACGAGGCTCGAGCATGCAACTGTGTGCGCGCTCACTCGCCTCAGTCTAGAAGAGAAGGAACAAGACGCCTCTTCTCCGCCCCAATCACGAGGGCCACCCTTGACGGTTTCGTGGTGCCGTTACAACGTTTCTCTTCTCGCTCTGCGCGTTGGAGTCGCCGCACACGCCTTCGCGCTCTTCGTTGCCGCGGGAGCGAAACATTTTCTCGTCCGTGCGTGTTCGGCTTTGGCACGTTGACGCCAACCGTTTAGCAGGCACTTTTCTTTTCCTCTGCCTTGCTGTTTTGGAGAGCGTTTCAGTGCTGCAGACTCGCACACCCCACCCACCCACGTACGCATCTGTTGGCCAGTGCATCCTCTGGCTAACTGTAGTCTCGCGTCGTATTGAGTTCTTCTCCCTCGCCCTCTTCCCTTTCCCTCGGTGCATTTCCTTGCTTACGGGCCTGTGACGTGTAAGGCGCCCTCCTTCGTCTGCGCCGAACACGCCTCTCCGCCTCATCTTTTCGTTTTTCATTTGGTGCTCCCGTTCTCTTCGCTCCGCGCCGCTTCGCGCGTGTGCGTCAGTGGTCCACTTCACCCCGCTGGGCCACTTCTCTGTCTCGTTCTTCGCTGCTCTTATCCCTTCACTTTCCCTCTCGGTGAACTCGTGCTGCGCTTCAGAGACGAATGGAGTCCCACGTGGACCCTGCTGGTGGAAGAGAGAGTGTCCCGCCAATTCCCCCGCTCTCGGCAGGCGAGCGGAGGTTAGTGCGTCAGACGTCGACTGGTGGTGGCGACGCCAGTGCTCCCGGCGGTAGCGCGCTCGCTTCCCCCTCTGCTGCTGCTGTCGCAGCGACAACCATGGCAACGCAGACGGTCAGCAGCGAGGCTGAGGGAAATGCTCTCATCAAGCGGATTCGTCAACTGGAGGGCGAGGGCGCAACGCTCTCCAATACACTCACAAAGATATGTGAGGAGAATGGCCGCCTGTCCGGGCAGATCTCCGCGCTGGAGGAGAGGGTGCAGACGCTGGTGCAGGAACCCCTGAAGGGGACGTCGGTGCTGCACTCACTCTTCGAGCCGGAGAAAACAGGCTGGTTTGGTGGCTCAAAGTCCGCCGCACGAGAGAAGTTGGAGCAACTAAGTGACGCGTTGCAGTCTGAGTTCATCGCCTACAAGTCGTCTCATGCGTCTAGCAACGATGAAGTGCACGCGCTGATGGAAGGGTTGCACAATGCACACCTCAACGCGCAGGAACTGTCTAACGTGGTGAGGGAGCAGCAGGAGCTCATCAGCGGCGGTCCGCTGGCGGTGGCGGTACATATCGTGCCCTTTGATGAAAGCAGCAGCTCTGTTGCGATGGTGCGGGAGTTGCAGGAGCAGCTGCGTAAGGTGCGCGAGCAAGCTGCACTCACTGAGGATCAGCTGCGTAACTCGCAGGCGGAGGTGCGTGCAATGAACGTGGAGAACATGAAGCTGCGCAATGGTGCTATTACAAGCTCCGTACTTGCAGGACCGGCGGCTGCCGACTCAATGCCAGCGGTCAGTAGCTCTCCGTTGCTCTCTGGGAAGGCTGCCACTGAGGAACTGGAACGCATGTCCCACGAGTATGATGTGCTGCAGAACGCGCTCGCAGAGGCGCGCAACTCTATCGCCGAGAAGGAAAAGGATGCGGAGATTCAGAGGCAGAAAGTTGCACAATTGCAGAACAGACTCACGGCGAAGGACTCGGTTCACATGGAGGAGGTGGGTAAGCTGCGACAGCAGCTCGCCGACTCCTTTAGCTCTTCTATGGCATGTCGGCGCTGCGAAGAACTGCTGCAGGAGCTGGAGAAGGCCAGATGCGATGTGGACGCGTCCCACATGGTGGTGCAGGACCTGCGCAACGAGATCCTGAAGATGACGACAAAGCAGCAGGAAAAGTATAGCGCACTGGAGAAGAGGCTGGCAGACAGCCTCGACGAGCTCCGCGAGAAGGACCAGCAGCTACGCCACTCGACCTCCGCCGATGACTACGACAATCTCAAGTTGGAGCAAGAATCGCTGACCCGTGAAATTGATCTCTATAAGCAACGCATCGCCTTCTTAGAAACTAGCCGCAACCCAGCCAACGATGTTGCCGACACGACTGCGCTGGACGAGACGAAGGTGCTGGAGACACTCAGCGCTACGAAGGAGCGTATCTCAAAGCTGGAGTTTGAGCGAGATCAGCTGGCGATGCACTTGCAACAGGCACAAAGCTACGCTGTGTCTCGCGACACGGAGGCGCGCCAGCTGCAACAGCGTGCTGAGGAAGACAAACAGCGCGTGGCCTTCCTGGTAAAGAAGTGCGCATCCCTCGCCGCCGATGTGCGGAGCACGACGGCACAACTCGACACCTTCAAGGAACAATTCGAGAAGCAGTCGCTCGAGCTCAAGCAGGAGAGACGCAACACGGAAAGCATGGTCAAATTGCAGCGAGAATTCGATGATCTGACCAAAGCAAAGGGCTTGCTCGAGGACCGTTTGGCCGCAACGCAGGAGGTGGAGGAGCGGCTTGTAAAGGCGAAGGAGACGATCGCGTACATGGAGTTGGCGCAGAGCAGCACGATCTGCATGAGCCAGTTTGCTGAGGTGAAGTCGGAGAAGGAGAAACTGCAAAGTAAGGTGGAGCCGCTGGAGCGCAAGCTGGAGGAGGCCAAGCAGGAGATTGAGCGCCTCAAGGCTGTTACGGAGGCACAGCAGGCTGTTTCATCCACGCAGAACAAGAACGTGCGCGCCTGGCAGGACCAGGTAACTGCGCTGAGCGAGAGTGAAGCGAAACTGCGAGACAAGGTCACTACACTGACGACGGAGAATAGCCGCCTCACACAGGTGAACGCATCACTGGAGCAGCAGATGAACGACATGCAGGACGGCATTAAGGAGATGGCGGTGCACATGGAGAGAGACCGCTCCAGCGCCAAGGCCGCCGCTGAGGCGAACTCACAAAAGAAAATCCAGAGCCTATGCGATGAGCTAGCCCAGGCAAAGGCGACAATCGCCGAGGTGCAGGCACGCGACGGACAGTATGTCGCCGAGGGGCTTTACCAGTCCGTCGTCGCAGAGCGGGAAAAGGCGTTGGAAGAGATCAAGAGGATCACCTTCGAGCTGGAGAAGCGCAAATCGGAGATATCGATCTACCGCCAGACGATCGCCGACCTGGAGCAGGAGAACGATGAGCGCCTGAAGGAGATTGAGGCACTTCAAGATCGCTATCAGAGTGACCGCGCAGGCCTCAGCGATCGCCTCGCGAAGGAGCAGAAGCGCACGGCGGAGCTGAACAGCAATGTGGCAAGCCTGACGGAGCAGGTGTCCGCGATGGAGGCGGCCGCGGCGAAGCACATGGTCACCATCACGGAGCTGCAAGAGAAGAACGCGAAGCAGCAGCGTGTCTTTGAGGACAAGTGTCGCCGCGAGGAGGCTCTCAGCGACGAGATCAAGCGTTTAAGTGCTCAAATCAGTACCCTGCAGGGAAGCGGGACAAACACCGTCCTTCAGCCGGAGAGCAGCAGCAACGACGTCACGGCGGCGGCGGCGGGAGTGGGTGTGGCGACTGTGGTCTGTGCGGCCGGACTCGCAGCACCCACCGCAGGATGTCCCAACCCAGCCGTGACGGAAGCGGTGGCAGAGGTGAAGGCGACAGAGCACGCCGTGTCTTCATCTCCTCTGACCCCCTCAGCACTGACTGCAACCCAACCGTTGTCAGAGCGCGCTGTTGATGGCGCCGCCGCCCACACCGCTTCTGCACCAGAGCCTATCGCCATTGAGGCCTTCTGCAAGCGCATTGACGACCTCCTGCGAGACAACCAGCGCCTCGCTAGTGAGCTGAAGCGTACAGAACTGCAGCACCGTACGGAGTCCGCGGATGATCAGCGCATGATTACCATCCTACAGACACAGATCAAGAACCGCATGTCGACCAACAACCGTACTGCATACGAGGCCGAAATCGCCAAGTCGGCAGCACTGAAGAAGAGCGTTGAGACGCTCATGGAGGAGAACACGAAGCTGCGCAAGCAGGCAGGTGTAGCGCAGGCCCCGGTGAACATGCCTGCTTCGTCCTCATCTGTCGCCATGGCGGGGACGCAGCAGATGGACGTGCTTCAGCTGCAGTCCCAACTGCAGGCTCAGAAGGCCACCTTCGACTCAGCGATGGAGGAAGCAGCGAAGGTGGCAGAGACGTACGAGGCGCGCATCCATGAACTGGAGGAGCAATTGCACGAGGCGGAGGAGGCTGCGGCGGCGGCCGCCACAGGGGCAGACGCCGGTGGCAGGACCGCCAGCGATGATGGGGATGGCCCGCTCGGTAAGGCGGCGAAGAAGAAGAGGAAGGTGAAAAAGAGGAAAACGTTGGCAGAGCAGGTTTGTGCTGCGGGCGACGACGCGGACGTCCTTGCCGCGTTCCCTCATGCTGATGCTGTCGACGCCGATTCACAGAGCTCCGTTGATGCGGGGCAGTTGCAGGCGCCCTTGATGTCCGCACACCATGAAGTGCATCAGTTGAAGCTAGAAAACATACAGCTCAAGGAAGAAATCGTGCAACTCAAGGCAACCATTGTGGACCTGTTGGCACAGCTGCAGCGGGCTGAGAAGGACGTGAAGTCCGCGCATGAGGACCTTGACATGGCACAGATCGCCATGGACGTAGAGCGACGCGATCTGCAGAAGCAAATCGACCTCCTGCAGACGCAGAAGACGCAGCAGCGCTTCAGCATGGGGGAGAAGCAGTTGTCGGCGTCAGCGCACAGCAACAGCATTAGTACCAATGGCGGTGGTAGCCCCAGTAGGGCCAACCACTCCTTCCAGAGCTTCTCTGTTGCCGACGTGGAGATGCAGTTGCGCCGGTGCCAGGACGAGGTGGACCGCCTGATGGCCGAGAACCGGAACCTGCAGTATCGGCTGGAGCGGCAAGCGGCCTGCACCAAGCCACCCTCGTCGGTTACTGGGGCGGCAGTAGGGGCTACGGAGAAGAGTGGGGCTGAGGACATACATAAGTTGCGGCGGCAGCTGAAGCAGAGAGACGCGGAGATCAAGACACTCTCCGATCAGCTAATGCCCACCAAAGAGAAGCTTGTCGAGTACATGGCCATGGCCGATCGTCTGGGGCTCCAGTACCCTTTCCCGCCGGAGCTGGAGGGTGCGACGGTGTTGCGGCTCAAGGCGCTTCACTTGCCGATGAATCCGCGGTCGGCTTCCGTCCCAGCGCCGGTGCAGCAGCGGCACCGCATCACCCCCTTAGGTGGAGGGGTTGACGAGGTCTCGCCACTACCCCGTACGCCCCGAGAGCGTCGCCCAGGCGGTGACGGTGGCGCCGCGCGGTCTGAGGACAAATACTTTTCTTTACGATAAGGACGGCACGCGCCCCAAAGGGCGGCGAGCGGCGTTCTCATTGCTGTTTTGTTGTCTTGGGTGCCCACGTTACGCTGCATTCCCTCCGCATCGCATAGCGCCGGCGCACGGGCTCCCCCCCCTCCCCCCCCACACACCCACGGGATCTCGTCGCTGTTCTGCACAGTGCGCGCATACTATGGCACTACACACAGAGCACCTCGTTTCTCTCTCGCTCCTTTTCTCTGGGCTCTCTACTTTCCTGCTGCTTCTTGCGAATGTGCGGAGCTTCGCACATATTGAGGTCACGCCTTGCGCTGCTTTAGTTGCATCATCTCTCATCGCGCGTGTATGTGTGATGACTTTCATTGTGCGATCACCATCACCGTTTCCCCCTTCCTTCTTCAGCCTTCTCGTCTTGGCGTGGCATCTGTGGCCCCACGCGGCTCGGCACAGGCACGCCAACGTGTTTCTACGCGGCCGTACATCTACTTATCAGCTTCGCCCGCCCCCCTTTCGCTCACTCGCGGCTTGTATTGCGTTGGATCTACGCTGGGAGCGATCGAGATGTGAGAGGCTGGAGGATTGTTGAATCAGAGGGGAGATCTCTATTTCCCCAGCGTCCCCTCTCGTGCGGAGACTGTGAGCGTACAAGTGCTGCCTTTAGCGACTCTGCCCCACCAGTTCCCTCACTGTCTGTCTTGCTCGTGCGTTGGCCCCTTTCCCCTCTCTCGCCTATCTGTGAGAAATCAGTGCTTTACATTAGTGCATTCGCGTTGCTTTGCTTTTCCTTTAAAAAAAAAACACCTCCTCTTGCATTTCACTCCATGGCCGTCGCTTCCTCGGCTTTTCACTTTTCCTCCATTGCGCTCTCTCCCTCTCTCTCTACCGTATTTCAGCGTTGGCTGTGGCCCACCTCATCTGCATCTCTGTTCTTCTCTCAGCGCCTTTTCTGTCAGTGTGCATCGATGTGCTGATGTCGGCGTGTACGCCTGTTTATGTGTTGGCAGCGGCGTTTGATGACGGAGCCGCTATCCTCTGGCATTTGCTTCTGTTGCCCTTCTGCATGCTGACTGCGGTCCAAGTGCAAATTATCAGGCGAGATGTACTCTCAGTGGCGAGGCGAAGGCGCTGATATGGCCCCCCTCCTCTCTGGCGGTGGTGATTCTCTTTCGCGTTACTACACTCTTCCTACTGCAAAGAAGTTAACAAAATCAACAGGCGCTTCTCCAAGCGCGCCCCCTCGCTTCTTCCCTCTCTCTTTCCGACTTGTCGAGTGTGTGGCTGGGGAGCCTGAGTCGCATCTGCTCATTCGTGCTGGCACGGCTGGTGGAAGAAGTGCACGGCGCAGGGAATCTTCCGCTCTTTGACAGAGGTGCAGCACCAAGGCGTGAGAGAGAGAGAGTAACGTTCGCGGACACATGTGCTCATTGGTGCCATGCTATCCTGCAATCGCTCTCCCCCCACTAGCCCGTATACATGAAGTTCCCCAGCTCTCTAACCCTCATTACTGCAGTTTCTCCTCCACCGCTTCTTTCACCAATGTGGCGTTTCTCTGCATCGCATCTCTGTATCTCTGCCCTCCTCGCCTCGACTGAGCCCCTGTCAGCCACGCCTATGAGGGCCGACACCGCTCTGGCGTGTTGTCTGATTTGCAGTACAGCAGAAGTGTGCCGGAATGTCTGAGCTCTTTCTTCCTCCGGCCCCTCCTCTCTCGTTTGTGGTGCTTGGACGACAGGAGAGGTGGCCTGAGTCGACAGTGAGTCGCTGCCAATATGAGCGTTAATGGCCACTGAGTGAGTGAGTGAGCGAGTGTCTGTGTACGTGCTTGCACATTATCGCGGCCGTTCTTGCGACTGCAGCCTACGTACACGTATTCACCGCGTAGGGACCCGCAATCCCATGCTTCTTCACGCACGCACGTGCGCCGCTTCACGGAGACGATCGTCAGCGGTATAGTTCTCTCTCCGTTTCGGCTCTTGTCTTGTTTGCGGCGGCAGCAGCTGTGCTTGCGGTTGAGTGGGTCTCTTTCTTTCTCTCTCTCTCATCACGTCTCTGTAGCGTGCAGTGTTCGTCACCGACACCGAGGCTGCGGAATACGTTTCGGTTTGTTCACCCAAGCCCATACCCTTTGTAGTACCTCCCCAGCGCGGTGAAGTTCTTCACTGCCCTCATTCTTCCCCCCCCTCCCCCCGTTTACATAAACGTCTATATGTTGGGCTGCACACCATACCGATTCCCAACGCCTCTCCTCTCCTCTCTTCCCGTCCGCCGCTATGGTAGGAACGAGATGTGATGCAGCCCTCAGCGGCAGCGTCTGCTACACGGTCCATTCACCGTCTGCATGGCAGTGAGACGCAGACATGTGCCGCAGGAAGCCTCACGGGTGTTTTTGCGTCCAACGTGCTGTAGGTCGACGGGGTCTTCGCCACCACCAATGTCTCGGTGGCCCCGAGAGCTGACGCGAGCAGCACGAAGGCGTCCACGCCGGAGGGTAATGCCAGCAACATAGCTGTTTCCTGAGAAGGTGCCTGGGTGGACGGCGTCCTGTAGAGCTACAGGAAAATGTACTGGTAAACTGTCCACCGCAACGATGGCTGCTTCGATCGCTGGCAGCCATCCGGTGCCAGGTGGCAGCTCTCAACGGCGCCGCGGAGGCAATCGAAAACACTTTCACTTTCGGGGACAGCCGCGCCCAGGTTGGCGCGTTCAAGCAAACTGTGCGGGACAACAAAGGCTGACTGACGAAGCCGAGCGGCGACGTCCATGATGGATAGCCTCAGTGCTGGAACACCATCACCGCCTTTAGTACCGCTACTTGCGCCGCTGGTGGCCGTCTCTGTCTTCGACGAGAGTAACAAGCCCTGTGAACGGTGAATTTGACTGACCACCCGCCGGTTCCGTATGCTCCTCACGTTGCCTTGCCAAAGCAGATGAGGCCGCGAGCATCAACAGCAACTTGTGGCTCAGATGTGATGACAGGCGAAACAGAACACCAATGAAGAGCTTGACGAAGAAGCTGGTGGTAGAACGATGCTGAGCTGGGCACTGGTTTTTACTCGGTGCTCATGGTTCCTCTGCAGTCTGCCTTCGAAGACGACGGTTGTCGCGGCTGGCTGCAGAGGCGCTCCATGGGACCGAAAAAGGCTCCGCCTCATCTCAAATTGGAGGAGCCACTTCTTCATTCTGACGCGGTGCAGCGACAGACAACATGCCTGTGGTACTGCAAGGATGGGATGTGCCAGAGGCTCCCTGGCTTCATCCGGCCCGACCCAACCGACGCGTGCGTCGTCTACCAGGAGTGGCGTATGGAGTAGACGCTGAGCCGGCCGCTCCCGCAGCACCGTCGAGCACGACCGATAGGCTGTGGAGCTGCGCATCTTCTTTTAAATCGTGGACTGCGCGACCAACTTCTGGATGAGGGTCTGCCGCAATGCGAGTCAGAGAGGAGTAACGCAGAGGTTCTGTTCGCCTCGCCCGTTAAACCGCTTTGGTCATTCTCCGTGGAACCGTTCTTATTCTGCTCTCTCTGTGTGTCGATGTTCTCTCGTTCCCATTGTCTGCACTGTCACTGTAGCGCTGTGATAGTGTGGGAGCCGGTGATCAGGGAAGGGGAGGACGTCTACGACCGACAACTCTCGCTGAACAGCGGAGCTGCACGTAGACGACTAACACTGGCTCCGCGCTGCTGGATGGCGGCGGGTGTCTGAGTAAAGCGCAAGGCAATGCCCCCTTCACCCTCCTCTGTGGATCTCACTCCCGCTGTCGCTTCTGTTGGTTGTTCTTTCCCTCCTCTGTACGTCCTGCTCTGCTCCTTTTCCCCTTTATCTTCTCCCCTCCCCTCTCTTCTTCTTCTTGTGCTGGGCCTTCTCTGCGACAAGTCTCACCAAAACGGCGAATTCAACTCAATCGCGAGCGAGTCAAACGTCGATATCTTTCGGAAGTGCTGACCGTAGCAGTGAGGCGTGGGGGGAGGGAGGGAGGGAGGGAGGGAGGCGTTGTGCTTAATTGACATGCGCGAATGATCGCTACGCCTTGTGAGGGCGTGCCACACTGCAGCTCAGCTGGCAGCCAACCGCGTTTTCTGTTGCTTCTCTGTGCGCTGAGCTCGCTTGCCGTAGGTGGGCTACGCCGAGCATCGTGTCTTGTCTCCTTCTCCCTCACCCCCCCCTGCTGTGGTGCACTGCTGTTCTCTTGCGGCTGCTGGCAAGGCCCACAGAAAGGAAAGGAGGCACGCTTGTGTTCCAGGTGCGAGTGGCAGGACAGATAAGCCGCGTTGACGAGACGTCTGGCTCGTCAATCGGCTACCTGCTGCTCACCTCTCGCTCTCTCCTGTCTCTCCCTCTTTGCCAATCGGTGACGCAGTGAGTCCCGCTTGTGTGATTGTGTCTTTTCACCAGCGCCGACACTGCCGCTGCCGCTACAGCTGCGAGGGTAGCTGCGTCTCCCCCCGACGCGTTTCTCGTCTCTTATGCACCTGCAAGCGGGCAGACGTACGCATAACATCTACTCCACCCTCTCTCCCCTCTCTCCTCCCCTCTCTCACCGGTCCCCTTCTAACTGGCTTTTTGTTTCGAAGCCCTTCATCGATGAGTGCGACACGGGAGGACTCGGCGCCGTGCGCCATTCCGTCTAAGCTTTGGCGTGAATGCCTCAAGCAATACGACTACGGTCCTGACAGACCGAAGGGCGCCTGCGCGGCGCACCGCACGAAGTTCTACGACTGCGTCAAGGACTGGACGGCGCGGACGCAGAAGAGGCCGTACTCGTACACGCTGTTCGAACTTCCCAAGTCATGTGGTCATGAGGCCGAGAAGCTGCACCAGTGCATGATGATGAACATGTTCGAGGTGGGCCACTGCCAAAAAGAGATGGCGGTGCTGAAACGGTGCGCGGCGCGCGCCGACCCGGAGGTGCGCACGTACCTGCAAGGCGATGAAGCGATCGCGGACCTCGACAAGGATATCGAGGAGACTACTGGACTGAAGCGTCTCTGGTACAAGGCGATTGGTAAGCTCTAGTATTCCTCTTTGCTGCGGCTATGACGGTATCATGCGTAAGGAGTTAATTTGGCATGACCGTGTGCGCATGTGAGGGTCGTAGGAGCATCGTACAGCAAGGCGGAGCGTTACGTTGGAGGCTGTTGTTCTTGCTGTTCACCCACAGAAAATAACATCTGAATCGGAAGAGATGAGGGACGACGCGAGCCTGCTCAGAAGCCTTTCACTGCTGCCTGTGTATTATGATGGCACTGCTGCTGGCGAGACGACGAGACGGGGGAGTAGTAGTCTACATCCATGTGCGGGTTGTTTTCCTTTCGTCATTGTTTCTCCGCCACTGAGCCGAAAGAACGACATCATGGCGGGGCGGGGGGAGGGGCGGTAACTGATGGGAAGGACAGTGTGTGAAGAGGTATTGTTTGTGCGTTACGTGTGCTTAGGATGGTGGTCTTTCTCCTCCCTCCTCTGCAGGTTTTTATTTCCCCCCAGTCATGGTAGGCATCGTGTTGTGCCCCCTCTTGCTCGCTCTCAAAACTGTCGCCCCGCCTCTGCTTCCACCCTTCTGCTGTCTTCACGTCTTCTCCTCTCCGAGCGAATAAAAGGAAAAGAAAGGGACGCTGGGGCGCACGCACTGGACTACTGCTCTCCTGCCGCCCCCCCCCCGCACACCCGCTAGCTCCCCCTCTGACGAACTCCGACTGACACGCCCACCAAATAGTTCATTTGCTCACCCCACAGTTACCACAGCTATTCAGCATTCATTGCCGCTTATTTTAGCAGTCCTACCCTCACGCATCACCACGCGCACCTACAGCCAAGTGATTCGCTTCACCAACGTGCAAGAGCCGTGCAACGCCTTCCGCGCAGACGCGCTCTCTGTGCTAGAGAGGGAGAGCGAGACGTCACTCACGCAGTGGCCTCGTTTGCTTGTCACTGAACTGAGTGTGTACACCCGTAAGACAACTCGCTGTGCTGCTTGACACCCGTACACGTGCGCCAGATTGTCGCCACTTCTCGGTTTACTATACAGAAGCAGGCGTGTGCGTGTGCGTGTGCGTGTGCGTGTATGTGTGTCTTTTCATTAGCCCATTTACTGAGCACATTTTGCGTTCTTCTCTCTCTCTTCTCGGGTGTTGCGCAGACCGACACCACTCGTCGTTCCTTCCGAGCTCCACCCACCTTCTGTCGGTGCTGCCTCCCCACGCTCCTCTGCTCTGTTCTGCCCTTCTCTTTCCGTCCCCTCTCTCCCTACTCGTTCTCCGAAAGCGAGATGGAGTCGAGTCGAAGCACCGGCGATCTTCTGACACCCGGTGCGTTATGGCAGGAGGAGACCGCCGTCTTTGTGTGCGGCGGCCGACGCTGCGGCCGCCGCTTCAACCGACTCTTCTGCCCCAAACACCACTGCCGGTGGTGCGGCCGTGTGTACTGCGACACCTGTGCGCCGAAGCGGGCGATGTACAAGACGCAACTCTTGCGAAAGTGCAACCAATGCCGACTGCCGGTTGTCTTTCGACACTCGTGGAACGCCCGCACCGGTGCGATGGACTGCACCCCCTTCGAGTGCATCATTGGGTACCTCACACCGCGCAGCATCACGGCGCTCCTGCAGAGCTGCTACACAATGATGTCCGAGTTCCCTGTATGCGGTTACCCGTTCTACACGTCGATTCAGCAGCGCTTTCCCTCCTTTTACCCCGGCGCACAAATCGGCCGCGGCACCTTCGGCACAGTGTTCAAGTGCGAAGACCGCACCGCCACGGACCGCAGGCGCGCAATTCTCAAGTGCATCAGTAAACGCACGAACTTGACGTACACGCGCTGGATCGGTGCCCTCACGGAGCTGCGGATACTCGAGTCGGTGAATCACCCCAACGTGGCGCACCTTCTCGGAGCCTTCCAGACCCGCGAGGACTTGGTCATTGTGATGGAGGCGGGCGAGGGCGGCACGGCGCGGCGGGCGGCTGCGTGCATGCGTGAGTACGGCCAAGCCGCCACAGAGGCGTTCACTGCGAACATTATCGAAGGTGTCGCCGCTGGCCTCGACTACCTCTACCGGGAGAAGCACATTATCCACCGCGATATCAAGCTGGACAACATCGTGTTGTCAGCGGACTACAGCACACCGATGATAATCGATTTTGGCCTTGCCGAGTTCGTTGTTAACGAGGAGGGGCAGTGGTACGTTGTGGGCGGGACGCGCAACTACGCCGCGCCAGAGAGCATCGCAGCGGTGGCAAATGGGCACATTGATATGAAGGAGCCCGGGATCACGATGCACAAGGGCGACCTCTTCAGCCTCGGCGTTGTTGCTTATTACCTTCTCTCGGGCCAACGGCCCTTTCACAGCAGAAGCTTTGACAAGATGCACGAGGAGATGCGGCGTGGTGTCGCCTGCGCAGGTCCGCTCTGGGACGGCATCTCCACCGATGCACGGGAGCTTGTGCAGGCGCTCCTGTCGTACAACCCTGCGCAGCGGCCGGACTACGCTACCATCAAGGAGAACGCCTTCATCACGGGGCGCACTCCGGGTGTGAAGTCGATTCAGATGCAGCGGAACGCGCGGCTCCTCTTGGACGAGAAGGAGACTCATGCCGAGTGGGTGACGCTCGAGCCGTCGGACGTGAAGGAGGGGGCCGACGAGTGGGAAAGCGAGGTGCTGCTGCCCCTGTCGACTTCCCAGCGGTGGTACCACGCCTACCTGCCTCGCTTTTCTCGGTTCCACTCGTGAGTTGTGCTTGCCCTGTCATTCCCTTGTTTTTTTTTCGTTTTCTTTGCTGTGGCTGCTGTGCTGGGATTCTCAGCTCTCCCATCCGCCCTGGATGCGCTCTATTACCTGAAGGTTGCTCTATCAAAGCGACCGTCTTGCTACGCCTGCACCCAGAAGTGTTTGCGGGAGAGGGGTGCATCTGCAGGTCTGAGGGACAACTAGGTGGCGAAGGGGCTGGGGCGGGGACACTGATGCGGGCCACTGCGCCCCATGGCTAGCGGGGAACCATGACCTTCGATGCCAGAAGCGGTGTCTTCGTTGCTGGCTTACAAAAGGCTCGGGGTGGAGTTACTCCACTTCTGGCGTTTATCGTTTTCTCGACCCTGCACGGAGACTCTCGCGCCCGTCTAGCATGACATGATTCGTTGGCGTCTCACCTTCGTGTAAACCTGTTGTGAGTAACTCTAAGAGGCCTCAATGAGTGCGCTTCGTCTACTGTGCTCTCCTCTTTCTATGCTTCTCTTCTTCACACACATTTGACCCTCGCTCCCCCCTCTTTCCCTGCTTGAGTGCCGTTGATCATTACAGTGGGTCCGGTGTGGCGATGCTTGCTCTTTTGCCTCTTAGCTGCTCTACTCGGTGGTGCTCGCTACTGCAGCAGCAAGCGTAGCTCGGTGCGCTGACCCGCTCTTCATCTCCTCCTTCTATCCGCAACTCAAGGGCTGAAGAGAATGCTATTGGAACCGTCTTGCAGACATATCCCCCTCGACGGACACACCCCCATAGAGGTACTCAGACAGTCGATCTTTCCTCTCACTGCGCCACCACCCCCGTACATTATGTCCGGTGGGAGTTGACGAGGGCATTTTTGGTGCCGCCTCAGCACACTCACCAGCACGAGCTCAGTGTTTAGGAGGCGCGGGCTCTCGAAGGTGCAGAGACACCCTGGGCAGCCTGTGTTACGTTCCCGTATGGTTACCCGCTCCTCCATAAGCTGGCAGCACACTCACGAACGCACGTCTCTCTGTTAGAAGCAAACCCATACATTCTCACTCCTGCACCCCCACAACATGCTCACGCGTGCGCATACAGCGAGCGATAGGCGTATCATATCCGCTGAGCGAACATTACTGTGGCTCCGGTGGAAGTCAGGTGCACACCAGCGCATGGGCTGGACGCAAACCCACAGGCACTCTCGCACCTGCACCATACACCGATAAACTCCCTACGCAGCTTCGTAGAAGTTCTCCCCCTCCCCCTCGCCGCCCGCCTCTCTCTCCCCTTTGGCGTACTGCTGTGTTGAAGTAGTCGTCTGCCATCTCGCCCACGGGGCCAGTGTATTTGCCCTGTCGTGTGTGAGTGTGTGTGCGTGCCGTGCTGCTCTCTGCCTCTCCCCCTTCCTCCCTCTCGCTCTCCAGCGTCATTTGCGGTACTTTACGTTGCTCCTGCTTGCCTTAGCTGGAGTGACTTACGCCCGCACATACAGGCGCACTTGTCCCTCCCCCATTTCCTCTGTATAGACACGTGCCCCTGCTATCGCTCTGCTACCCCAGTTGCCCACCTCATATCTCTGAAACGCGCATTAGGGTCACACCGTTGCGCTTCTCATAGCTGACTTCCATATTCTCGTGGAAGGCACGCGGACGTACAGACACACACACATATGGAAGCCGTGCAGCTTGCCAAGAGTGTTCTGGCTGCCGATGGGCAGCCATTCAAGATCTTGTCACTCGCTCAGGGGTTTGCGCCTGTGACCCCGGAGACGCCGGTGCTAGAGGCACGTCGAAACTACATGCGTCTCGCCGGCGCTATCCACCCCGACCGCCTTCAGAGAAGCTTTGACAAAGCCACGGAGGCGTTCCAGTGCCTGGTGCGTGCCTTTGAGTGCTTTGCAGATCCCAAGTCGCGCAAGCGGGCCGCCGCCTCTGCAGAAAGGCAGGCGAAGACGAAAACCGTGGTAACCACCGCGGTACGTGGCAGGGCAGCCAATGCCGCGCCGCCGTCCTCCACTAAGTCGGACCCGTCGGCGTCGCAGCCGATGATGAAAGGCGAGAAGAAGCGGGAGAAGTCCAAGTCAACGGCAGCTGCCGCGCCCGCTGTAAAACAACGAAGAGCAGCCAACCTCACTGAGGAGGAGGAGAGCGAGACCGATGAGGACGTCTCTGAGGCATCGGTAGCGGACGAGGAGGCGTGGGAAGCATGCGCCGCCGCGAACGAGGAGCCGGAGGTGTCGACAAACCGCACGCCAATCGGGCAGCTGCGCGTTGGTGGACTTTACCAGCTGACCACGGTGGGGTGTCCCAAGTGCCGCTCTCTCTGGGAGCCGGATGCGCGCCCCCAATACTCGCTGTTCATGGGTCGTTGGGGTAAGAAGGTGCACTGTCAGCTCTGTCTTTTCCATTTTGGTTGTGCGACAGCGCTGCATGGCTGCCCACACTGCAGGGCGCCGTTTGACTACGACGTCTCCATGTACGACCAGTGCAAACATGTCAACGCTGCAGGAAGCAGTTTGGCTTTCCCTACTACCCCGTCAATCAGTACTTGATTGACCAAGTGGCTCTGGAGGAGTGGCGAGAGCGTATGGATCAGCAAAAAGCGAGTGAGCGAGAGGTCCGTGCCCGCGCGCGTCGCGGTGGCGGCAACGGTAGCGATGGGGCGAGCGCCGAGGAGGAGAGAATGCAGCTCCTGGTAGGGACCTGCATTATAGAGGAGGTGTGCCCCTTGTGCCACAAGCGCATCAAGAGCAAGCACCGATCGCACGTGGAAGGGTGCATGGCAAAGGACCCAAAGGGGCTCGCTGCATCGACTGGCAGGGCTGCCAAGAAGATAACGAGCCCTGCGCCGCTGGCCGACAAGGTCGCCAAGGCACCGGTGTCTCGGGCTGCTAAGAGGGACCCGAAGGCAACGGCGGCGCTCACCAAGAAGTCAACCACCCCGACGACGCCACCGCCAACGTCGCCAAGGCCACTGTCTCCAAGGGGAAGAAGGCGTCGATGCTGCAGAAGTGCAAGCGGCGACGCGGCGACTCGAGCTCCTCGGAAGAGGACGAGATCAGCACCGAGTCGACCTCCGATGATGACTACGACGACAGCGACTAAAAGTATAACTCACAAGCGGATCGGTAGAGGGCGGAGGGAAATGCTGTTGGGGCCTCCTCATCGTGTGGCGCCTCTCCTCTGCGCATGGGGATCGTAGGCGCGCGTGCACGACTGTGCTGGCGGTGTCATTTTCTCTTGCCCATTTCTTCGCAGTAGTCAGCGCCCCAACCATAGCGCGTGGCATCCCAGGCACCAGCACTCCCCCCCCTCCACTCTATGTGGGGAAGCCGGGTAGCCCTCCCCCTCCTAATGCCGAGCCACTCCTCGTGATGGCAGGGCACGTACCTGCGACGTGGGGAGGCCCGGGCGTACTGTCCCTACGGATATCAGCGCTCAGGTCGAGCGCGCCGCCCTGCCCTGCCCGCCTACTGGTGTGGGGGGCCTGGGGTACCCTGAGGGGGATGCGCCGGTAACTGGGTCGGAGCGTTTTCCTGGCGCGTGTGTACGGCTGCATTGCACCAAGCGATGTGCCCCCTGTGTCAGACGGGGTGGGGCGTAGCGCAGCGCATCTTGTGTGGCAGCGAATGGGACACGCTGAAAGAGAATATGTTTCTCTGGCATTTACGTTCCTTCCAACCTGGTGATCCTCTGCTCTCTGTCCCCACAAGCCGCCACACAGCTGGCAGCGGAGTATTTCTCTCGCCCATGGGTTACCCTTACATTCCATGTACTGCACGTCTCTCCATTTGGCTCCCAATCTCTCACTCATCGACTCGCCGCTGTGGTGTCAGCCCCCGGTTGACAAAGACGTTTGGACGCTCATTACACATCTCGTTGGCGCCCGGGTTGCGCTGTCATTTTTTCGTTGTGGTTGTTTGCTGAGTTCCCCTTTGGTGTTCTGTGGTGTACGCCCCCCCCGTACTCACCATCAGCTCATGAACGCCTGTGCTTCTTCTCGTATTACATCATACACTGCGGACAGACACGCAAAGACAGTCCGGAGCCGGTGAGGAGCGGTTCCAAAGCTCAACTCCTCCGCCGCAGAAGTAAAATGTCAAGCACTGCGCAAGCCGCTACCATCAAATCCGGCGCCGAGGTGTGCTCCTCTGGCGTCAACGGCCAACTGGAGAAGGAGGAGGCGGATGTCGTCGTCAGCTCCGTGTCGAACCATGCCAGTCAGGTGGAGCGCATGCTTCTCACAGAGCGCGGCGATCCGTCCGTGCCCCCGCCGAATTGGGAAGTGTTGTGCAGCTCTGCACTCTTTGACGAGGACGGAAAGACGCGTCCTGAGGTGGTGCGCGAGCACTTCCGGAGGGAGGGGCTTCTGCAGGAGGCGGATGCCCTTGCGATTATTACCAAGTGCGCACTGATATGGCGAGACGAGCCGAACGTGCTGCACCTCGATGATCCGGTGGTCATCACTGGCGATATTCACGGCCAATTTTTTGATTTACTGAACCTCCTCTCCATCGGCGGCGACCCGTCCCAGCAGAAGTACATCTTCCTGGGAGACTATGTGGACCGTGGGTACTTCGGGATGGAGGTGATTCTGCTGCTGATGTCCTACAAGATCTGCTACCCCAGCACCGTTGTCATGCTGCGCGGCAACCACGAGAGCCGCCACCTGACGGCGTACTTCAACTTCAAGCGCGAGGTGCTGTACAAGTACTCCATCGCCGTCTACAACGCGATAATGTCTGCTTTCGATTGTCTGCCGCTTGCGTGCGTCGTCAACAACCGATTCCTGTGCGTGCACGGCGGCTTGTCGCCGGAACTGAAGCGGATCTCGGACATTAGTGCGATTCACCGCTTCCGCGAGCCGCCGTCGTCTGGACCGATGTGCGACCTGCTGTGGGCAGACCCGCTGGACGAGAAAGAGGAGGACACTGCGACGTCACAGCTCTTTGTGCCCAACACAACGCGCGGCTGCTCCTATGTCTACAGCAACACCGCTGTCTGCAGGTTTCTGCAGGAGAATAGCCTCATCACTGTCATCCGTGGCCACGAAGCCCAGAATGAGGGCTACCACTTGTACAAGAAGTCATGCAGGGGGTTTCCCGCCGTGATTTGCATCTTTTCCGCGCCGAACTACTGCGACACGTACAACAACCGCGCCGCAATCGTGAAGCTGAGCCGCAACATCATGAGCATCTGCCAGTTCAACAGCAGCCCTCACCCCTACTACCTACCCAACTTCATGAATGCCTTCACTTGGTCGCTGCCGTTTGTCGAGGAGAAGCTGCTCGACATTGGGGCAAACGTCTTGCACCTCATCGGTGTAAATGGGGATCACGTTCTCGTGGACGAGGTGAAGGCAATGACCTCACAGGGACCTGGGGAGAACGCAGAAAGTAGCGATGATAGCGGCGCGGAGCAGCGTGGCGAGCACATTCACAAGAAGGTACTGGAAATGAAGAAGCTTTCCCGTATGTTTTGCACATTGGGCGCGGAAAAAGAGAACATTGATGAGTTCAAGGGACTGGCAGGTGTCACGTCACCGTGTGGCTCAGGTGATGTACAGGCGGCCATCAGTGACTTTCAGCACTCGAAAGATATGGATACTGTGAATGAGCGCTGGCCGGATTCTCCGCTCGAGGACGACGCTGCACTGGAGTTGAATGTGGCGACCAAAGCCCTTCAGTGTGGCGTCCTTGAGCACCCGCAGCAGGCAAGTCATACATCGACGCCTTAAGCGACACGGTTCTAATCCAGAAGACACTTGGTCACACAGACATCGACCATGCGTGTGGGTGCATACGCGATGTCGTGCGGAAGTGGGTAGCCGTGAGGTTTTCTTGTGTGCTTTCGTTTTGCTTTATTCTTGCTTGATTTGCTCCCCTCTGACAAGTTCCGTGTGGTGCTCTCTCTCTCTCTCGCTTCGTGATCTTCTCTGTTTGTCTTTCTCTCTTGTTTTCTGCTTCTCACCGCCTGCGCCACGTGCAACATCGCCCGATATGCGGCCGTGCGAGTATGAAGACATGACTTTAACGAATACGCAGTTTTACGCGAGGCATGCTTGTGTGTGTGGGTGTATGTTACGATGGGTCACACTATTCCCCATGCTGACATAGGCATATAGTCGCATCGGCTGTCATATGCTTCTCATCTCATCTCTCGCTTTCTCTTCGTTGCTTTCCAGCGAGTGCATTGGTTCTCCCTCTCTCTCTCTCTGTGTTCCTTCTCTTTTCTTCAGAGTATCTCTGGTTATTTTGCGTTCATCGACTTGATAAGCGCGTCCGCGAATCGTCTGCTCGGGTGCTTGCTGAGGGACACACGTGCACGTGCATGTCTGTGCCGGTCTCTCTACACTCTCAGATGGGCTGGCCAATGAGATGCGCACGTAGGGTGGAGGGAGACCGCGTGTAGGCCCTTGCCATGACCTGCTGCGTGAGTATGCATTGCATCTTCTCCCTGATTGGCTCTTTTCGCTTTTGCTCACCATATTGCTTCCTATTCCCCGACAACAGCAGGGCACCACGGCGCGTGGCATCCCAGGCACCAGCACTCCCCCCCCTCCACTCTATGTGGGGAAGCCGGGTAGCCCTCCCCCTCCTAATGCCGAGCCACTCCTCGTGATGGCAGGGTCACGTACCTGCGACGTGGGGAGGCCCGGGCGAACTGTCCCTACGGATATCAGCGCTCAGGTCGAGCGCGCCGCCCTGCCCTGCCCGCCTACTGATGTGGGAGGCCTGGGGTACCCTGAGGGGGATGCTCCGGTAACTGGGTCGGAGCGTTTTCCTGGCGTGTGTGTACGGCTGCATTGCACCAAGCGATGTGCCCCCTGTGTCAGACGGGGTGGGGCGTAGCGCAGCGCATCTTGTGTGGCAGCGAATGGGACACGTTGAGAGGAGAGAGCACTCAGAGAACTTCTGCAGCTGCCTTCCCGCGGTGTATTTCTGTATGCCCCATTCGGTCCATGCAGTGGAATGCCGCCCCCCCTCCCCCCTGCATGCACGCACATCTTTTCTGGCGCTATTCGGTCCTCAGTTCTCCTGTTGTGCATGGGATCCCTCATGATGTGGCCCGTGCGCACTACTCCGAGTCATGTGCAGCAGCCCAGCAGGCAAGAAAGTGACGGAGAGGTGGCGCTGATGATAGTGTGAGTGACGTGATACGGGGAGGGGGCGAGAGCTGCTCAGATGAGCGGGAGGTCTCCCGGTTCGTTTATGTGACTGAAGAACCTTAAAAAGAAAGAAAAGAAGGCGCAATCAGCGCATCAGGAGACTCTACCGTGTGTATGCATGCCGTGTGGTCGTCTCCAAATTGGGCGAAGCGTAGGACGCCCTCCACGAGCAGCCGTGAGTCTAAAGGACACTTGTGGATGACTGTGAAGTGGCTGTGGCCGTAATTTAGTTTTGGTAGCACGCGGCAATCACAGCAGTGCGAGTGTGACTGTTGTGTCGGACTCGCTCTCCCTCCTCGTGGCACTCAGCGCGGGTGCCTCTGCTTTGTGCTTGTCTTTGGCCATTGTGAGTGGGGCGCAAGGACAGGGTAGCCAAGCTTGCCGAATCGGCAGTGGCAGAGGCACCGACGCCGCTTGCATGGATCGCCGATGCGGTCACCCGTCTCAGATGCCAGGTCGACATCCCCCCTTACCCGCACGGCAGACGCCACTGTCCTCGTCCTCGGGCAAGGACCCTGGAGACGGCTCGCGTGGATCGAGGCGTGCGGGCGACCCTGGTGTGTGTGTGTGTGGCGCCGAGCGCACAGCAGGGGTGCGAGGGAGAGTCAGCGAAGGGCAGGGGGACGGGGGAGACCGCTAGGCGCATGACCTGGTGTGACGGCGAACGGTTTGTCCTTGACGCCGAGGATTTCGCTGTGGCGCCACGGGGAGGTGGATGGGCTGCGGTTGTGGATGCGCCTCCTTACCGACTGGCTCGCCATAGAGGGACGTGCTGGAGAACAAACTTTAACGATGATGCCAGCGTCTCTCCGTGTGCTGTTTTCCACAAAAATGCTTCTCTACTATAGTCTTCCTTCGTCCTCACCGCCACGTTGGACTCGCCATTGATTCTCTCATACTCCACCGCTGCAACGCTGTTCTTCTGTGAAAGTGAATGAGGAATGGTATTTGTGTTGTTCGCCTGTTTGCATCAGCGTCAGTGGTACTGTACGTCCTTTCGCTTGGCTCTTTCAGCTTTAGCGTGACACTATGCCTGGTACGCGTCCAGTGGAAACGGTGTCCAAGACACTGCGGCGCCACGCTCAGCTGCACCGGTGGCAGCGCCAGTCGAAGGTGTCGAGTGCGCCAGGCACGGCAACAACCACTGCAGCCACTCGACCCACACACGCGGACCGCACATTGCCTCAGCACCGGCTTCTGATGTCGTCGTCGACGTCCACAGAAAGCTCGACTTCGGCGCTTTCATCGAGTTCGAACTTCCCTACACTGCATGTGAGTCAATCCCTGCAGCGCGCCTATGAGCTGCGGGATACAGCGCAGGCGTCTTCGCCAGTGCAGCGTCGCCTCGTCAAATATCTGCGGTGCTCCACGAGCAAGGCGGAGTCTGTGGAGGCGTTTTTCCTCATTGCTCGCACGCATCAGGAAGCGCTGTCGCCAGCTACCGTTGCGGACTTCACCAGCACCATGTTGCGGCACAACGTAGCTGCGCAGATGGGCGTAGAGGCCTACGAGGCGGCGCTCGCGGACGCCGTCGGGGTCGCGGAGGACAGCCCCTGGGGTCACATTGGACCGGCGGAAGCACGGGCGTTCGTTCTCTACCAGGCCCGCCGCCTGGAGCGGTATGCTGTCAAGGGCACATCTTTCCACGAGAAGCTTGGCTTGACGCTTGAAGGTGCAGACAACGCTGTAGTCGCCCTCACTGAGCACCAGCTGCGCAAAGACGTCGCCTCATCCAGTGCGCTACCCGTGTCGTGTGACACCCTTGTCGAGCTCATTCACCTCGACATTTCCTGGTCCACCGCGCTGGAGGTGTACAAGTATGCCAAGGAGTTGACACGCGTTGACCCACCTGCTGACATGACGGCACGTTTGATGGGGCTCATGACGGGTTACAAGACGAATGGCCTCGGCTCACGTCCGTGGGAGATGGCGCTAGAGTTGTACGACGCACTGCTGGAGAGCGGCTACGATGTGCCACTGGATGCTCATGCGTCCGCGTTAGACGCCGTGTGGCGCTGCGGGGAGAGTTTTGTGAAGCTTCATAATTCCTTGTCCCCCACCGATCGTGACCGCATGTGGGATACCCTGGTGCGCATTCGCGAGCGCGTGTCGGACGCGCAGGTGACGGGTGACGCCGGGTGCCGCTTCACCGAGGCTCTCATCAAGGCAGCTGGAGCAGCAGGGCGGTGGGAGGCGACGGTGCAACTTCTTAGCGATATGGACGTGACATTGGCCGCCACCTCGCATCGCCTGTTAGTGCCCACTGCAGAGTCCTTTCTCTTCACGATGGCATCATGCAACACCGCGCACAACGCTGCCCACGCCAGCGCCCTGTACGAGACGTTTTGCGCCCTGTACACGCTGCGCAGTGCTCACCCTGAGGCGCTACTGACGTACTTGCAATCACTTCGACACGTGGAGTCGCTGTCAGCAGAAATCGGTCCGCAGGTTGAGGCCCTAGTGATGGATGGCAATGGACTGGATCGACCGTGCTGCGTGGTATGCCTGCAACTCCTGTCGAGTCAGCGCGTGCGCACCAAGCATGTGGAGAAGTGGAGGGTAGCGCAGACGCTCCTGCGAATGTACGACAGCAACCCATGGCCGCAGCAGCCGCAGGTGAGAAAGGCGGAGCTGCAGACGGTGTTTCGCTGCTGTCACCTCATCGCTGCAGCTGCAGCTAGCGATGAGAAATTATCCCCTCGTGCGGCGGCGCCTTGCCCGCTGCTCACCGAGCTGCGCGCTTATCTTGTCTCCTTGTTTGGGCGAGACTCTCGCGAGTGCCAGTGGTTGGACGACACTGAAGTGTACTCGCTTCTCACCACGCAGCGCTGGGAATGCGCCCTTGCCATTTACCAGCGGCAAGTGATTCAGCGCCCGCTAGCTCGTGTGACGGACCTGCCCATTCCGTTGCGCCAAGCACGCCACATGCTCGCGCAGACTCTGCTGCGCTGCTCCCGTGCCGCCGCTGACATGGAGAGAGAGAAAGATAATTTCTTCCTGGATGAGGAGCAAGGGGCGCAAGAGCGGGCAAAGACGGTCGATTTTTTGGCATTTGTTGTGCGTACTGTGCGAGAGGTGTACGCGGGAACGGGCGACACCGTGTGTCTCAGTATTGTCGCGGAGCTGCTGCTCCACCAAGCTTTGCACACGCCACGTGCCCGCGAGCGGCAGCAGTTGGCACTGGAAGCGATGCGAGAGCTGTCGTGTGGCTTGGCCAGCGCAGTGACACCGCGGCTAATTGATCTTGTCTCACAGACCCTCTCTATCACAGAGGAGCATGTCCACAGCGTCCTCGTTGACGGCAGCGCGCAGCTGCGTGCCAAGGCGTTAGAGCGAGACAGACAGCGACGCATACATGCGAGCGGATGCCTTGAGAAGATTTTCACGTGATAGCGTGCCTGAGGTGGGACGTGTTCGATCCTTGCGAATGCATCATTGCCGGTTTCTCAGCAGGACCTTTGCCGAGCATAACTTGCTGCAGGTGCGCTCGGGCGAGGCTTTTCTAGCACGCAGGGGTATCGGTAGAGGCGTGCGGGGGGTAGGGGGGTAGGGGGGTTGAGGTTTTTGTTCGTCTTCCCCCCGTTTGCCATTGTAGGCATAACGCCAACCAACCCCGCCTCTTTTCTCCTCCTCTTTCGCCACTTTAGGTTCCCCCCCCACAAACCGAAATGGGCGGCCTGTGCGTTGGCAGAGAGAAAGTGGGAGAGGGCGAATGGTCGAATTCTCTAGGCAAGGGAGCACGGAGACGTGCGATGAGTAATCGGCGATGGTGTTCACTTCTCTCTCTGGTGCCCCGCCGTTTTCACCTTCCCGGCCGCTGCTTGTCGCCTTCTGGTGCTTTGCCCTTACACGAGGCGGTTAAGGTGAAGAACACACGCAGCAATGAGGAAATGGGCTGAGAGAGACACGAGGTGACTCCCGCAGCCTACTGGAGCACAGCCAAAAAAGTGAGATTGGCGGCTCATCGTGCACGAGCACGCAAGCGAGGGGGGGCATGTGCTCCACAAAGGCATAACGCTGCCAACGTTCTTAAGCCGCGTCTCGCTCACTCTCTTTCACTCGAGCGTCATTGCTTGCTGCGATTTCACGTCGAGGCTGGTGCACCCACCAACGCCCGCGTGCCAGTGACACTCTGCAGGCGCTCGAACGAACCCACGGTGACTATTCTTTCCTCACCTGATTCCGTTCCCCCCTCACACTCGCCCTCTCGATGTTGTTCGATGGCATGACACCAACGCTTTGGTATGTGCCCATTGCCCTGATTGGCTTTTGCGACCGCTCTCCGCTCACGTTGACTCTGCCACTTTTTCGCTCTTGCCGCTCCTCTAGTCGACACGCTTTAGAGGCGTACCACAGTGGCAACGTTTGATCGTCATGCCTCCCGCCTCGATCGTCTGATTCACCGGTGCTCGTGTTTGCACGCCAATTCTGACCGCCCTCGCGTTCTCCGTCTTTCACTTGCGCTCCTCTGATGTTTGTCTCCCTCTCGCACCGCCGTGAAGAAGCAGCGGATGTGTCTTTCTGGGCTGTTCGCAGGGCCTCCAAACACCAGCCGATCCACCACAACAGTTCTGCGCTAGGTGTGCTGCCTCAGGAGGCGCAGATTCTAGGCAGAGGCTGACTACTGGCGTCCTCGGCTGACTTCATCCTAGCCGCCGAGTCCGTGTACCTCTGACGATCTCTCGCACCGCGCTGTCGAGCTCTTCCCAGAGCTGCTGAGCCACACAGGGCAACGACGGCATGTTGTTCTGTAGGAGATGTGCACAGGTGTGCACAACAGGCTGCCTTCCTGAGGACTTCACAAGTCGACAATCACGAGTTTCTGGGCAGAAAAGGGGGGGAGTGCAGCAACGGCGCATGCTGCGGGCGATCGAGGTGCAGGTGAGGCTTCCCAAGTTGGCAGACGCGCCTGACACCCGCGCGCTTGATCATGGCATCTAACCAAACTCGGTATGTAGTGTGTGCATGATAGTCACATCTCATGCGTCGATGGAAATGGAGCTGCAGGACTACGCCACAGCCACCCACCCGCTACTCCCCCGTGAGCGCCCTGCCAGCAGCCGGGGAAGCGTGCGAGCCCTACGGGGAGGGGTGCGCCATGAGTCTCTCGTACACCCCCGCAAAGGGGGCGGTAGCCTTTTGCGTTCTGCCGCTGTCGGTGTCCCCCCCCCTCTCTCTCTCCATTCCCACATGGCGCCTCGGCGTAACGCACAGACGCACACACGTTGGGCGTAATACGCGGCACTACAACATAATGGCGGGAGAGCGGTGAAGATGAAGGAGAGACCTACACGCACCAGAGGAGGGTGAAACGCCATATGACAAGAGGAGAGAGCAAGTGGAATGCGGAGCGGTGTGCGTGCGTGCGCGCATCGTCTCTTCTTTTTACACTTTAGCTTCGCCTGCCCTTCTCTCGATGCGAGGCGCCTTCCCTTTTCCATCTTTCCTCTCTCTCTCTGTCCCACTCTTACTACCCCCCCCCTCCCCCCGCCCCCTCCCTCCTTCCTCTGACTCCGCGTTTCTCGCCCTGTTGCTCTGCTCCCCACCTACACGCCACACCCTTTTCATCTTGATGCAGAGCCCCCTCCTTACGACCTTATTTCCCACGCATCCAACCATACCGATCGAGGTAGTTGTTCTCTCTCCTCCTTTCCCGCCCCCCTCCCCCCCTCGTCAACTGGTGCGCAGACTCTTCACTGCTCCGCCACTAGCGCACCCCGGGCACCGGCACATCGAAACGCACAAAGACCGAACGCGAAGAACTCCCCCTCTTCCCCCACCCACAAGACTGCGCTTTGTTGCTCACTTGCTCTTTTCCTCTCGATCTACCCGTGCGTACGTTCACAGCAACGCACCGTCTTGTTACTGCCAGCGACAATGGTCACCACTGTGAAGGTGGAGGTTCCGCGCGAGCGCATCATGAGGTCTGAGTACATGGAAGACGTCTACCTGCTCAACCAATTCAACGGCGTCAATGACTATCCGGCGGAGGACGGCCTGCCACTGCGCCAGTGGATCCTGCGCGAGGTCCACGATGCTCTGATGAAGAATCCACGTAAGTCGGAGGTCGTTGTGAAGCTCAAGTCAGACAAGAGTGCCCGCACTGAGTTCGCTGTCGTTATTACAGGCGAGTACGTCCCCAACTACCTCCAACAGAACTGAAAGCTGCAAATGCGCGTCTGTGTGTGAGCTGGGCGGCTGAGGCGCGAAGGTTATCCGCCACAAAGCTGTCAGAGCCTGTGCCGTAAGAGCACTCGCAGCTAAACCGGCTGCTGTGGTGAACGCCCTTCTCGGACAGCGGTGCAATGTCTGCCTCGTGTTTGGATTCCGGTGTTTTCTGGTGGTGAAAATGGCCTCTGTGCCTTCGAGCCGCGACTATGGTGGTAGGTGAGGCGTGGGCTGCTCTCCGCGCTCGTGAGTGGAGGGCGAGGTGTGTGGACGGCAGTGCTACAGGAAAGAGTCCGAGGCTGGAGGCTTCTGTCGCAATGCGCTCTTCCCTTCCCCCCTTTTTGCCTTGTTTTCCACAGATGCGAGCGTTGTAGGTGTTCTGTGCAAGGCGCAGTGCGACTGTACGCACTCGCAGTTCACTCCCGTCTTCGACTGGGCAAACATTGTCTTCGTGATGTGCGGCTTTGCTGTCTGCCATCCCTGTGTTGTTTTACCGCGCGTACGTGCACGTGTGCGCAGAGTGAGAGAAGTGGTGGGCGTCTCACACTGGCCTAGCTCTTCTCCTCTCTCTGTGTGGTCCCTTCCCCTCCCCTCCTCACCATCGCCTCTGTCCACCGCGTACGTTTCTTCGTATCTCTTCACTAGTTTGTTCTTCTTGTCTCATCTGGTGCTGAGGCGTACGTGCGTTTGCCTTCTTCGATGATGTTGTCTTCTTTCTCTGTTTCGCTTGCGCGTAGATGCCGGCGTTCACCCAATTGAGAACGCACACGCGGCCACGTGGGAGGCACGACAGGGTATGCCGTGTGCGTTTCTTGAAATGCGCTGGTGGGTGTGCGGGGGGGGGTGCGGCGTGGGTCCATTTCTCTGCGCGACGTACGAATGGCAACGCGTATGTACGTCTCTCCCGCCACCCCCACATCACACCGCATGTGTCCCGATCTCTTTCCTTTCCTCTCCTTCCCTGACCCTTTCTCTGCCCAGTAAGACTCTTTCTTCACCTTTACTTGAGTGTGTCTCGGTAGGTGTGTGTCTGTGTGTGTGTGGATGCTTAGGAGACTCATGCTTCATGACGTTTCGGATGCCAGTGCACTCGCAGCGATATATCCGTGTTGCACCTACCCAGATACATCCACACGCACACGCACACACACACACACACACAACACATCGGTGCATTGCGTTTCTTCTTTGCGTCCATTTTCTCCGTTCTCTCTCTTTACGTGTTGTATGCGTCGATATGCAGAACTGTGCGCACACAGGCCCCCTGCCAGAGCAGGTGAGGGGGATGAGTGCTCATCAAGTGCTAACACGCACGTGCTCACACAGGGGCATATGAATGGGGTCCTCAATATGTGCAGCATGGAACGGAGGGCAGCTTGTAAAGGGCACCGATTGGCGAAGCAGTCGTCGATGTGAAGGAGCTGCTGAGTGAGCAACTGCGCTTCGTACAAGGCCTCTCTAGCGAACACATTGACATCAGCCCTCAGCGGGCCCGCTGTGTTCAACCCTCTTCATTGCCCAACTTCTTATCTCTCTCCGCACCGTCACCTATCGTCACGTCATCATCCTCAATATGCACTTGCTTTTCTTCAGAGAGTTAGCCGCGCGTTTACTCACACCCACCACCGCCTGTCCCGGCGAGCATGATAGCGCTTTTGTATTTCTCTTCCACGCGTCAGTATTGAACTCCGATAGTGTATGAGGAACGCTCTGCTCCACAATGAGTGGGCGTACCTCGGGTCTTGTTCGCGAAGATGAGCCACACTGGATGATGTGTTTGCGTGAGTACGTCATCCCCAGTCTCGTGTTCATCGCTATGTTATACTACCTCATCGCTCATGTCTTCATACCCATGCGCCGCATCAGTCGTTCCACTTTTCAGCCTCGGAGGAAGTATTAGATGCACACGACGGTGGCGAGGCTGCTAGCAGCGATAGTCTCTTGACGACACCCAGCTCGAGGGCAAAGAAGAGAGTGTAGGAGGCGATGGCTGTTGTGTGTACGCCTCCGTCGTTCGTACGGTCGTGTCGTGCTTGTCCGCCGGGAAAAACGTGAGAAGCGCCACGGTGTCCATTGTGAGATCTTTTCCGTTGGTCTGATCCCGGGCGCGTGCACTTGCGCCTGTTCCTCGCCATCTGTCGTCGTTGCTTCTTCCTCTCCGTTTCTCTTGCCAACTCTACTTCCTTACCCCCCTCGAGCTCACCTGCTGGAGGCTACGCAAGTGCCGCGCTGTTACCACCCCATCAATGGATCTACTGCACAGACAAGGCGAAAATTCATGCATCTGCAAGCCGGACAAATTCACGAGAGCGCGTGAACAGTGGTGTTCAGGGTATTGCTTCATCACAGAGTATGTGCATGACTGTGCGTGTACGTGTGTGTGTGTGCGTGCTTGAGCAGTAATGCCATCAGGTCTAATGTGCTCCCCTGTGCATTTTTCCCCCTCGCTGAGATGAATTTCTCTGTCGCCCCTCCCCTCTCTCTCTCCTACTGCGTCCTTCTGCCACCACATTGCCTCCCTCTTTATGTCGACGCTCCACCTACACATCATGTCGGCAGATGAGAGGAACTCAGCCACATCGCTCTTCGGCCGATGTTTTGGGAGGTGGTGCTCCTCTGTGCTGAGATTGCATCTGTCTTTCCCTCGTGTACATGCACAGGCGCTCCTCTGCACGTTCGATAGGATAGCCGCTCAATGGACTCATCCTCCCTTGTGGCTCTGTTGGTTGGCGGCAGCGTCACTGCAGCAGCCGCCAGAAGGCCATTTTCTTTCTCTCTCTCTCACATTCAAGCAGAGAACTGCGTGTCTCTCTTTCTGTGCCCGCCATGTACGTCCTCGTCCCTGCCCCCCCCCCTCTCCTCTCTTCATACGACGAACTCGTTCTGCCTCTTCTCTCCCCCTTTTCCTTTGTTTTGCCTGATGTTGTCAACGCTGTATCGCCCAGTTCTCCCTCACTCCCTGCTGGAGCACACCCAAATTTCATCGGCCGCTGTGCCGCTGCCCACGCACACGCTCCACACCCGTGCTCAACACGCCCTTCCTCCGATACGTCCGCACGCGCTCTCTCTCTCTATCGTACATCTTTCCTGTTCCTACACGCCTACTCACGTAAGCGCCTGCTGGATCTTCTTAGATCCCGTCTCGCTTCCCTCTCTCAAGAGAAGCACTGTGAAACACCTGCCAAAATGACGGAGACACTTGCGAAGCCAATCCGGGTGTGCGTGCTGGCCTCCTCCTACGAGGGCTCCGACAGCGAGCTGAAGGAGTACGAGGGGGACTTGACACAGACACCGCAGAACTACTTTTGCTCTGGGGATGCGAACTATGCGTTTCACCTCGAACTGATCAAGAAGGCGACGGCGTACCGGCAGATACGGCAGCTCGTCATGTCTGGCAAGTTCGACGTCTTCTACAACCAGTGCGATGGCGCTAAGGATGAGGATCGGCCGGTGTTGAGGTGGTAGAGGCGCTGGCAGAGTTTAAAGTACCACACACCGGGGCCATTGCCAAGTACTACGAGATGTCGAAGCCCGATATGAAGCTGGTGGCGCACTACTACAACATCGCAACCGCCAACTACGCGGTGCTCGAGCCGGGCGATGATATAGAGAGTCTGTGCGGTCATCTGGAGTTCCCCTGCATCATCAAACATATCTCTGGCTACAGCAGTGTTGGGATGGACAAGAGCTGCAAGGTGTACGGCATGGCGCAGCTGGTGGACCGAGCGACGCGCTTCATGGCAGAGTACCAGTTTGCCCTGGTCGAGGAGTTTGTCAGCGGCGATGAGGCGACGATCCTCGCCTGCAATGACTGTACCCAGCCGGAGGGGGTGAGGGTGTTCCCACCTGTGCAGGTCACTTCCCTGAGGGCGAGGACTTCAAGCACTTTCAGCTCAAGTGGGCTTCGTACGAGGGGATGAAGTGGAAGCAAGTGCCCGAGATGGATCCCGCGCTACAGGATATGATCAGCATTGCCCGTTCTGCATTCAAACGCATGATGGGCGGAATCGGTTACGGCCGCATTGATGTCCGCATTGACCGTCAGCACAATAACAAAGTTGTCTTCCTGGAGATTAACCCCAACTGCGGCATCATGTACCCGTACGGTCAAGAGGGGTCTGCAGATTGGATTTTGCGACTCAACAAGGGCTTCCAGCAGCGCGACTTTGCCATACTGCAGATTCGTGAGGCGCTTGCCCGGTGTCAGCGGGAGCGCCTCTTGTACGTCCGTCGCTTTCATCCGGCGCGCGGCTACCACCTGCGCGCGGCGGAGGACATCAGCGTTGGCACCACCATCTTCCAAGACGAATGCCGCCCCGTACGGTTATGCACAAAGCCGTATGCGCTTGAGCACTTCCCAAAGGAGGACTACTCGGACTTTCAGCAGAACGCTTGGCCAGTCGGGCGCGACGGCCACTACTACGCGCTGTGGGACCACGACCCAGCCCAGTGGCGCGCCTTCAACCATTCCTGCTCGCCCAACATGTCATTTGCGCCGAGGCGTTCGCTGAACGTCGTGGCGCTACGCAACATTCCAAAAGGCGAGGAGCTGACGATGGACTACCGGCAGTTCATGGACTCCACCATGCCCGGGTTCCAGTGCAACTGTGGCACCGAGAAGTGCGAGGGGTACGTGTCACCAGGCTCTCTCAGTGACTCGCCAAAGGCGAAGATTGAGAGCCTGCCCACGGTGGCATCGCAACACTGCGTTGCCATGAAGTTGAACTCCGTCTAGATCGCTTCGTGTCGTCTGCACACCCTCCTCACTGTTTTCTTATGGGTGCCTACGCGTGTGTGTACATGTCGGCGTCTGCGCCTCTGCGCGCGTGCGTCTCTCTCTGCTGATGGTTTGCCTTCATTTTTGCGTGTGTGCGTCTGTGCTGTCACGGCGTCGCGGTGATTACGTGTTGTGCTACGCACGAGCGCGGCGACGATGAGTCGTCCGGTGGCCTGTTCGTCACACGCACACGGACCCACAACATCTCTCTCTTTCTGTTTCTCGATGGACGTGGGCACCCCTATCACCGAAAAGACGCGAGCGACTCAGAGGAGGGGGGAATGGGGGAAGAGAGGGATAACAACGTGCCGCTCCAGCGCCATTGCGGTGTCTCTCTCTCTCTCCCTTCCCATCTCGCTCACACAGACACACACACACATACACTCTCTTTATGCCTGAGTGTATGTCTCTGTGAGCGCTGCTTGCATTCGCGTGGTATTCCTCCGGGGCCGCGTTTTTTCTTTAGTTTTTCACTTGTGTTCGCGTGCGAGGGTCCCGCGTTCCACAGTTACCGTGCTATTGGCCAGCACTCTGTACAATCCTGCGGAAAACATGGCTTCACCGCAGTAGCCTGACTTCCGTACCTGCGGCTTAGCGGTAGGCCCCCCGGGCTTGCCTCGCTACACTGTGGTTTAGCTCCGACTAGGTGCTCCGACAAAAAGTGCCTCTGTGGGTGCGGCTCCGCGTTCGACTCGGTAGATCACAGTGCTGGGGAGGTTCAAGGCACACCCAGCGCGTTACTTGCTGGGTCATGCATTTCTTAGTCATCTATCTCGCCTCTGCTTGTTTTCACAAGGCGAAATCCAAGATGGCTGGGTTGACATGCTGAGTCCCGCAAGGATTTGTTCTGGGCCTTCTTTCTTAATCATTGTGCAGACTTGCTGAGTGTGGATCCCAGCAAGGTACCTCGCCTGTGCCGGCATTTTTTGCTGATGGTCTCGCATTTCTCCCGCGCTCTACGGAGAATGACATCACACCAGAAATGACTGTCAAAGGTGCGCAAACTCCGGAGAAGGTGACGTGGTGCTGTTGCCATAGACTCGCAGCAGCGTTTCACTTGTTGCGGCACATGCGGGGACACCCTCCAGACACACCCTTCCAGGCAATAGCGACTTAGCACAGCCTCGGGGATACCCCAATCCGATCACCATACGCACAGACTTCCAGCCACAGCTGGCGCGGTGTGCCCCGCATCCAGGCAAGGCACCCAGAGGCCAGAAGAGCACGGGTGATGGATGAAGAGTGCGCGAAAGGATTCACCCCAATCGACCTCCAAGTGCATGCGTGCGAAACATGCAGAGCTCCAGCACCCGACCGGGTGGGTCGGTGAGGCGTAGATGCGCGAGGCATAGCGAAAGCCCCCAAGTTACACCGTCGAGTCCTCCAGATCCCACTGTGAGGAGAGCCACCAGGCTGTGCTAAGGTATGCCACGACTTGGAGCGGCTGAAGGTGACACACGGGATATGCGCGGTGTGCAGGGTCTCCTAAGGCGCAGGTTTGAGGTTGGGCCACTTCTTCCTTGAGCCCGCCTGCACGCACCTACACCAAGCCGTATTGCCCGCACGACAGCCGTCACTGTCCTCGTCCTCGGGCAAGGACCCTGGAGACGGCTCGCGTGGATCGAGGCGTACGGGCGACCCTGGTGTGTGTGTGTGTGGCGCCGAGCGCACAGCAGGGGTGCGAGGGAGAGTCAGCGAAGGGCAGGGGGACGGGGGAGACCGCTAGGCGCATGACCTGGTGTGACGGCGAACGGTTTGTCCTTGACGCCGAGGATTTCGCTGTGGCGCCACGGGAGGTGGATGGGCTGCGGTTGTGGATGCGCCTCCTTACCGGCTTGTCCGTCGTGGAGTGGCGCGGTGAGAGGACCGTTGCTTTCACGGCGCGTGATGTGCACGGTGGAGTCTCTGCGTGTACCCTTCTTGGGAGTTGGTGTGAGGTGCCGAATGTCAGAGGCGTCCCTGTTGAGGATCTGCGCCAGTGACCGTGTGGCGGATGAATTCTCGATGGTTTCGAGCATAGAAGTTAATATTCACCCATAGAGCGATAGCGTAAAAGGGGTCTACGACGATCTGCTTGCAGCGACGGCCTCGCAGAGTGAGTGACAGCGGGGTGGCCTGAGAGAAACGGAATGCGGTGGCACGTAAGCCGTCCTCCGCCTTTTTTGGATTTTACCTTCAGTTGTTTCCGAGCGTGGAGGCGCACACACCTGTACGCGTGTTCTCTTCCTCACTGTGTGTGTGTGTGTGTGTGTCCTTTGCCTACTATCCCCTATCGCTGCGCTTCGCGTTCTCCTCGGCTCTCTTCTATCGCACCGCTTCCGAGTCTCGTGTCCGATCCCAACAAATAGGCAAACTCGCACTCAACAGGGAGTAACTGTCGTGCACCGGTCGACGGAAGAGGTTTACGAAGGAGCTGGTGGTGGGCAGTGGTCAGAGAGGGAGGGAGGGAGGGAGAACTCACTCATCGGAAGAGAGCGGAGAGTAAGGTGAGGGGCGGTGGGCTCTCGTCATCTTTGAGGTGGCTGTGCTGAGTGAGTGACCATCGCTTGTGCGCTTCTGTCTTGCGTGTGACACATCTTACTCGATTTACAAGCGTCTAACCAATCGACAGCGACTTGTGTGTGGATGCAACAGCGATAGGAGAGGCAGACACCTTGGCGTATACGAGTAGTGAAATACGCACCCCACCCCGTGTATTGATGAAGCGACGGGAGGAGAGGCGCGCTTTTTTACTCCGACGTACGCCAGCAAACACCGGGGGAGGGGGGTGGCAAGTAAAACAAGGAGAGCTGACCACGGTTCGCTGATGCACACGCGACATCTCTGTCATATGCGTGCAGCGCTAACGACTTCACTGGCAGAGCCTTTTGTTCTCACTGCGGCGAAATCGAGGGCGTGCAGGAAGGTAGATGCGCCACTGCGGCTGAATACCCCTCCTTGGCTAGTCAAGGGCAAGTCGCCTCTTCTTTCCTTCTATCACCGTCTGACGCGCCAGCAATACCCTCTGGCTCGCTTCATCACCGCCACTCTCCGTCTTTCCCTTCCACCACCTCCTCCCTTCACACGGCGGGGGCACATACTTAACTGCACGCACCACCGCGTGCTCAGACCATCTATCAGAGTGGGGGCTTTTCTCAAAGCCACCTTCTTTTCGGTTGTGTTTCTTCCGCTTCCGCTCTCTCGCATCTCCGCTACGTACGCGTTCGGTGTACGTGTGCGTCAACAACGCGTAGCGCCTTTGCTTGAAGAGGAAAATTGTGGTGCACGTTACCCCCAGTCGCACTGTGCGCGCATGGCAGCCCCTGTCACGGATCCGACGAAGATCATCGGCCGCGAGCTTCACCTCGACCGCCTCATCGGCAGCGGCGGCTTCGGTGAGGTGTATTTGGCCGTTCGCACCAAACTGGCAACGAATCCAAAGCACAATTTTACGTTCCCTGCGGAATGTGTTGTGAAGGTGATGCGGCGTGGACTCTGCACGGAGGAAGATGTGGCAGCCATGAATCGCGAGGTGGCGACGCTAAGCTCCATGGACCACCCGTACATCGTTCCCTACATCGGTGCTTGGGTGGAGGCGGCGCGGGGAAAATTCTTTGGCTGCTACTGCCTGGCCATGAGGTACTGCGAGGGCGGAGACCTGCACGGGTTTATTGCCCACTTTATCAAGAATCACCGCCTACCCCCTGTTGACGTTGCTGTACGCATCATGGCGCAAGTGTTCTCCGCCCTCAACTACAGCCACTCACGCCGACTCATCCACCGCGACATCAAGCCGGGTAATGTGTTTCTGACTCTTCAGAAGAGTGGGATGCCGGACAAGGCAATGGTGGGCGACTACGGCCTTGTGCGCTCCCTCGATGCGACGCGGCAGCTTGTTAAGACGCGTGTGGGGACGCCGACGTACATCTCACCTGAGATTGCTGCTGGCGAGGCGTACAGCACCAAGACGGACATCTTTTCGGCAGGCACGATGTTCTACGAGCTACTATCGCTACATCGTCCCTTCTGGAAGCGGATGATGACGGACCAGCAACTCTTCCGCGAAGTGCTACATCGAGATCCTATGCCGCAGTTTCGCGCGTACACGAGCGCCGTCTACGGCACTGCGCTGGCCGACGTGATCGAGGCGTGCCTTACGAAGCATGAGGACAGCAGGGCGACTGCCTACGACGTACTTGTCCGTCTTACCTCACCTATTACCGCGTACGTCCTCAAATACGCGATTCCTGTGTACCCAGAGAAGGACGCATTGACTGCAACTACTTCGCCGCACCCGCCTGCCGCGTCTTGCGCACCGGACTCTCTCACATCTGTTACCAAGACTGATGGCGCAGCTGTCACGGTGCGTCAACGCCTAGAGCATCTGTTCCTCATCCACAAGGGGACCACTGTGTGTGCCAGGCTCACGCGTCTGCTCTCGCACAATCCTGAGCTCCTCTTCCAAGTACGCGTCCTAGTTGCCTGCCGCAGTGACAACACCGACCATCTGGAGAATGGCTTGGCGGAGCTTCTCTGGGCGTTTCCAGACACCGAGGTACCCTTTCAGGAGGTAGTCGATCTGGTCATGTGTGACTACCGCAAACTTGCGGAGTAAAGGTGTGCAGTGGACCTCCGCTCTACCCGGTAGTTGCTTCATGCTGTTCAGGCCGGGCATGCGCGTACACGTGTGTGTGTGTGTGTTGTGTGGAGCGCATGGAGATGGGCTAGCGCTCAATCGTCACGTCCTCTGGAGCTCTCAGTAGGGTCTGCTCTCCTTCCTTTTCCTTCCGTTCTCAGCCCAGTATCGCCTGCGCTCTTCGCCTCGTCGTCGTTTTTTTTTCTTTTCCTCGTTTCAGTTCTCCTCTCACCTCTCTGTGCTTTACGTTGTTCTTCCTCCCCCCTCCCCCACTTGTACTCTTCTCCCTCTCACTCTACTGTTCTTGTCGTTTCTTTTCTGCTCTTCGTTGTGTGCTTCCCGTCGCCGTGTCTCTGTCTCTACCCTTAGCTGGTACGCTGCATAGTACGCTTGTCTGTGCTCGTACGATGGTAGGCACTTCCCGGCATTGGGTACCGACAAGTGAATGGGGGCGGGTAGGCACTCATCGAAGAGCCCTACGCCTCGGTTTGCTCTTCCTGCTGCATAACTATTTTGCTATTCATCCCTGCTCTGCTACCCGCAGCTTTCCTATGCCCCTCTCTCTTTCTCTCTCACCATCACTTAAGGTGGCTGAGTATCGTGCACTTCTATAAACTCAGATATGTCTTCGGGCCGTGACCTTTGCTGCGGTGCATCACATCTTCGTTTCCTCCTCTCCGCCTCCCCCCCCCTGTCGCCACCCGTAACTCTCACTCTCTCCTTTTTACCTTTCCCGCTTCGCAGCTTTAGTTTCGATTCTCCTTTCCCTACGTTGTATTCCTCTATGCTCTCTCTCTCTCTCTCTGCCTCTGAGTCCCTTGTCAGCCGCTTCCCTCCACTTTCCCCCGCTTGCTGCTGATGTTTCAGGACGGAAGTCAATATAAAAGGGCATTGGCATGGCAGACAAAAATCAAGCCAGGTCGCAACTGAAGCGGTAACGGTGACAGCGGTAGCAGTGGAGGTGTTGGCGGCACAACCGGCTTCCAACAACAAAACTGGCGGTATGGCGTAGCTGGAAGAGGTGCAGCTGTCCTCTGCCAAGAACAACACGGCAACCTCCCCGCGACTGCAGATCACGAATGACACGCAACAGCTGCATTGCCACTCGTTGCTCTTTTTCTACTTCTCTTTCCCTTGCGACATCTCCGCCGCTTTCATCCTCTTTCTACTTCCCGTTGAGGTACGCACAACTTCTCTAGTGCATACGCCGCCGGACTGCCAGGTTGAACATCCGCACACGCTCTCCCTCTATTGCGGATCTACTAGTCATCATGTTTTCCATTGCTGCTAAACAGGTGCATCGCCAGCAGCTTCTGCAGCCACGCCTGGCACTCCCGGCCGGTCGCACCGTCTCTTTTGAAGAGGGACGCCGGCTCGCCATGCTCGTGCACGACGAAGAGAATCGGCTGCAGTCGGAGGTGACGCACCTGCTGAAGGTGAAGGAGGCGAGCCCTGTCGTTCTGGCGGAGAGCGTCTCGAAACGCATTTTGCTGCTCCGCCAGAAGCAGAATGGCACAGCAAACGTAAAGGCGGCAGTTGCGTACGCGAACCGGCGGCACTGTAAGTCTGCCGTCCAACCAGAAGATGCGGCCAAGATGCGCGAGGCAGCCTCACGCGTGCTGCGCCCCTCTTCCAGCCTTGGCAGTACCGGCCTTAAGCAGCGGCGCCAACGGACAGAGCCGGCAAAGAAGCAGCGGCGTTCTAAGCAAGGAGGGAAGAGGCAATAGCGCTTTGACACGTTTTCCCGCCGCATAGCGTGTGTTGGCCTTCGACTTTCGGATGCTGACGTTGTTGTCGGGTGCGATGAGGAGAGCATTCCGCTGCTGTCGGCAGATGGGGAGTTGCGTTTCACGCAACTCGAGGGGGCGCTTATGCCCACAAGCGAAGGGTCTGTTCATGTGCGATCACGCATATGTGCGCTCTGTGTGTGTGTGTCGGTCGTGCGATTGGCTGTTCCCGCGAAACTGATGCGCATGCACCGTGCGCCAGCTGTTACGGCCTCCGCTTTCCCTCTCGACGCCATTCGCTCTGTCATCAGAGCGCACGCCTCCCTCCTCTTTTTTCCTCTCCTTCTCGCTCCACAACTTAGCGCTGTTGCTTTGGTGCCTCTACTGTGGGACTGCTCTTGCCGTTGTTGTCATGCGCGCATCTGCAGAGGAATGTGGTGTTCTTTTCTATCCCTCTCTCTCTCTCTCACTTCGTCTAAGTCCCGCTTCGCTGTGTGTGGTCGTCATCGACGCCACATCGCTTGGAGGCGGTCGGTCGTCCTCTGTGTATGTGGGGCTGTACAACGAGGCCGGCACACCCATTCAGCATGAAAAGGCCTTTCTAAAACAGAAAAATTAGAAAGGATAAAATCGATGGCGCCTAGCGATGGCAGGCGAAAGGCGCGCCTCAAGCTGTGCGATAGGAGGACCGACAGGCGCCACAAGACGTCAAACTCGTTACCACATTCTCCACCGAAAAAATTTAGGTAGGCGCTGTAGGCCAGTGGGACAGTCTTTGCTAGAGGGCGAGAGGGGGGGTACGGAGCAGCGCAGGTCTTGAGATCGACTGGAAAGCAAATCTATTGTCTCACCCTCTTTCTTGCTTCACCGCGCGGCTTTTATTGTTGTCTGCGCTCGCCTTCGATGGTCAGCGTGAACCAGTCGCCTTTAGGTATGTGTGCTGCCTCCCTCTCGCCGACGTCTCCCACTTGCCGGGCGTAGTTCTTCCAGTTGTGCGCACGTCCCGCATGCTGGTGGGCTCTTCTGCTCACTTCTCACTCTTTCTCTCGCTGTCTTCACCTTCTATGACGCCACACTGCGCCCCCCCACCCCCTCCATTTCCCACTACCACCAACCAACCAACGTCTGCACACGCACACGCCCACATGTATACGGTGGCCCCTCAGTCCCCATCTGCTTCCGCATTTACCCCCTCCCTTTCATCGACCATCTAAACATTTTTTCATTTTTACTCGTTCGTGCTCGCCCTCCTCCCCCCCCGTCTTTTCCCGCGTGTGTTGTTCCTCCACGCCCACCGTGCGCCACCACAGGTTTTCTTTCGTTTGCCCGAACAGCGAGGCACTCTGGTGGCGTCCCGGTGGTGAACGTCATCGCCTCCACCCCGCTGTCTATTCGACACGTGGTGGCTGCCTCAGCGCGGTGCCGTACCTCCCATCATCGCTGCTGCCTCCTTCCGTGCACCCGCCTTACCTTCGTTTCGCCCGATTCATTGCGTGTCATTTCGCTAACTTCTTTGTGCGTCTTGCTTCATTGCATATCTTCAGCTTTTCACGCATACGCCCGCAGCGTCTCTGCCGGTGTGTTCTTCGGTGTGTGTTCCGGCCGACAGTCACCCCTTGCGCACGATTCGCTCACTTGCTGACATAGATCCCTCAGAACTTCCGCCTTCCCTTTCGTGTGGAACAGCTGCTGCTTCAGTTCCTGTCAGTGGTCGAGCACTCACTCCACACACACGCGTACCCGCACCATTCATTGATCGGACTGTGTGTGTACTCGCCGGTGCCTCGTGCACAGCTGCACCCTCCTCCCCCAACCAAAAAACCACAAAATGGCGCCCTACAGCCAATGCCTGACGACCGCGCTCCTCCTGAGCACGCTGAACCTCACGTCTGTGCCCATCCCAGAATTTAACGAGAGCCTCTTGGGGGCTCATGCTTTTAATCTCACGTGCTATGATGTGTACCTCAGGGGTCTCGGCACCAACTGGACGGGCACCACATCGTACCTTGGTACCACTGAGGGCGGCACCCTCAGCTGCCGCACAAATTTGACGGCGTTCTCCTACAAGGGTACCGTGTGGCCGACATTGCGGTGCACCCAAGTAAGGTGGAGCTCACACGCACAGTGGAAGACCCCATGTCGGAGTTTGCCTGCATCACGAATGCCTCCTCCGTAACGGCGTGCAACGTGAACATCTCTCTATTAAGTCTCCGCGCCGATCCTTCCAGCAGCCTGATCGACCTTGTCTTGCAAGAAGCACAAACGTACTTGAAGGACCACTTGACGGATTACGTCTGCAAGGTACTGGTGCCTCGACTGCAGTCCAGCATCCTCAATCAAACCTACCCCTATACCCCCGAACCACGACCAGAGAATCGCACGGCTATTGCCGTCACTGACTCACCATTCATGCGTGCTTTGATGAACATCTTAAATCGAGTGCATATCGCCGGCTTGCATTTCTTTGTGAGCTCTCAACAGAGTCGCATTAATGTTCTGATTTATAACCCTAATGGCACGCAGATTGGATACGCGGGCGATTTTGTGCCTTCTCCACCTGGTGAGTCTGCTCTCGACTGGGGCCAACGGCTGGTAGACGCATATATTCTGGGAGCTGCGCCTCACCCATTCCCCCTGTACGGACTGCCGGGAGTGATTGGAGACGCCTTGGTGCAGCTGAACACTTCCAACACTCTCTTCGCATCGCTTGATGTGGACTTGAACATCGCGGCGTCTTCCAACAACTGGCTTACCATCTACCTCACTCCTGGCGTGTCTATTGCAAACCTGCGGATCCAGGCGCCTGGCGACGGTCTCGGCTCACTTTTGACGCACGAACTCTCCCCCGTGTTGGAGAGCGTCATCAACGCACAGCTTGCCAGCGCCCTCGTTGCCTTCGCCGGGAATGTGAGCTCTGATGTGAGTAACAGCAACACCACTAACAATACCGTGACCTTTTCCTTTGGTAACGCTACTCCCGTGAGAGACTCACCGCTCATGGTCCCTTTGATTTGTGTCGGTGTTGTTGGAGCGCTTGTTGGTGGGTTGCTTGTGTATCGCAACGTACAGCAGCACCGAAATAAGCCTGTGCTGAACAGTGCCACTGGTATCCCGCTGTCAACGTTTCGAATCGTGGCCGAGGACGTCTTCCTTGTTGGTGGCGTTCTCCTCTGCCTGCTGCTTTTCACCGCAAGCAACACGATGACGGGTGCCACGGTGGTTCTCGGCGGCGAAATGCGCACATACGCCTTCTCCCTGTCGAACACCATCACTGACCTGTGGCAATCAGGTCTCATACTGCTCTCCATCTGTGTGTTCATCTTCAGTGGTGTTTACCCCTATGTGAAGATGCTGAGCATTGTTGGCTTCACCGTGTGGGCTCACCGTCCCACCAGTCGCATCCTCAGGCTGATTGACTGTCTCGGTAAGCTCTCCCTCATCGACACCTTTGCGCTCATGGTGATGGTGTCGGGGCTGGACATTCCCAGTATCGCGGATGTGCGGATTCATCTGTCTTTCTACTTATTTATGTATGCCACGCTCCTCTCATTGCGATCGGAAACTACGCTGCGTTGTGTGGCGAGCTGGAACGACGCTGCGGAATGGGGATATTTCAGTGGCGAATACGAGCAGCAACTCTACCTTCGCCGAGGATGTGGAACCCATGGCAGTCCCTCCGGTAGTCCCATCGAGGCAAGACATGACACCGTTTGACCACACCATGTCCCCAGTCGAAGACGCTACGCAACCTCGATCTGGAGAGAATTGCGTTTCTCGGAGAAGGCAAGTTGCCCGGTATTTCCTTTGCATTCCGTCGTTGTTTATGTTTGCTTGCAGCATCCCCGCCTGGGTGTTGCCGTCTTTCCGTTACCAAATCGGAGGTTTCGCTCGGCTGTTGATGCCTACCAGCAAATCGCTTTCTCTCTGGAGCCTGAGCTCACTGGGCAACCGAAGTGATGCGTACGACATTCTGTTGGTCGCTTTATTCACCATCCTCATTGCGCCATGCCTTTACGTGGCCCTCTACCCTAAGTGTCGCTTCCTTGCCTCATGGTGCGGGGCAGACGTTCTCGTACTCGCCTGCATCATTGGACTCCTACAGCTGCAGCAGTTCGTTCGGTTTATTCTCGGCGAAGAGGTTGGCGTCTTCTACACAGCCCACGCCTCTTTGCTGTGGCCCATGTTTCTTGTGTCTGCTGCTTCTGTGCTTGTTTGGGTTTACATCGTCCGTGATATCTTTCACGTTACCTCGGCACGCAAGAGCTTGCAAACGATACCATCTCCCGCGTAGACGAGACTTTAATTCGCCCTCCCCTCACTGTGACGAGGCTGTACAGGGGTAAGAAGCTCCCTCGGCAGCGGTTGTCCCTCCCCAGATGGTCAGACGCACAGAGGCGCTGCATGGCGGATACGTCTTGCGTCACTTCTTTTTGTGGCTTCTTTGCTGTTTTTGCTTTCAATTTTTTCTTTTTCTTTTCCGGCACCCAAACTACGACGGATCGCGGAGGGGGGCGTGCGCGAGTGAGCGTGCGAGTGGGCGTGTGTGTGTGTGTGTGTGTGTGCCGCCACCCCCTGAGAACCGTCGATCAAGTGATGCGTGACTCTACCACCCTTTTCTTCCTCCTCTATTGTTTTTTTCCCTATGAGTGAAATGCAGGCACCACAGCGCGTGGCATCCCAGGCACCAGCACTCCCCCCCCCTCCACTCTATGTGGGGAAGCCGGGTAGTCCTCCCCCTCCTAATGCCGAGCCACTCCTCGTGATGGCAGGGTCACGTACCTGCGACGTGGGGAGGCCCGGGCGTACTGTCCCTACGGATATCAGCGCTCAGGTCGAGCGCGCCGCCCTGCCCTGCCCGCCTACTGATGTGGGAGGCCTGGGGTACCCTGAGGGGGATGCGCCGGTAACTGGGTCGGAGCGTTTTCCTGGCGCGTGTGTACGGCTGCATTGCACCACGCGATGTGCCCCCTGTGTCAGACGGGGTGGAGCGTAGCGCAGCGCATCTTGTGTGGCAGCGAATGGGACACGTTGAAAGAGAATATGTTTCTCTGGCATTTGCGCTCTTTCGTGTGCGTGGCTCGTTTCTCTCTGTTGCTATGCATCCGTCTTACTGACGATCTGTCTCCCGATAGGAAGAGGGCAAAACTAATCTGCAAAGGAGGCGTATAACACCATGGCGTTCTGCACTGCGCGTAGGCATGCGTGCTGGGTTCCGCGTGGATCGCCCAGGCAGATACGCGCACGGTACTTCGTTCGCAACTGTCTCTCGTCTTACGCACTGTGTGCTCTTCGACGCTGCCTGCGCCTCGCTTTGGCCCATGACCTTCCTCATCTTCACTTCACCTGCGGTTGTAACAGTGGGGGTAAATCCGTGGGGGAGGGGGGTGAATCTCCATGGCTGGGCAACTGCTACGCCCGGCGGAGCTTGATGCTGTTTCATCTGCTCATCCAGCTTCTCTTGTGTTTGTACTCCTACGCAGACTTCAACGTACTTGTAGGATAACGGGCGACAACAGAGGAAGCCCTGAATCCACATACCTCTCCACACCCGCACCCTCGTTGTCCCGCAAATGCTGCTGTATCAACGCGAGCTAGCAAGGAGAAAATAAGAAGCACCGATTCCTGTAAGCAGACAACTTAAATCGTCGATAGATGAATTCCACGGCGCGTGCGTGGCTGAATCTTCGACGAACTGAGGGGCGCAAGCTTCACGATGGCACCACTGCGCAGGTGGAACGGCTGCACCTTCTCACTAGAGGCACCGCACGACACCCTGAAGTAAATCGTTGCACTTCCTTATCTCCGCACTGTCAGCTCGCGAGCGCTTCCACCCCAGCGCGGGCTGCCGATGCGAATGCGGCGGTTGCGCTGTTGATGAATGCACAGTCTGCGTTCCATGACGAAGAGCGCGAAAAGCGCGACTTACTTTCTCAAGAGGAAAATAACGCGCGCATCTCTACTCTTTGTTGTATGCTGCACTGCGCTCTGCGCAGGCGATACCCACGTGAGACTGATGGTGATGCGTACAGCGTGGCAGACGATCGCAGCTCTCTCTCCAGCATGGCCCCCCGGTTGCACGTACCGACACCGTTCTCTAGCAGGGGCTTGCCCCGCTGATGTCTAGCTGCTTTTTCTTGGTTCTGTTTTGAAGATTCTTCGCCACCGCACCGCCTCTCCCAGCACCCACCCACAGACACACAATGACCTTTAGTCAGCTTCGTGCTCTCACCGGATTGCCCCCAAAGAAAAACACTGAATTCACGCCGACGAGAAAAAGAAAATGCCAGCAGCAAATGCGCAGCCTACCACAGCTGGATCATCGAGGAGGAATTCGAAAGGATGAGTGGCGCACTGGTTCGACAGGCTATTAGTCTCTCTCGGTGTTTCCGCGAGAGACGAGACGGGGAGGGGAGTTTGTTGTCGTGGCGCTACCACGTCACACAGGTGTGGCATTTCCGGTGTCGCCTCTTCGCCTCGCAGCGTCTCCCTTCTCCCTCACCTCATGTCGAGCGGTCCATTTAGTGCTCGTTGCCGCATCTCCTTTGTCCTCCTGCCGCTACACACGCCTTGTCCTTTCCACACTATTCCTCTCTTTGCCGGCAATCAAAATGCGCCGGCCCCCAAACTTTGCACATCGTGAGGTGTGCCCCCCCCCCCCACATGTGATTTCGCTATCGCTGACTTTTTTGCCGTTGTTGTTCTCGTCAGCGCGCACCTGTCCGCGTCCTCTGCACGGACCCTTCGTTCTCCACGAGGGCCCCCACCCCAAAGACGAGCCCGACCTACTCGCATTGTGGTGCCTGTGCCGAACTTAACCGCATATCTGCCCAATGAGCGACTCAGACGATGATGTGGTCATCATTGACTCATCCTCGCCGTCCATCACCGCATCGTCCGGGCGTCTTGACATCCGTGGCGACTTAATGACGCTCAACGAAAGCAATAATGATTTCGATGACGCAGTGGCACCTAATGCAGCTGCTGTAGTTGCTACTCCGCTATCTTCCACTGGTGTTGCCAAGGTTGGTGTGCCATCACAGGCCACCATGGAGGTTGATGCAGTGTATCGTGACTTACAGGAGAGGGTCAATGCCCTTCCCTCGCTGCGTACACAGGCGGACACCCAGACGAACCCCGGCAGTGTCGCCACTTTTGACAGTGCTGCTGCGTTGCATCGTCAATTTCTCGAAATGGAGGCAGCACTCGGCATTCGTGTGCCTCGGCCTACGAGTACAGCTCCGTCGGCAGCGCGGAGTGTGGTGCGACAGTTTGTCGACTCCTGGCGTGACGCTGCCGGCAAGTGGAAGCGCCTTCGAGAAGGTAAGACAAGTGAGGATACAGAGACGGAGAACGTGAAACACGTGAAGAGAGAGGGAGGTAGCGAGACGGATATCTGGCAGCGTCTTCCTGACTCTTCCTTAGCCCACCCAAACGACACCCCTGCGTGGGCGGTCCGACTTGGAATCGCTTTAGAGCGTTGTCGGGACCTTCTTGAGTCGCCTATATACACTGCTGCTGCTCAGCATCAGGTTCAAAGTAGCTCCCTCCGTGCCACTCTCGCCGTGCCCTCTGCAACGGAGGCTTTACCAGCGTCGCCACAGACGCCACCAGTTTCTAGCGCTGCTGTTCCGCCAACACCGGTGGCGGCTCCTGACTCCCCCGCAACTCTACTTTGCGAGGCGGAGCTCATTTGTGCACGTGAGGGCACAAAGACCCTGTTGCCGATATATACGGAACTCCACACGCTGCGCCGCATGCGAGCCGAGCGAGAGCAAGTGGCTGCACAGACGGTAGTGGAGCAGTTAGAGTGGGAGCAGCGTCGTCTGATGGACATGCTGGCAGAGTGCGACGCGCAGCTGCAGATGCTCGACAGCAACTTTGTGGATTCGTGCCAAGCACGATTGGCACCCCTGGAGACGCTGCAGGAACGCATCGATGCGCTGCATAAATTTCGCCGCCAGCTCGAGGCCCACGCCGCAGCAATGTGGCCGTTGGCTTCGAAGGATTGTGCAACTGCGCCCAAGTATGCGCTGGTCGCAACAGAGCCGGCAACTCGCGTGCCGCGGCCGGTGGGCCTCGTTAGTGATGCTCTGTCGCAGTGCATGGCGGAAGAGCGCCTTGCATGGGAGAGGAAGTGGGAGGCACTGCAGACTGCGCTAAGTGAGCAAAGAAAACGCAACGCCGAGCTGCAGGCGTGTTATATACAGGCTAATGCGCAGCTGCACACCACTCTGGAGAGGGACAACTACGTGACCAAGGAAGTCTTGAATGCTGTAAAGGCGCAGCATCGGGCGGACACGGAGGCGCTTGTGGAGCAGCTGGGGTGGACTCTCATCAACAACACCTCCGACGTGCTCAGTCTGCGGCACCCGGGCACCAGCGTTACGCTACACGTGAACCACGCGTACTCGACAATAAACGGGCAGGCGTGCGAGGATATTGCCAAGACTCTGGCAGCTTACATTCTAAAGCACGGCGGCGCTACTGCTAAAATGGTAGAACCCACAGCGGTGTCCCCAGCCAGAGTGTCCGCAGACGAAACACGAGGCATCGTCAGTGAAGATTATGCTGGCAGTAATCTTCGACTGCCCTCACCTTTTCCGGATCAAACCTCCCACTGCGAGAGTGGGGCAGAATCCATCAATGAAGCGATGCTTCAGGAGGTGGGTCGAGGTGCCGAGGAGACAGTGTTGACTGTGACCGAGAATGCGGCTACGCAAGCTGCACCTTTTTCGCGGAGCGCTTCTGCACACGATGAATCACCTTCTGCGCTGTCATCACAGCGATCTCCTCCGCCCCCCGAGACTGAAGTGACCTCAGTGGCGGAGCCGCCAGTGGGAGCAACCTCTGTTTCTATTGACAGGGAGGTGGCAGAAGTGATGCCGCAGTTACACAGATCTCCGGAGGCTGCAGCGGAGTCAGTAGGGGAGGGCAACTACAGAAGCAGCGCGCAAGAGCCGTGTGATAGGGCTTTTGCCGCGTCTGACGACACCAGTAGGGGAGGCAATGGCGAAGATGATCATGAGGCGTACATGGTTAAGGGCAATAGCGTGGGCAGAGACGAGAGGACTGGTGAGAGGGATGCGAAGGATGCCGAAGAGGATCTTGTGGACAACAGCAGCGTGCAAGCACTGGAGGGTAGTAACAATATTTCCACTCTGAGTGTGTCCGGCAATCTTCCCTCTTCTGGCTCGAATGGCGACGATGCGCGAGCAGCACCAGTGCAGCCTGCTCCGTACGAGTCGTTCTTCTCACCTAGTCAACTGTGGGAGAATGAGGATGAGTAGCCACCGCCTTTGACTGTGCCTGCGTTTGTGTGGATGCTTCCTGAGGAATGTCAGCCGGGAGACCACAGCGGCAGGGGCAAATAGTGTTGCTCGAGTCGGGCCTAATGTGGTGGCCCTCTTCCTCGCCGCTGGCGCCCGTTTCGACTCACACCACGGCAGGTTTGCCGTGTGTCGGACACATCAGGGAAAATAGAAAGAAGGCCCGGAAAGCACTGCTGATGTGACGCTGGCGATAAATACAGTGGGCACAAATCTCCCTCTGACTCGTCTTGGCTTAGTTGGATAGGACAGGTGGGGTCACAGCCTGTTCAGTCCCATCGACTTCTACAATGGCGTGTTCCTTTGCCTCTACCGCACTGCGAAGAGTACCCATCATCGTTACGAGTTCGTGTACCTCTGTCCACCGACGTTCTCGTTGTGCCCCCCCCTCCCCCTTACGCACAGAACTGGCGTTTGAGATACGCAATTACTCTGTCAGAAGTTTACCCTCATACTTTCCCACGGTCCACTATGTGGGTGCGTGAGTGTGGTGCTAGGCAACAGACGGTGCGCCAACTTGGCCCTAACTGACCCCTTTCACTTCTTCATGTGAATTGTAAAACACCCAGCACCCTCACCTCTTCCACCTTCCCCTAGCCCCTTCGTTCGTCTCTGTGTGTCCCTATTCCCTTATCTTTCTCCACTACCCACCGGTGTGTGCACGTGCACACGCGCGCACCAACACTCAATTCCAACGCGATGATGCAAACTGCCGCCGGCTTGGGGAGAATAGGCGGCATGCGCGCAGGACTGTTTCTCGGCGCTGCGGATCCTTTCCTGTGGTTCCCTCTCCCCTTCTCCCCACAGACTTCTCTTTCTCACCCCCATTCGAGCGCTCTTTAGAAGAAGACGGCAGTAAATCGAAGTGCACACGCTCAGCAGAAGCCCGTCAAGAGCCTGTGTGCGTGTGCTTGTGCCCTGGCACCATGCGCGTCGTCATCGTTGGCGCTGGTCTTTCCGGCCTCTCACTGGCAGCTTTTTTGCGGAGGCTTAATGTCGACTGCGTTGTACTCGAGCAGGCGCCGTTTCTGCAAGCGAACTACATCGCACCATACACGCTCTTCGCCAACGCGCTGAGCTGCTTTAAGGCCTTTGGCCTGGAGCACGTCTTCACAAGCAGCAGAATGCAACCGGAAGAGTGCTTCGGGATTCAAGGTGATAGAGGAAATTGGCTGCTCAAAATTTCGAATAGGAATATTCGCCTTCCTGCTCTGGGCGCCGAGGATGTCGTTCCCCTCAGCACCGCACCCCCGGCGAACAGTGAGTCGATCGTCTCGCAACGGCTGTCAGAGAACAGAAAGCAAGAGATGGGGTACGTGCCACTGCGTTGCACCCTACCGGCCTCCTACCTGCGCGAGGCTCTACGGCGCCATATACCAGAAATAAAGTTCTCTGCTCACGTCATCGACCTTTTGCCTCACGAGGGTGTCAAAGGCGGCGTGCACGCGGTGCTCGAAGATGGACGCACCGAGTGGGGCGACGTTGTTGTTGGCGCGGATGGCATATGCAGTACAATTCGGCGCCTTTTGTACCCCGGCGAGTACGTTGGAACCAGTAGCCGCACACTGGGGATGATTCACATTGACGGGTTTGTGGACTGCCCTCACTGCCCACCGCATCTTGTGCATCCCGTGGAGTGCTGGGGAAGAGGTCGTACACTACAGACGGTGCCTTTCCACCGCTTCGGCGAAAACACTCTCGCTTTCTCTGCAACGCTGCACTCGTCTCCACGGGAGTTGGTGGACCTCCAACAAGGTATGGATGCCATGGAGGTGCTGCAAGCATTCCGGCATCTGCTTGGTCGCGAATACGCCGGGTTCGGTGACGAGGTTGGAACACTGCTTTCTGAGGCAAAGTTAGCAGTGCCGACGGAGGTATTGGAGGTGCCTGTCATGCCTAGGTGGTACAACCGCCGCGCGGTGCTCATGGGTGAAGCTGCGCACGGGTCCCTGCCTTCGTTTCTCAACCAGGATGCCTCTCTCTGTGTGGAAGATGCCGCTATCCTAGCTGTTGCCTTGCTGGATGTACCCCTGCAGCGTGATAGCGGCTTCGAGTATGCGTTCCGCCAGTACGAGACGGTGCGGCGCGATCGTATTGAGCGCTACATACGCCAATCCCGCCGCGCTCGCAAGCTGACGTCGATGAAGAACGCGATGTTACGCAACGCGCTGCTGCGATTCACATCGCCCATCGTTGTGAATCTGGCACAGCGCTGGCTCTCAAACTGGACCTACAGCTCCCAGCAACTTATGGTAGATCCGAAGACTAAGTTGGAGACCGCGTTTCGCTGAGGCGGTAGTGGGAGGGACGCGTTTCATCGCGGCGCGTGCGGGAGTGAGGTGGGGTCCTTCTATGTGGTTGTATCCTGACGGTGCGGTTTTCGTCGACTTGCGCATGCTTATGTGTGTTGGCATGGCCTATGGCACTCACCGAGAGGTTTCTCTCTGTTTAAGTCTGCTCTTCCTACTAACTTTACCCACGCTGTGCACTCGCCTTGCTCTGTCTACCTTGTATGTCTGCGTGTAGAGCGAAGACCTCTGAAGCATCGACGGTGCTGGAGAGAAACGGAGAGAGAGTGAAGACGAAGACGATAGCAGGAGGCACACTTGAGACCCTGTGATATGCACCAGAGGGTAGTGCGGCCGTTGCCATGATGGAGGAGAAAAAGAGCGACATGTAGCGTACAATATGGCACCGCCGCCGCTCGTCCCACCAGCGTGACACTACTCCAGGTTACAGCGTCTCCTCCTCGTGGGGAACGATTCGAGGTAGTGAATGCAAGGCTCGTAAGATATTGCAACTCTGCTACAGGTGGATCAGAAGCCACTGCTGTACTCTGGAGACTCCCGAGGGGAGTCGCATGTTAAACTCGCAGCGGGCTGTGTTGGGTCCTCTCGCTGCCCTAGCGCAGTCGAACATGGCGAATGTGTTCCCACTCGCCTTGTTCTTCGTATGTCTTGCTGTATCGCTAGTGCTCTCAAAGGAGCCCCGCCCCGTCGAGCTTTGACCATTCGACTGTGTGTCTGTGTAGGCACATACGTCGCACGAGCCTGGAATAGTTGAGCACTCCGTTCTCCGCTCCCCTGCGAGGCAAACGTCCCATCAGCCAAGAAGAGTCACCCGTCCGTTCCGACACGAAGGAGCGATACCCACACATACGCCCACCCACACACGTACGCATATGCACAGCCGCCGGGTTTCAATACTCCAGTCGCTTAGTTGCCACGCACAAAGTAGCAACAGGCTTAGTCATATTTGTCAATTTAGAAAACGAACTCACATCACCAACTAGCGCCATCTAATTCTGCTTCACTCGCTTTGATCTCTCTCCATCTATGGCGTCGACACTCGAGGCGGAGATCGCCTTCCTCTTCAGCGTTGCTGCGCACCTGGGACATTCGTCGGAGCACATTGACGACAATGAGGGTGGCGCCGGCGCTGCCCCTCCTGTAGCGCTTCTCACAACGAGTGAGTGTGAGGTGTTGGCCGAGTTGCTGCTCCTCGAGAAGAAGGAGTGCGACTACGTCTGCGCGACGCGTGCCGACCCCGCCACTGCCGGAGAGGTGGAGGCCCTACTAGTGAAGAGTCCTTTGACAGCAATGTACAGAGGGGAGGCGAACAGCCCTTACACGCGTTTCGTTCTTAGCTTCTATAGCAGCACCCTGTACGCGCAGGTGCCAACGAAGGTAAACACAATCGCCATACGTCTGTTTCAGCGCTTTCTCTGCGGCTGCCACAGCAAGACCCTTCAACGCCTTCATCACGGCTGCGGCGGGAGCTCCATGGAGGCGGTCCTGCGCGAGTGTCTCAATCTGGCCGGCAATCTCTCGTCCACTCTGCAAATTGCGGCGCCGTCGCGGATGACGGGACTGGTGATAGGCGAGCTCCACTACGATGTGCAGGAGGTGTCACCACTTGACTATCTCGACGTGCTTTTGCCGCACATCCCGTACTTGTCTCAAATGTGCCAGCAGGCCTCCCTCTTACTGCTGGCGCACGAGGACATGGTGCGCCAGCCGTCCTCCCTTGTCGCACTCTTCACCATCGTCTTCACCATCCGTAATATGGGGACAGACGATGACGCGGTCGAACTTTTGCTGGCCGGCTGGCCAGAGCGCAGGCAAGCCGCTTTTTACCGAATGAACGCCTTCTTGAATTGCTTCACGTAGTTGGCCGCTGATGTACTCACCTCGGCAGCGGGTAAGCCGGCCAGCCACAGTGCGAAGCGGGGCGGGCGCGGTGGAAGAAAACACGAGGCGAAGACGAAAAGGAACTACTGCAGCAGTGTTGCGACGGCTGAGTAAGGAGCCTGCAAACACCTGTGCGTTTGTGTGTAGGCGTCGCATCGCTCATGTCCCCTCTCGAGGGATGCGACGCCTACGACTGTAAAACGAGGACAAATACAAAGATGCGAAATCACAGTAACGTCGGAACGAGCCTAAGGCGTCTTGTCTCTCTTGGCGTTGCTGCACCTGTTCTCCACTTGGCTCGTCATCTCACCCACCACGGAGCTACACTGCTGGCTGACTGGCATGCAGAGACGACGTCATGCAGGTGATCGTAACTCATCGCTGATAGGCGGTTTGCCGGCGGAAAAATCAGTTGGCTCCTTCTGAGGCGGCCTAATTTCCCTTTACTGCTCTCGGTTCTTTACCATCGCGCGCTGGGCTCCGCTCTGTGCCTCACTATCCCTCCCCCCTATTCCTCCCTATCCCAATCTTCCTATGGGCCAATGGACGTCTTCAAGCGCGCACACACGTGCAGACACGCCACAGTCGTTCCTTCCATTACGTCCCCCTCCCAGCAATCGCCTCTTCGCTTTCTCTCCGACGTGCTCACAGCCGTCACTGCCTTGTGATTCCATCGTCTGTGTGGCATAGCGCACACACGTCGCTCTCACTCTTTTTCCCCTTTGCATTCTCTGAGCTTCGTCCGCACACCCTCTGCCCTACGCGTGACTTGTACAGAATGGAGGAGTTTCACTACGAAGAAGTGCAGCTGTCGGAGATGATACTGGAGGACGGTGTGCTGCGCTTCCCCTGCCCCTGCGGCGACTTGTTTGAGCTTCTTCTGGAGGACTTCTTCGCTGGCAACGATGTGGCGCAGTGCCCCACCTGCTCTCTCACAATCAAGGTACTCTTCACCAACGAAGAGAAGAGCTACCTCCTAGCACAGAACAGGGTCGATGCAGTTTGCGCCGTAGCGGCGTAGTTGTTGTTCGCACTCTAACCGCACTTATTTTACCTCTTTTGCCGGAGCCTTTTCTGGTCTTCTCCGTTCGCTGCCTCGTTCGCTCTGCGTTTCCGTGCGCGTTTCCTCTCCCCCTTTAGCTCGTGATGTGCTGCTCCTCCGCTCGCTGCCATGTGGATCATTACGCCTCCGCGTGTAAGCGTTGAACTCGTATGGCCGCTATGACATGACTTTGGCTGTGTTGTTGTTTTTTCCATCTACCCCCCCTTTCCCTTCGCTTTAAGCAGCCAACGTGTCTCGCTTCGATCGTATTCTCGCAATCTCCAATGAGTGCACTTTCGTCGAGTGTACTGATGCGCTTGTTCGCCGCCTGCAGTGATTTGCACACGTGACTTCAACCCACGCGAGAGCGCTCACGGGTACGTGTGTGTGGCTGTGGGTCGAGGAGGAGTTCGATGAAAGGAAGACCGTGCATGCCTGCGTGCTTGTGTATGTGTATGGGAGTAGCTGTGGCGTGCGACCGTGTGCTTGGTTGCAGGTGTGAGGCTGTCCTGCTCTCTTCCACTCTTCTGATCCCAGCAGAAGTGCCTGAGGGGGATGCGCTCCATTCCGTCCGTCTTTATTTCCCCTTCTCGTGTCAACACTACCGCGTCGTGTGACTGCGGTGCGTGTCTCGTTTCTCTACTGTCTTCTAACTGTTCGTTCTTCTGTTGCCTTTTGCTATTGGCTGCAGACGTAACTGCCACGTGCAGTGCGTACTCATGGCGGCACCAACACCAGGCGCGGCGCTTTCTCCCCCTTCCTCAGCATATGAAGGAGGCGAGCGAGACGAAGACGCGACGTCGCCTTTTCCTGAACCAAAAGAGAGCGGACGACCTTAACACAGAGACGAGGCTTCGGCCTCTCCCCGAAGATTTCAGTATGTTTGTCTGCGTCTCTGTGTCGCGCATGCTGCTGTGACACCGTCTGCGGTGATGTTGCGCCAGTGGACCGTCCTGGTGTCATTAAGGGGTGCGAAGATGAAACTGCAGCCAGTCAATAACAAAAACGAAGGCAAAAGCACGCACGTGCAGGGAGTTGCCTCGTCCCGTTATGCGCGCGCATGGCTCTTCGGTGTGTGTGTGTGTGTGTACGCTCGGTGCGCATACTTAACCCACGCCATTATCGTGCTGCGGTCGTGTGTGCACGCAGGCCGTGCCACAGCGCTCCGCACGCCTTCATGTCTCTCTCTTTTTCGCTCAGGGCACACGTCCCTGCTGAGGCGTAGCGCTGGGTGAAATGCGGATCAAAGTTGAAAGGAGTGGCAGTGCGTGTTTATCACTTCCTCCGTCTACTGACGAGTGTGCCTTCCTTCTCTTTCTCTTACCGGTCTCTTCGCGTCATACGGGGAGCAGCACACTCGAGCTAAGGCAACCACCTCTTTTCCCCGAGAGACACCTGCCGAGGTCCACACGCACTCACAAGCAAAGTGCAAAAGAGCTGCTCGCCGTGCAGGGAGCCGCACCCCCTTTTTCTCCATGTTTCGTCGGGTTGTCGCACACACTGTGGCACCGGCAGCCCTGTGCCGGCATCTCACTGTCAGCGCTGACACCCGCGAAAGCCTCACCAAACCGCTCAGCTCTTTGAAGGAAGAGTGCAAGGGGCAGAATCTTGACTTGGCCGATATGGCAGAGGCGATGAAGGGCGCGACATACAAACTTCAGGAAGTAATCAAGAAGAGCGCCGTCGAGGATAAGCAGTTCAAAGGGAAAGCGCTCACGCTGTCCGCCTCACTGAAGGCGTACAACACGCGGCTAGCCAACCTCCAGAACGAGACGCGCTCTATTCAAGCTGAAATCGACGCCATCATGAAGCTGCTATGGGGCACGGACAGGCCGGAAGGCGCCAACTTCGCAACACCTCCTACGGAAAAAGCACCCAACTCCACAGAAGACTTGGAGGTCGAACCGCCACCGGTCACGCGCGCACTTGGAGAGGAGAAACCGTCTGCATCGCCGAGTGCAGCGCCTCTGGAGCCCTATGTGGAGCGCGTTGAAGGAGAGCGCGTAGAGACGTCTACTACGCTTGACACTTCCTCGTCAGCAGATGCCGGCAAAACGGAGGAAATCGAGGTGGAGACCATCGAGATTGAAGTCGAGCCGGCAGTGCTGGAGGATCCAGTCGAGACAATGAAGGTGACAGACATCACGAAGGAGCTCTATGAGCGTGGCATCAACTTCTCCGACTGCATGGACGCACGGACACTGCGAAAGCGCTATCGCGATGTGCTGAGTGGCAAGATCCCCACTGCTGCCAACCAATCATCTTCTTCAGCGTCGAAGGGCTTTACGGAACCGCTGACAGCGAACACCAACCAGCCGCGCATGCCTCAACGGGCGCCTCCTCAGCCAAACCAGTACCAATACCAGCATCAGCAGCAGTCGAGCACCAACAGCGCGGGCAGCGGAATCACCAACGACCCCTACCCCAACGCGCATCGCAAGATGGTGGATCCAATGAAGTTTGTGTATCAGATCAAGCAGGAGCTTGCACTGGAGAAGGGCATCGACGCAAATGGAGTCGATTTGTGGAGTGGCAAGATCAAGCTGGATGACAACAAGCGTCTCTACGACTACCCATCGATCCAGAGCTACCCGATCGAGGTACGACAGAAGGGAGATGTGCCAGCGTAGTCAAACGGTGGATGCGGCGTCCAGCAGCTGATCTCTCTCTCCCTCTCTCTCTCTCTGGGAAGGCAAAGGCAAAGCGCGCGTTTCCTCTGAGACGACTCGTGTGGTTTGTTTGGCCCTGTGCACCTGTGTGCAGCGGCGAGACGCCACGTGGATGTCGTTCAACGAGTGTCACTTGTGTGGGTGTTTTCCCACTGCTCTGAGATTGAGCAATGATGTGTTCGATTCCGCGCTGCGTGCGTGTCGTTCACGTTCTCTTTTTCCTTTTTTTTGCAAAGTGTGCGCGTGCGAGAGAGGGGGAGGGGCCATCACCAACAGTGATGGCTAGTGAGGCCCTTTCTTCTGCTGCTTTGGGCGCTCTCCACTTGACAGGCTGAGGGCACACTGCTCGCCGGAGTGGGGTTCGTCAAAGGCCCTTCTTCTCTCCTGCTACACGGCACTGGTTGAATCAAGGATACTCTACGGCACCACCACGTGGTGGTGGGACAGCGCTGGCAACAACGGCGGGAGGACTGTGGCGCACTTTCATGCAAATGCAGCCCCAGTCGTAACGGATACGCCAAGGTAAGCAAACGACAGAAATTTACTCGGAGAGGCGCATTTCCATTGCCTCAACTCCTTAGCGCTGCGGCGCCGTACCCGCCTGCATCTCTCGGGAATGACGTGGGGTGGCCCAATTGCGCACTTGGCGCGTGGGTGTACACGCCGGATGGCGGTGTTCTCAGCGCCTTTCGGCAGCACTCATGCGAGTATGCAAGTATCGACTCCTTCGGCGCACCACATGCACCCGCTCCTCATGCGCAGCGGTCGCGTTTACGCCAACCGGTCACTCGCTGGTAGGCTTTGGGCGGAGTCGCCAAACAGGGAAAAACTAGAAGCATGAAGGTAACAACCCTTCCGCTTTGCGAAGCTCCTTTCCCGACTACGGATGACGGATTCGACAGAGGTGATCATCAAATCAGGAGCGGCCGCGATGTCTCATCGTTCTCGTGAGCTCACAGCCACACCGTAAAGAGTCTCCAGTGTCCTTATTTGCAGGGATGGCGATGAGCCTAACGCAATGGAGCTGAGACTTGCAGTGTTTCGAAAAGAACTGGATGAGCGAATGCACAGCGGAGCGAGTGTGACTGTTGTGTCGGACTCGCTCTCCCTCCTTGTGGCGCTCAGCGCGCGCCCCACAACGATGAATGATGGCATGCTGCGCCGCGAGTGAGCACCAGCGCGGGTGCCTCTGCTTTGTGCTTGTCTTTGGCCATTGTGAGTGGGGCGCAAGGACAGGGTAGCCAAGCTTGCCGAATCGGCAGTGGCAGAGGCGCCGACGCCGCTTGCATGGATCGCCGATGCGGTCACCCGTCTCAGATGCCAGGTCGACATCCCCCCTTGCCCGCATGGCAGACGCCACTGTCCTCGTCCTCGGGTAAGGACCCTGGAGACGGCTCGCGTGGATCGAGGCGTGCGGGCGACCCTGGTGTGTGTGTGTGGCGCCGAGCGCACAGCAGGGGTGCGAGGGAGAGTCAGCGAAGGGCAGGGGGACAGGGGAGACCGCTAGGCGCATGACCTGGTGTGACGGCGAACGGTTTGTCCTTGACGCCGAGGATTTCGCTGTGGCGCCACGGCGAGGTGGATGGGCTGCGGTTGTGGATGCGCCTCCTTACCGGCTTGTCCGTCGTGGGGTGGGGCGGTGAGAAGGACCGTAGCTTTCACGGCGCGTGATGTGCACGGTGGAGTCTCTGCGTGTGCCCTCTTGTTGCCGCCGGTCAGCAGTACGAGTGACGCAGTGTCAGCTCTGCATGTGTCCGCGCTCTTTCTATCTTGGTGTTTTCAGTTCTGTGTTGAGCATAAATGCTCCGTGGTTGCGTTCTCGGTGTGAGTTGCTGGTGAACGGATGAGCGCTGTGGGGTGGAGGGAGGTGGAGGGCGCCAGCGTTAGTTTGGAAGGGCTGTGATTTTCTTGTGGAAGTGACGATGCAGGGGTTCATGAAGGCTGAAGCATGGGTTTGCGCGTGTGTACATCCGTGCGCATGAGAGGTGCCATGTATGTGAGGAGGCGCGGATGCCGATGTGATTTTGACTTCGCTGGCACATCACATTCGAGGAACGAACCCTGTCGAAACATACTCACACAGGCAAACCGTTGAGAGAAACACAAGCGAGGAAAATGTGGCTGGCACGAGTGCACGAGGAGACTGTCGAAGGTGTGTGGCCTTTCATTTCGATGCGCTGAAGGTGGTGTGACAGTGTGGATCTCCTGAATGCCGTGACAGTGGCAGTTTGTCCTCTTATTGTATGTCATGCAAATGCCGTCGAGAAGGCCTGTGGACCTCATGAAGGACATACAGGGCAGTATGGCGGACGGGGAGCTACTTTGTGCAGGCCAGCGTCGTGACATGTCCCACTTCATGATGGCACACTCTGAGTGTCGCAACGAGTATTTCCCTTCGTGTCGCTCTTCTCCTCTTTTCTGATTTGCAGCTTCTTCACTCGCTCCTCTAAGTACTAGAAGGCAGCGTTTGCTCAGTTTTTGTCCAAGCCACTTAACCGTCGTTCTTGTGCTCAGCAGAAAAGGCTGCTCTTCAAGTCGGTTAATATCGGCTGACTGGCATGACGGTGCCAAGCGGAATATCGTCGAACACGTTCGACCACAGCGCCCTTCCCAGTGCACAGGGTGCGTCAGGGCCTTACGAGTTCACCAGCACCGCTGGCAGACATGTTGCCGGCAATCTACAGGGATTCCGTTATGTGAAGGAGAGCAACAGTGTGGCGCGGTCCAAGCCAGAAGCGCGCGCTTCTGCCATTAGTCGTCGCCGCCGCGACATATGAGAGCTCACATGCGCGTCTGTGTGGGTGTTATGACGAGGTTGGCTGAGTGTTGTGCTTCTCCAGAGTGCTGATTTGTGGCGCTGTCACTCGACACGAGGGTACCCTGGAGACTGCGAAAGACCCCGCAAGGGTGTGCTAAGAGTTTCACTAGCATCTCTCGAGACCGTCATGGTATGCTTCCCTCTCTCCCTCCACTGGGACAGCTTTTATGCAGTCCTCATTCGACGCACGAGCTCAGCCAATGAGCTTGGCTCCTCGCGTACAAGCTGGTGCCGCCATTCCGTGCAACAGGGCTTACGATCATGCGCTGATTACAGCGACTCGTTATTGCTACCAGCATCAACGTTGTTTCTAACATCGCACTTCAAACTCTCCGTTCTCTGGCATTCCTCTGATCTTCAAAGGGTCCATTTGCGCGCTGCATCTGTGACCTGTCGGGCTGCAGCTTTGGTGTCCTTCTCTGCTCTACAGGCCAACACGCCGATACAGTAACACAGGCATACCCACAGACACACGACTCTGGCGTATCACTCAACCCGTTGTACGCTCTCCGTGTAGCAAATCGTCCAATACGCAGTTGTCTCCTGCACAGCGGACGAGTCAGCGCCCTTCAAGGGCTTCTGCAGTGGTCGTCAAGGTGGCCCTGGAAGCCTTCATCGTTGCCTTTCCTGTTCATGTTCTCTGTTTTCTCCTTTCTGCCTGCATGACACCCACCCACCCCACCCCACCACACACAGACAGACAAGCTCAACATAGACACACTTACGAACCGAGTACAGTGCCAGGACTGGGTGGTATCCCACACAATACTGCACGGGGTCATACGGACATTACTCCTAGGAAAGTACTGCCCGGCGCTTCTGTGGGCCCCAAAGCGCGACAACAGCCACCCTTATCAGGAGATGGCGGAAGAGACCTGTACAACCGACTCGGCGGAGAAGGTGCTTCAGCGACTTGCGGAGCGGTACTACGAAGCGTACAGGCGAGGCCGCGGCGGTGATAGCGCGCCAACAGTAGAGGTGTCGCTGATGCACATGATGGCGGTCATGGGAGAGCTATCTGCTCTCGCCTTCACGTCTTCGTCAAGCATGTCGCCTTTTGAAAAGGATGAGGTATCGGCGCTGATCGGAAAGCTGAGCATCTCTGTGGCGATGATTGCTGAGGCTTTTCATCTGAATGTGAGGCATTCCATCCTGCAGTATCTTGAAGAGGAGCTCTGCACTACTCGACTGTCGCAGTGTGGTGCGCACAAGAACGACTGCGAAACGACGGCAACGCTGCCGGACGGTAGCGCCGTTATGGCCCCCCCGCCGGGCTCACCGCTGTCGGCCCCTGACACTCGCTCCCCACAGCCGCCGCCAACAGCAACGAAGCGCGAGGACTCGGTTGTGCTCAGCCAGAGACCGAACGATGCCTTCTTCAGACACATCGACGAACTTGCAATGCTGCCGCGAGAGTCTTTCGAGAAGGCCGGGCTAAGGTGGGTGGTGACGCTGCCCAACGGTGCGATTGAAGAGCTGATCCCGAATGGGCGTTGGATGAAAGTACGGTACGAAGAATTCTCGAACTACCTAGCGCATATTGCTCGATACCGCGAACCCTGTAGGAGTAAGCAGCAGTTGCTGCCTTCCTCTTCCCACTCGACCGGTGTGGTTAGGAGGCAGGCGTACAAGGATCTCACTGCCGCATACCCGACTAACCAGGCTGCTGCCGACTCTGCTGGGACGTTCGGCATTCCTGCTGTTCTAGCTCAGGCTCCAGGCTATGTCCCTGATCGCGAGTCAACTCATTACTCGCCCGGCCACTTCACGGGTGACCTCTTCAGCCCCATGTCACGCGGGGCGGACGTGCAAACGATGAGTGTCGTACCTCCAGCTTCGGTGGTGGCGGAGGTGGGCGGCAGCGCAGTTGGCTTTGAACGGAGCAGCCGCCCCTCGGTGCAGCATATCGGTCGTCCGTACGATGTGAGCTCGTTTCACGACAAGGTCAATCTGCTCCGCCGTGGGGCGGTGCCAAGCTCGGCGATTGCGCAGCTTGGCCTCACCTTCAGCGTGCCGGACGGCCAACGTGTTGTCGAGCTGGTCAACGATGGCATGCAGGTGGATGTGACAGCTGCCAATGTAGGCGAGTTTCTGCGTCTGCTGGACAACTATCCAAGAGCTCAGGCTCCGTCTGGCCGGGTTCACCGCACAAACAGTGTGCGGAAGATCGACGTAGGCCGGATCATTCCGGATGTCCCTCCCGCCTTCAGTCCATCACACTTCTCACACGGCCTCTTCGCTCCGTACCAGGAGTCGACCTCATCAGTGTACGTGGACTACGACAAGTCGGAGGGGATGCTGCCGCGCTACCTCAAGGAGCATCACGTGAACCCTACCGATACTCGTGATCTGTACGTGAGCGCCGTACGCTCTTCTGACTACGCCACCTTAGAGCGCATCGTGCAGGAGGTGAAGGTGAATCCCTCTGCCTTGATCAAGTACGGTGTTACCTTCAGTGTGCCGAGCTCGCTAGAGCCGTACTCCACCTCAGAGGAGCGCCGCAGTGGCCTTCACGCCTTATTCCCTTCCTCCGCTTTGCAGCCGGTGCAGCCAGAAGATCGCTTTCACTTTCTTTCTCTTGCTCGTCAGTACTATCCCAACGTTCTGTGAGCGAAGGACAGGAAGTTGCTCCTTGACTTTTACTCGCGGCCGCCCTCCGTCACTACACACCTACGATAACTCAGTGTTCTGCCATTAATGGGGGACACACCCGAGGCCGGAGCCAATAGCGGAGAAATGGGAAGAACCCATTATCAAATGGCGAGAGGGCTGGACGCCGAGCGGAAGGCGCACTTGTTTTCCTCGTTGAGGGAAGAGGGTAGAAATGCGGCGATAGGTGAGACTGCGTGTAGGACGCACGATTCCTCTGCATCTCTTTCCCTCTCCCTCCCGCGGTTACGCTCGCTCGCCCTCTACTCTCTCATTTTTACTCCTTCCTGTGCTTTTCTGGACTTTAAAAAATCAAATCTGACCATCGTGTCGCAGTGCTCTCCTTTGCCCGCCCGCCGCAGCGCACCTCCCTTTGTGTTTTCCATCACCTCCACTGATGCCCCTGAGTGAAATGCAGGCACCACAGCGCGTGGCATCCCAGGCACCAGCACTCCCCCCCCCCTCCACTCTATGTGGGGAAGCCGTGTAGCCCTCCCCCTCCTAATGCCGAGCCACTCCTCGTGATGGCAGGGCCACGTACCTGCGACGTGGGGAGGCCCGGGCGAACTGTCCCTACGGATATTAGCGCTCAGGCCGAGCGCGCCGCCTACTGGTGTGGGAGGCCTGGGGCACCCTGAGGGGGATGCGCCGGGCGGGGACCGGCGTAATGGGAGGGGCTGCGAGGCGGCCTGCGCAGCGGGAGTGAGCCGGGCTTGGGGCGGAGGCGGTGCTCCGGTAACTGGGTCGGAGCGTTTTCCTGGCGTGTGTGTACGGCTGCATTGCACCACGCGATGTGCCCCTTGTGTCAGACGGGGTGGGGCGTAGCGCAGCGCATCTTGTGTGGCAGCGAATGGGACACGCTGAGGGTGTACCGCCTCGCTTTTCTTTGCCCGCTTCAGTTCTCCTAAGAGATCTGAGGCAGTTGCAGTGTTGTTCGAATTTGTTTGACAGGGCCAACTTGCCGATTGCCCAAACTTTGTGAAGGGGCTCGTGCCTTATGTGTATGTCTCCGCTGGCACTTCGCCTTTGTTGCCTCCCAACTCCTCATGTGGTGGAGTACGTCGCTGAAGAGAGGGAGTCGTGCGCACGTGCCTTTGTGGTGGTGTGTTGGCAGTGAGCGGCGATCACATACACGTGGATGGTGCACGCGTGCGCCGCCAAAAGAGTGCGCGTGTACACCCAAGGGAGAGCAGTACACCTGCTTAGCTGTCTTCATGCAATCTGCGCAGCGACCCAAGTCTACGTCTACCGTTGTGTTTAGCGCCTTGTGTGGTGTGTAGGCCGTGGATGGCATTGCGAGTAGGTCTCATGGGATTATACTCGCGCCTCTCCGCCAATATGCTTCACGACATCGTCTATTAACGCTTTCTTGGTGATGTGCACCCGTACCTACACACACACACACACACACACACACATGCATTCACGGTCATGGCCACAGTGACGCGCTCTCCTACTCGTTTGAGTGAAGGCTGGCGAACTTGTTCTTAGCTTCTCCCCAGGAGCATCTCTTACGCAGGCATTTGCAAACACGCTTACGTGCGCAGAGAGCGATCCGAGCACCGTGACAGGGGTTATCGAGCGAGAAATTGGTGATTCACACAAACCCCCTTCCCAGTGCACTGGTCTGTATCTGTGCTCGCACAGACCATCGCTTGCTGTCGCTCTTATTTGCATTCAGCAGACCCTCAGGCGCCGTATGCGTTTAGTGATCGCACGAGACTGCACGCGTCGCTCTCCCCACTTTAGACTCTCTGCAGTGCACCGCTTTGCACGCTCTTGACACCGTCCAGTTCGTGTACCCCGGCGGCAAAGCAGAAGAACACAAAACCGCGACCACAATGAACGAGGCAGACAGTCTGTGGCTCCAGAAGAGCATAACCCTCCCTGACCCGATCCCGGAAGAGGAGGACACGGCAGAAGCACTGGCACCGGTGCTTGTCCCCACAACTGCTGTCACTTCGACGTCCACCGCTACCAAGACGTCCCAGGAGGATGCCATTGCGCCTCCTTCCCAGCCCAACGTGGAGAAGAAGGCCGCCGCTGGAAAGGAGATGGACTTGACAAAGATGGTTCTGGACACTAGCAGCCTCTTGCGCGCGTCTGTGCAGCGTCCGTCAATGCGGTACCCGAATAGGACTTCTGTTTCCCACTCCGCGCTCATCTCTGCACACGAGTACGATGACCTGCGTGCGCGCTACACACAGGCGAAGCGCGAGCTGCTGAAAGTGTCAGACATTCAGAAGGACCTCGACTTTGCCCGTTTTGAGCTCACGCGCTCCCAGGAGGAGGTGAAGCTGCTGCGCGAGAGCAACCACCACCTCCAGCAGGAGATTGGGGACTATGCGCAGCGGATCGAAAGGGAATACAAGGCGCGCATGTCTCTTGAGACGAAGATGTCGACCGAAGGCGTCACTCGTACTGAGGAGGTGGAGTTCTTGAAGAGGTCGATTGACAAACTGCGCGAGGAGAACGCGAAGCGACTCGACGATATGGCAGAGCAGCAGGAGAGTGAGTGCCAGGTACGGCTGCAGTCGATGCGTGAGGAGCTGGCAGGCGCGGCGGAGGAGATGACGCGACTCGCCACGGAGGCAAAGCAAGCACAGAAGGCTTGCGAGCTGTCGGAGTCGAAACTCGCCACCACACTTAATGACTTGGAAAAGTCGTGCGCTGAGGTGAGCGATTGCAAGTCTCGAATCGATGCTCTACAGAAAGAGTGCCAGGCGCTGGAGCAGCAGCACCGCAGCTTTGTGCAGCAGCAAGAGAGGCTGAACGTGACGTACCTCGAGGAGCAAAAGGCGCTCAACGAGGAGCGCGTGAATCGGGTGATGGAGTCAAAAAATACTGCTATCGCGGAGCTGCAAGAGGAGCTGCGTCTTTGGAAGGAGAGGACGAAGACAACGGCTGAAGAACTGGCTGCGGCACGCCAAGCGGCAGACCAGTTGCAGGAAGACGTGAGGCAGCTGACAGCTGATCGCGTCAAGGAAGTGCGCTGCCTCGCTGAGGAGCATCGTCTTGCTCTGTGCGAGCTCCAGCTCCAGATGGAGGCGGCGGTCCGTGAGGCGCGGGGAAGTAAGACGTCCATCGAGGAAGAGGCTCAGTCTCTACGCCGCCAGCTTGCACAGGCGTCAAGTGAGCTCTCCACCGTAGCTGGCGTGCTGGCGCAGCGGGAGCGACAGCTTGCCAAAGCCGAAGAAGAGCTTTTGCGCACCAAGGACCGATGTGTCGCGGCAGAGCAGGACAACGCACAGCTGGCGAGCGATGCGCAGCTGAACGCCGAGGCGGCCGAGGAAGCCGCAGAGCGGGTGGAGCGGCTGATAAAGCAGAACCATGACATCGAGGAGGAGTTTTCGAAGGACATACGCGAGGCCAAGGAGCGCATCCGTACCCTGGAGGTGACGTTGATGCAGAGCAAAGACGAGCTCTCTGAGTTACGTAAAGCGCAGATCAAATCTGCTGACGACGGCCTCGCCTCGACCCGCGACCTTCGCGCACAGACGGAGGCGCTGATGGAAGAGTGTACGTTGCTCAAGGCCCAGGCAAGGGAGCACCGTCGCTTTGAGGAAATGGCGCGTGACTACCGCCAGCGCTTCGAGGGGGAGAGGACGAAGGTCGGCACACTTGAGGTAGAGCTCAGCGCTGCCGTCGACAGGTGTACGGCGGTGGAGGCGAAGCTGGAGGAGCTGTCGCGTCGCGTCATTTCGCAGGCAGCGTCGCGCTCGCCGATGCAGTCCCTGCACACCAACGCGACGACCGCGTCGCTCTCCCGCCATGACAAGAACCGCAGTGTCTCCTCTGGTCAATCGTACGCAGCCACCGGCGGCAGCTCGATGAAACGTGCGCGCACTGAAGACGCACGCGTCTTTGCAATCAGCGGATTTGATGGCAACGACGTGCTACATGCGGTGAGGCAGCTGCCGAACGTGGCGATTGCGGAGTGCAAGTCAAACATGCCTGTGCCGTCCAACCTTACCCACCTCATCACGAATGGCCAGCTCACGATTAAGCTTCTGACAGCGCTTGTGCGAGGCTGCTGGGTGCTGCCCGAGTCGTACGTGGTGGACTCTTTGAAAGAGCAGACGTGGCTGCGTGAAGAGAACTACGGCTTCCAGCATGAGGAGCCACCACTGCTGAAGAAGCGCATCGCCATCACAGAGCTGTTCAGGTCCTGCAAGCATTACAGCACCGCCAGCCTGCTGCTCAAGGAGGGTGGTGCCATCTTCGTCGAAGACACGGAGAAGGCGGACATCGTTCTGTGCACCAACGCTGAGGCTAGCAGCATCAAAAATGGGTGGAAGTGGGAGAGGATGGTGGAGATGATCTACCCGCTCAAGATTCAGTAGCTTCCGTGGACCAAGACCGCAGACGCCGATGGAAGAGCACCGCACCTCTGCACCCAGAAATCGGGGGTTTTGCTGATCTTCTCGCATTCTTTGCCGTCATTCTGCCCACTCTTCTACCCGCCCCGCTGCGCATCGAGCTCTTCTTCCATTCGGACGGCGTCGAGCGCAGCCTTAGAGTATATGTTGAGGTGTTTCTTTATTTTCTTGTCAGTCGTATTGCGATTGCCTAGACTCTTTTCCACCAGACCCCTTCACACACACACACACACACCCGCACGGCTACTCACCGCGGTATCAGTGTGGTTGTTGTCTTGTCATAGACACGCCCTGTACGCGGTGGTTGTTCACACGGCCGTGCATGTTTGCGTGTTTTTGATGAGCTTGTGATTTTCATAAAGTAGATTTCCTTGAGTTCCCACGTTCCTTCGTGTTTTTGCCGGCCTGTATGCGTCGTCATACGATCACCGCTGACGTGATTGTTTGTGTGTTTCGTGTATGTCCAGAAATACTGAAGGAGGTCGAAGGGGGCACTGCCAATGGCGTGTTGTCACTGCGAGGGCGTTTTCTCCTGACTTTGCCCTTGTCATGCAAGCGAGTCTCTGCGAGTGGACTACTACCACTCGCTTAAGCAGCCTTTGTCCAAACACGCCAACACTACTCATGTCTCAGTACTTCACTTGACGTACTCCACAGTGGACCCCCCCCACACACACACACACGCATTACGCTGTACTCGTCGTAAGTCTTCCATGGCATCCTCGCAAGATTAATGTTTTACTCTTCTCTGCACGTAGTGGTGCCCGTGAACGAGATACCCCGCGCCTTTCAGGTATGTGGGAAGGATGCGAAGCGGCATTTAACTGTTTAGGGTCGATGCTATGATGATGGAGTCACGCAGAACCATAAAAGAGGAAAGAATGCTCTCGGCCGCTAGGAGATCTTGAAAGCCGCCTCCGCTGGTGGAGAGGTATGTAAGCTCATGTTGTTGGCTATGCGGTGCTGCACTGAGATATTCCGCTGCTCTCGGTGCCTTACCCCTCTCCTCGTCTACACTTTTCACCTCTGCCATGCCACTTCCCCCACGCCTGCACGCATACTCGCAACAACGTGCACGCCTCACATGTCACCGTCTCTCTCCGACACTCCGTACGGTGGTTATATAGTGAACTTCGGGAGCTTTTCTTCTCCGTTTCCTCGCGTTGTGTCTCGTAAGGCGCTCGACAGTGTGGCTTGCACGCGCCTTCGCAAGAATTATGTCAGCCGATCAAAAGACGAAGGTTAAGGCAACTCTCCAGGATGCGGAGGAGCCAGTATCGGAGCAGATAGGAGGGCAGGTGCCCATTGTCAAGCTGTTTCGCTATCGCCCCCCTGGCGAGTGGTTCGCCGTTATTGTGGGTAGCACTGCGGCCTTCTGCTCCGGCGGTGTCTCGCCGCTTTTTATGTACTTCTTTGGGCGCATGACGAACAATGCATACAATGACGAAATGGCACCGCAGCTGACACGCAACTATGCAATGTTGATGGCGTGCGTTGGCATCCTCTCGATGGTGCTCGTCTTCATCAAGACTGCGACATACCAGGTAACTGCCACACGCCTGGTCGGCCGCATCAAATGCGCCTACTTCTCTGCTGTCCTCAACCAGGACATCAGCTGGCACGATGGCCGCAAGCCTGGTGAGCTCATTTCTCGTCTGACTGGAGACACACGCGTCGTCCTCAACGGCATCAACGACCGCTTCGCCAGCTCGATTGAGAACCTCGGCACCGGCCTCACCGGCATCACTTTGGCATTCATTGCGAGCTGGGAGCTGACGCTCTTTATAATGGGCTCCTTTCCACTCATTGGAGTGATGGTGTACTTCCTCTCTGCTGCGTCAGCTCGCCACGTGTCGGTGACACGGAAGCAATACGCGAGGGCGAGTGCCATTGCTCAGGAAGTCATGCAGAACATCAAAACAGTGCAGAGTTTCAACCGGGAGATGCACGAGGTGGAGCGCTTCTCAGAAATGGTAGTGGGGTCGCGCAAGGCGGGTATTAAGAAGGACTTTCTCATAGCGATAACGGGCGCTTCCGTGATAGGAGTCATTCTGTGCGACATCGGGCTCGCCTTTCTCCTCGCTGTGTACCTTGTTCGGAGCGGCCGCGCCGACGTCGGCTCCATTGCGGCCACCTTTCTGACGGTGATGAACGGCGCCATGGGTCTCGGACAAGTGTTTCCAGCCCTCATGTCCTTCGTGGAGGCGCGCGCAGCAGCGTACCCCATTTTCACGACCATCGATGAGCAGCCGGCAATTGACCTGAACGGGCCTGGTGAGGAGGCGACATTTCAACGAAGCATTGAGATGAGGGACATCACATTCGCCTACCCGACGCGTCCAGATCAGCTCATTTTCAGAGGCTTAAGTGTCGAGATTCGCAAGGGCCAGAAGGTTGCCTTCTCTGGATCGACAGGGTGCGGCAAGTCGACTCTCATCAGTCTCATTCAGCGCTTTTACGACCCCACAGAGGGTGCTGTCTACGTGGACGGGCACGATCTCCGCGACGTAGACCTTAGGTCGTGGCGCAACCGCATCGGCATCGTTTCGCAAGAGCCGCACTTGTTCTCTGGTTCGGTGCTCGACAACGTCCGTATGGGGCGGCGCAGTGCCACCTTTGAGGAGGTAGTGGCGGCATGCAAGCAGGCCCACATTCACGATACGATACTGACCCTGCCTGATGGCTACGACACCAACGTTGGTGCTCTGGGCAGCCAGTTGAGTGGCGGTCAAAAGCAGCGACTCGCTATCGCCCGTGCCGTCGTGCGTGGTGCCGACATCCTCCTTCTGGATGAGGCGACGAGCGCGCTGGACCGAAAGTCGGAGGTGGAGGTGCAGCGCGCCATAGACCATCTCACGCAGAATAGCAAAATGACGGTGATCACGATCGCACATCGAATGGCCACCATTGCAAAGATGGATTACATCTACTTCCTCGACGGGTCTCGCGACGGTGGCAGCTCCATTGTTGAGTGCGGCACCTATGAGGAGCTCATCCGCATGAACGGCCGCTTCGCCTCGATGGTGATGATGCAGGACACCGCCATGGGAAACTTGCGCACTGTGGTGCACGACACAAGTTTCTACCTCTATCCAGGCGCTCTCGACGAAAATGCCGGTGATAGCGTGTCGAGTGTCGATAGTTACTGCAGCGATAACTCGTGGGACTCGAACAGCAATGGCTTCTACGAAGAGGACGACCGGTGGAGTCAGTATTCCAACGTCGACGATGTCCCCTTCGAGCACCGAACTGATTGGGAAGAGCGGAAGACGAGCGTGTCGATGTGGCGGATTATGAAAATGACGAAGAGTCGCTGGTGGGCGATTGTACTGGGTTTGCTAGGCTCCATCATCACGGCCATTGTCTTCCCTTGCGTCGGCCTCACGATCTCTCAGCTGATCAACAGTCTCGGTAACTACCGCCAGACGCAGGACAAGAAGCACATGGAGAAACAAGCAGCCCTGTACGCGATTCTGCTCATTCTTTTAGGCGCTGTCTACTTCCTGGGGGCTGTGCTCACGGGTTTCTATGGCTACGTCGGCGAGTACCTCACCTGTGAGCTGCGCTCGCTGCTGTTCCAGCGGATTCTTCGACAGGACCAAACCTTCTTTGACATGCCCCGTCGAGACCCCGGGGGACTGACGACCCTTCTCTCTGGCGACTGCGAGGCAGTACATCAGCTGTACGGCCCTACCCTCGGTTCCCGTCTCAGGTCTGTCTGCGCACTCGCCGGCGGCATTATAATTGGCATTTTCATGCAGTGGAAGGTAGCGCTCGTGTGCCTGGCCACGATGCCGCTGTTTGTTGGCAGCATCGTTGCGCAGCAAATCTTCTTTGCTGACTCAGAAAAGGTTCGCGAGAGTGGCATCGACACGGTAGTGAACGAAGCCCTTGGCTCTATACGCACCGTTGCCTCCTTCAACATCCAGAATTGGGTGATCAAGAGATACAAGCGGATCATCAACATCGCGGAGCAGACTGCCGAGCGCCGCATCGTTCTCATTAGTACTCTCACCGGTGTGACAGAGATCACACTGATGGGATCGATGGCTCTCTCGTTTTGGTATGGCGGAACCCTCATTGAGAAGAACGAGACGCACTTCAGCAACGTGTTGGTTGCTGCAATGGCCATCACTATGGGTTCGACACTGGCGGGTGGGGAGGCCGGCAGCTTTGCGACGAAGCTGCGCGATGCGCGAGACTCGTCGAACCGTGTCTTCACCGTTATTGACCGTGTGCCGGCGGTGGACAGTTATGAGTACGGCAAGGTGAACTTCGAGGGGCAGGTGGGTATCGCATTCCACAACATTATCTTCGCGTACCCGGCGCGTGAGGGGGCGAAGGTGCTGAACAACGTCTCTCTCAACTTTCAGGCAGGCTCGTCGAACGGCCTGATGGGGCAGACGGGTTGTGGCAAGTCCACTATTGTGCAAATTCTGGCTCGGTTCTATCCTATCTCGTCAGGCACGGTACTCATCAATGGCCAAGATCTCAGCTTTCTTGACCTCGTCACGTGGCGCGACCAGCTCAGCATTGTACTGCAGGAGCCCTCCCTATTCAGCGGCACCATCCGTGACAATATCAAGTACTCGTTGCCCGATGCCACGGAGGAGGAGGTCATTGAGGCAGCAAAGACCGCTTGCATCCATGACGACATCATGGCGATGGACAACGGCTACGACACGGAGGTGGGCTACCGGGGCCAGCAGCTCAGCGGCGGACAGAAACAACGCGTGGCCATCGCCAGAGGCGTTATTCGCTGCCCAAAGCTGTTGCTGCTCGATGAGGCGACCAGTGCCCTCGATAGCATAACAGAAATGCGAGTGCAGCGCAACTTAGACTTGTTTCAGCGGCGCTTCAATGTTACCACGATCACCATCGCCCATCGCCTCACGACCATCCGCCATAGTGACCAGATTGTGCTTTTGGACAGTGGCAAGATTATTGAGCGTGGCACGCACGAGCAACTCCTGGAACTGGGGGGTGAGTATAAATCTCGATGGGAGCTGTCCCATGCTTGAGGAAAACGAGCAGGTTGTGCCCTCCTAGCGAATGATGCCGTCTCTTTCCGTTGCTGCTCACTGGGACAGTCCCACGCCACTGATCGTATTGTTTTACTCGGTGATACGTGTGTTTGCTGTCCTTTTTGGTCTACGCGCATGGATGCGTGTCTGGGTGTGTTATTCGTTGTCTCTCGCCGTCGTTCAGCTACCTACTTCCTTTACTCCTTGCCATGCTTGCTCATTCTTGCACGTGCCGTTGTCCTCTGTGTCGTTGTGTCTTTTTGCTCCTCCTTGAGGGACAGGAGGAGGGGCACCATCTCCTACCGTGGGACTTTGTGCACGCGCTACAACGACGGCAATGGGTACGAAGGGCAAGAACAGTTGCTTGTCTTTGGCTCTTCTTCTCGGTTTGTTTGGCAGATGTCTCCTGCGCGTGTGTGCAACCCGGCCCCATCTCTAGCACTCTCTTGACTCCCTCTTGGTTTCTCTGTTGTTGTCTGCAGACCCATTCGCCAATCGCCTGTCATTTTGTTTGCCTTTCGGCTACTTTGTAGGTAGTGGGCCTTGCGGCTGCGGGGTTTGCCTCAGTGATCGCTTCGCTGTGTCCTTCTTCTCGTGTGCATAGACTGTGTTATGTGTTTATCCGTTGTGGTACTCATTTTTTGCTATCGCCTTTCTCACCACTGGTGGGCAGGAGCTCCTCTGTTTCTCTACCCTCTCTCTTCGGTTGACCGTTTTCCCTTCTACTGCTTCCTTTGTATTTCTCGTGTATCTTTCCTGCACTTTGTCCTACCCATGCTTCTCATTATCCTCCTGTCTCTCCACTGGCAGCTTTGCCCGCTGTCTTCACGGCAGACACGCCAGCAAGAGTACCAGCTGAACGGATGTCCAACGATGCGACTCTCCACTAGGGCAGAGTGCATTCACACCAGCGTCCCTACGCACGGGCGTGCTGTAGCGCTTCCCGACAACGGCACTTACACCTTTTTCCATCCCCTGCATGCGTGTCACTCGTCCCGGCGCTGCACCGTACCGTTTCCTTGTGCCTGTGAAGTGTTTACCGAGTGTCTATTTTCCCAGAGGCGCGTGCGTGGGAAGGAACGAGGAAAAACCTCTCTTTACTTGCTCTGCATTAGTTCGCCTCGCGCGTCCACGTAGGCAAAAATGCTTCGGAGGATTAGGGGGTATGTGTTTGCGTTTACTTACTCGAGCACCCTTGCCTCAGTGTCGGCGTGCATGCATTTGCGGATGTAGGTGCCACGGGGATATAGAGACATTTCTGTTTTCACGCCTCACCACAGGCCGTTACAAGAATTAGCACGTATGCTATTCTTCGTCATCCTACTACTCGATCACTCTCTCTTCCGCCCTCCCTCACCACGGCCACAAAAATTCCTTATCTTGATTTAACTTTTCAAGTGACTTGTCGTGGGCTGTGTTGAAGACCGCCGCTCTCGACTCTATGCGCCCCCACGTTTTTGTGTGGCGTCTCTCTCCTTTTCATGCCAGCGCATGTCTCTGACCTGCGGGGTCCACATCCTGCATCGTCACCCTTGCAGACTCGCCGGCGTATGTGCACAACCTGTTACCTCTCTTCAACATTTTTTGTTGTTCGGCTCGTCTTAACACCGCTCCTCGCGGTGCTCATGTCCTCCCGCTCGAGTTCGCTACGGAGGGCACCCCACAGATTGGTCTGTGTGTACTTTATGTCGCTTTTACCATCTCCAGCTCTGTTCATTTAAAAGTGGATAAAATTACTCTGATAGGGAGGTGCGGTGCAGCAACCATAGAGCGATGTCATCTCTCAACGAGCGTCAGCGCGGGATAGGACACCTTCTGTTTTGGAGTGCATTCTGTTGTGGTCTACGCATCTCAGTCACACGAGGCTCTGGGGCTCTCTATCACCTCCTTTTGAACCACTGGATGGTGTTCTGATCGCTTTCAGTTTGCGTTCGCGTTTTGTTTTGAAAGGCAGTGACAAGACCGCAAGGAGGGAGGGGTAGTGAAAATAGGTTATGCTGATGCTGAAGGGGTTCCAGTACTCCCTACCAGTCCCCTTCCGTGCTGCGCCCACCATTTGTTTCTGTTGTTCCTCACCTTCCGTTCTCCCCTAAGAAGCTCTGGCGAATGGCGGGCACCACGGCGCGCGGCAACCCAGGCCCCGGCGCCTCTCCGCAACCTATGCGGGGGGGGGGCCGGGCTGCCCTCGCCCACTGCCGGGCCGCTCCCCGGGGTGGAAGGGCCGCGAGCCTGCGGCGCGGGGGTGTTCGGCTTGGCCTGGGGCGGAGGCGGTGCTGCGGCAACTGGGCCGGCGCGAAAATTCACCGACAGCCAGATCCTTTTGTAGGAAGCAGCCATTCGGCATTTCATCGATGGCCCTCCGGGGTGCACGTGTGATGCGAGGCCCACTGGCGATGCGCGCGGGCCTCATCCTCCGACTTTGGTGAAGCGCATGAGCGAAGCCATTCGAGGCAAGTGGGGGCTCATCGCCTGAGAACTGCGTGCGCCAATGATGGAAGGGTTTTTAATGTTTTGCACTCTCAAGAGGGAAGGCTAGAGAGATGCAGAGAAAACGCTTCGCTATGCCTGGAGTGGAAACCCTTCAAGTGCTTCACACCGTTGCAGTGTGGAAAGGCACTGAAGCGTCTGCTGTAACGCAAGGTTCCTTTCACAGATCAATGCCTGCAAGGATGTCGGGGTAGCCACGTGCAGGGAGACGGCGCCCACGAGGCTCATGTCACCAGAAAACCTGCGGATGATGGTGGAAAGCACTTCAAAGTGGCAGGACAAGGTGGTTTGGCAGCTGACAGGGACAGTGGCCAGTCGACGGGCAGAGGCCAGTGGGATCACAGCGAACAATTTCAATTCCCTGACAAACGGCGATGTGATTCCGGATTGGACCACCATGCGGAGGGGTCATCGGGGGTGAATCTTCACCTCTCCAGAAGTTGCTTTTTAGGTGAAGGCCTGGCTGGCTGTCGAATTGCGGGGGCAGAAGGGGGCACCGGGACCACCGACTCCGCTAACAGCGCGGAGCAGGGTCGCGCCATGCAACTCCTGCGGCAGTGCCGTTGCAGCGCCCATTCAATCAAGTCAGGGGGAGGGTGCTGGTGCGCAGCAAAAGTTCTCGACGCACACGGGATTGCGACTCACCAACGATGGGGCTTCTGACGAAGCAAAAAGAGGCACCCAGACATCCCGGAAACGTCGGTACGGCGTACGTATGCGAGAGGGCACGGTGCTGGCCACATGACCTGCACCAATTGGCGGCGACGATGTACATCCGTCAAGGCAGGATGCATGTGTATTTTTGGGAAGCAACGGCGCGAAGAGATTTCCTTGTTGGCTACGCAAAGCTCCCTCACGCGTGCGGTAGCGGAGGGAGGGACATCCCGTGAAGAGGAACAGAAATTCCCTTTCCAAAGAGTGGGTGCATCACCCCTTTGGATCTGGACATAGTGTGTGCGCGCATTGCGACCTGGCAGGCGGAGACAGTTTCTGTCGTTATGGGAATCACTCGGGCAGAATGTGGAACCGACAGCCGAGGAGCCACCGCGAACCCCGTTCACCAGGGGAGACACGGTCATCCTGTGAAAGGCAGGTTCTTTTGCGTTCGCGTCCGCAGAGAAGACCTGGGGACGGGTAGTGGACGCCTCCGTGGTAGAGGAAAAGCCGTCGGGCTGGGGGCGACGGTGGATAGCGTGGCCAAGGACCAAGAGGGAGTCAGAGGACTATGAAGCGCAGGTACCACCGAGACATGCTACACGGTACCTTACGGCGGTTTGGCGTAGAAGCCTCAGTTACCCCGATTCGAAGGACGACTTTTACCGGGTCCCTTTACCCGAGAAGGTGTGTGTGTGTGTGGAGCTTAGGTGCTACCAACAAGACCGTATTTTAGTGGAGCGTTTGCGCTTGACTATGGGTTACAGAGCAAGTTCAGAAGTCATGAGCTTCTTGGCGTCGTCGTTGGCAGGGCAGCTGGAGGTGGTCCGGCGTGAGCTAGCTGTAGCACCCACGATCCGTGATGATGTTGGGATGGATAGCATTCACTTCTCAGGTGACAGGGGGTGACTTGGTGTGACATGGGAAGAAGACTTGAGAGGTGGTGCGAAAGGCCAATGTCGTATGGGGCGCAAACCAGGTAAATGTACGCCCTTATTAGTTTGCCGTGTTTCCTTTCACCGCTAGGCGATGGAAATGAGGGGGATAGCTCACATGCATGTTCGCTCTACACCGCCCTTTGAGCCACATGTCCATTAGCGATATGGACGTTTTTCGATCATCAGTCATCTCTGGCGTCCCCGTGTCAGGCTCCTTGCTTGTTCTGCTTTACTTGCTGTTCAGGGTTGCTCGTAGGCGTTGGAGCACGCTAATGAGAAACGTGAAACTGCGTTCTGATGGAGTGGAGCCTTTCGGGAGTGTCTTTTAGGCAGGCTGCAGACTTACTGGATCTCGTAAAGGGAAACGCGTCACGTTTCGTGTTCGGCAAGAGGGAGGGATGGTTCAATGGCGACTATGGTTACGGATGCACCCTTGTCTTGCTGAGAAGCCACTTTTCCTTCTGAAAGTGGTGTGCTTTGCCTCACTGGTAACCCATGTGTTACTACGCTAAACATGGATTATGGAGGCTGAAACGTGGACTGTAGGAGTAGGTTTTCGGGCCCTTGCTGTGCACATCCCAGCGCATTTACTTGTTTCGATTGACACCACATGCGCTTTGGAATCCATCGGGAAAGGCCTCCTGCGGTATGGAAAAGGGTGGCAAGGGGGATTGCACGTCTTGCTAGCTTCCTGCGTTTCTTGACCATTTTCATCACAGATGACTACATAAGCTCAGAGCATAATCTTGCGGACGAGCCACCTCGTTGCTTGCTACTAACCATGTGGGGTTTAGCACAGGTGTACTAGCGATGGGGAGACGGGCTTCTTGGGTAGCGGCCACAAGGGGTACGTAGGTCTACCTGTTTGAGTGAAGTCCTATCGAGAGTGCAAGCGGGGCGAGACCAGATCGGTATGATTATCCATGGCAATAGGAGAGTCGCATTTTAGGAGAACTTGGCAACGTTTATGGGAGCGCACCATACCAATTTTTAGACAGCGATTCTTCCTCTGTTTACTCTCTCGATGTATTTCCGTCTTGGTTTTCCAGTCATTTTTCTGCTGGGCTCCAAGCCAGACGTTGCATACGGCGGCCGAAAGGTATCTTGTTGAGTCTTGACAATTTATTCCCCACCACCTCCTCATTTGATTCATCCAGAGTTGCTTGTTTTGGGGGAGGGTGAGTGAATGGGTGACAGCATATACGGCCCTTCTAGGCACTGCTACCATATAGGGACGTTGTCGGTGCGCAGCCACACGTATCTCAGGCTGCCCGGCAGCAGCGGTGCAGTGAAGTGCATCCTTGTAGGTGTGATTATTGGTACTGACGATAGCAGACATTAGTACCTCGTACTCTCCCTCTCTCTGTGCAACAGCTTCTCTATACTTGCCGCTCTTCCTTGGTAGCTCTTCTGCTTCTTCTCTCTTTTTTTTTGCCTTCTTTCACATATCTTTATTCGTTTGATCGTCGCTGCGGATGCTCGTGTACGAGTAATACGCGTTGTTTATCATCGCTTTTTCCGAGTGTTCTCTTTTTTCTCCTTTGCGCTTGGTGGTTCTAGGGGACATGTGCACAGAGCTGCGTCACGCTGCCACCATTGATGCTGCGGCGAACACGCACGCACACACACAGATGGATCTGCTCATTTTTAGATTGTGCCTCTCCAGATTCCCTCACACGTTATGTGGATAGCAGCGTACCTGGGCGGTCGCTATATTAGGAGAGCCTCTCTTTATTTTGTCCCCTTTGCTGGTATTCTAGGCATGGTAGGTGTGTTTTTGTGCAGCGCTTGTATTGTCTGCGTGTATGTCTTCTGCTCTTGTTTATTACGGATGCGCGCTCTGCTCGCTCTTCCTTACGTGGGGCTATGGAATGCTCCTCTCTCACAGACGTTTCAACGAATCCCCATCTTGTCCTTTGAGACAGTGACTGTAGGAGATGGGCTGATTCTGCGTCAGTGTGCGACGCGACCTATGAGCTGATAAGCACGAGCACAGCAACAAACCAGAGACCCATTGTGCGACTGCTATGCGCAGCCATAGGAAGCCTCTCTGTGGCTCTTCGGATGGGCATGCGTTGTGTGTTTCGCAAGCCTCACAAGAAAGCTGTACCGACATCTGTAGGGGTGGTGAGAGCACACTATTCAGTCAGTGCGTTTCCACTTCACCACCACCTAGCAACCGAGTCGCGACAGTATTCCACACTCCTCTTTACCTTCTTCTTTTTTACGCATACCAGGAGAGGCAAGGTGGTGGTGGTGGGGGAGTGATTGGAAAAAGCTGACGCTGCTCTTGATGGCTGCTCTTGTCTCGACCCACAAACTTGGCAAGTCGCGTCATCGCTTGGCCGCCTCGCCTGGGTGTCATCTCAAAAGGCGCAGATCTATGTGTGTGCCAGTTTTGTTTCTGAGGATCTTGCTTCCCAACATCGCAATCTCCAATGCACGCACTTGCTCTGTCTCTCTCTCTCTCTGGTACTCATCCTCTTTTGACTGTGTTCGTCTCGTTTTCTTCTCTTTTGTCTTCTCCGAGCTACTCTCGTTTTGCGGTCTGTTACGTTCGCATTTTCTTCTTCAAGCCTCCCACTGCGCTCCTCTAGGCTCTCGTCGGCAGTGCTGCTTGTCGCGTGTAACGCACATCTCTGTTACAGTGGCACTCTGGAAATTCACAAACACACACGCTTGGCGCGCTCCGCCTTTCAAAGAGAAACGAGGAATTGAAAGCGAAGATGATCGCTGAGTGCTTCTACCTGGTGGCTCTTGTCACCACCGCCATGACCATCACAATGTCGAACGTGACCGTCTACCCGGAGGGCATCAGCGCAACCGTAGACGGCACACCTATCATCGTCCACAACATTTCCCCAGATTGGATTCAAACTTCATCGATAAGCATCACCTCCACAACGGAGGAGTTCACCGTCGCTGTGATGGATCCAATTCGAGCTCACGCGAGGGCGGCTGTCACAATTGGCGATTCTCCCACCGCTGTCAATGCAGACGTCAATGTTTCCATCTACGGAGGCTTTAACATCTCCAAGACCCCTCATGACGACGGCTGCCGCCCCAAATCCTTCGTAATGGACTTCTGCAGGATGTATATGGAGGTCAGTGGCACAGTGGACACCATCGGCAAGCTACCGGGTGGCGCGCAGAGCATCTGCGACGTCGTCAGCCAGGTCGCTGATGATCTCATTGCCCCTGCCCCATTTATTGAGTACCCGCCTGTTATGGAGGGCGCATCGGATATCGCGAAGTCGACCTACCTCTTGAAGTACCGTTTGGTGAACATCCTCTCAGAGAACACAGGGCTGCCTGTGGAGGCGCACTTCGTGCGCAAGAATGTGTTGCGGGTTGCGGTCGGCTCATTCCTCCGCACCAGCATTCTCTTTGACTCCTCCTACGACTACGACGTCGAGGTGCTGGATGCTATGGGGGTAATGTCACAGTGGGCCAAGAAAAAGCTCAACATTTCCGTCGACCCCAGGAACAGCACGACGCTAAAGATCCCGTTCCACGGCGGTGCTGTCACGATCCCGACGCTGCGCAGCATTGTCCACCAGGCGATCAAGGAGAATGCGTTGGCGACGCTGCGCACACGTGTGCCGCGCGGTGCTTCATTGTCCTACGATGTTGTCATCCACGACTTTCAGTGCACCCTTTTCAACACGGTTTGCTCCCTTCCTGTGTCGAACGGCTTGCAGGTGATCAACTCTCGGTTCACGGGAATGGGTGACCTCGGCACCATCCTGGATAACACAGTCAGTGCTTCGATGGACATTCTTCTGACCAACATCACAACAGTCGCATTGAAGGTGGTGGGCAGCACTTTTGGCCAGCGCATCTATCTGCCCGTGTTCTGAGGGGCCTCATCGCCCTTTCCACGATGCGGCTAAACGGTGTGTGGCTAGGTCGTTGTGAACGAAGCACAAGGCAGGTACCTGCCAAGGGTACTCATCCACTCCGCCAGGTGGAACAGGAAATGCCTGCTTACTCCATAACCATCTACACACTCGCACCCGCTTTGTGGTCCCATCCGCTGTTATTGTGCATATCTCTGTGAGTCTTATTCTCCATCTTCTTCACTTTTCTCTTCGCCACTGCAGTCCTCTGCATTTTTTATTTTTTATTTTTATCTTTTTTTTTGTTGTCCTCGTCTTTTTCTGAGACGTTTTTCACCCCCTCTTCTCTCACGTGCATGTGTGCCTGCGTCTGTGTCTGTGTCTGTGTGTACACGACGCTATGCGTATGGTGTGCCAAATGCTGAAGCCTGACGACTGCGCCTCTCTCTCAGTGCATGGGGCATGCACCCATACGCGTACAATGCACAAGTACCTCCATCTCATCTCCCATCCACCACACAAGATCTCTCATAGTCCCTTGTTTTGTGCTGAGTTCCCCACACTCACTCCTTCCAGTTCCTCACGTACGGTTCTGACGACCCTGTGCGGCACAGCACCTCCATCCGTAACTGCCAAGAAGAGTGATTGTGCATACTCCTTTCTTCCGTTTTGCTTTCCTCGTTTACGTGAAGGGCGGCTTACATGTGACTCTTTGCCTACGTGCGCGTGTGTAGGCAGAGGCGTCTGCCTTTGCCGCTGCTCTTCTTGTCCCACTTTTCTTTTTGTCCAGCTACATCTATGGCTGTTCCCCTCCTCGAATGCTATGTGAATCAGTGGCCCCTTTCCCCGTTTTCCGAGGTACCACCCAGCAGCAAGGGCAGACGGTACGTACCTGCGCAGGTGTTTGCGCAGTGCCTTTTGTACTGTCGCACCACAATGCTACCTGCATCGCGGCTGCCACTTTCCTGATATGCATTTGGGTTCTTTCACCACGAACGAGTTTACTTCTTGGTATATTTTGTTTTGTGGTGGTGTTTTCTTTCCCACCAACTCGCTTCCATCATTCCCCTCCTGTCGTCCTTACTCCAATGTTATTCACGACAACCCAACCCACGCTCGCCGGCGCATGTGGGGCTTTGCAGGGCCCTTCTCATCTTAGGAAGGCATCTTGCGTGTTTGCCTGTGTCTTAGACCGCACCGATCTCGGCTCTCTGTGCCTCATCACAGTGTCGACACGTTGCTGAAAGTTCTCTTATTGGTTGCTCTCTCCGACTGCACTTCTGAGACACAGTGGCGTAGAGCAGCTAATGGGGGTTCTGCGGTGCGCATAAGGTGCGCGGGATGAACCGATCGTGTCGCGTACTGCGGTGAGTTGGAATCAACCGCCATATACGTTCTTTCCTGTTTGCTTCGTCCCCGATATCCTCTTATATATCTATCCTATACACCACAAGTCTGCCGAGCGCGCACTGTGTGCTTGTGGGATTCTCTGAGGCACACCTCGCTGCAGTTGTGGAGGTGTGCACCCTCTTTACTTTCCGCTTGTGTGAAAGAGGCTGGTTCATTGACGAGGGGAGCACAGATCTCTCGCGCTCACGCTGACGGTCCGTAGACATGATCTCTTTTCACGACCCTTCAACCCCCCCTCCTGCACTATTATCCATCTCCCCTCTCGCTTCTCTGGCCTTTCCCTTCTTTGCTTCTCCCTCCCCTTATTCACATCTCCATCCTCCCGTGAGTTTTTTTCTGTCGTCGAAAGTCTGAAGCGGTGCTGCCGCCGCCCTCCTCCCGCTCGCCCCCGGAGGGGTATCCAACTGCACAATGGACCTTCTTCTTTGCGCCGGTGCATCAGCTGCCTTCATCAGCACCTTTTACGTGTGGCCTCGTGAGCGCCGCTTTATCTCTTCGAGCATAAACTCGCTTGGCGGTGCTTCCCTCGACCCCACCGTCTATGTTGACCGCAACAGCGATGAAGCGATTCGCAGACGCACCATCTCATTGGGCTTTTCCTGTGTTGTGAGTGGCGTCTACCTTGCATTTGGTACGGCTTCGTCGTTCGCCCTGGAGCGACAGAGTACTTGGCTGCGGCCGGTCATTCGTTCTTTGTTGTCGACAGTGTTGCTGTTTGCAGGGCCAATTGCCGAGATGTGTTATCTCAGGACCTTCGAGGCGCCAGACCGTGCATTACAGCTCTGGCGAAACTACGTGATTTGCCCGATGGGCGAAGAGCTCTTTTACCGCGGCGTTCTCTTCTCGCTTCTGCACCGCCGTTCCTCCGCGGTTCGCATTGGAGTCTCTGCCTTTCTTTTTGCGCTTTCCCACATACACCATCTGGTGTCCATGGCAAGCGACGAGTACAGAAGATGCGAGGACAACGAGGCCGATGGGAAAGACCTCGACGGCAGAGAGCGTGCGTGCTGGCGTTCAGCTGGGCGCACCATCTGCGGCGTGTTCGTCTTCACCACCCTTTTTGGTCTCCTGGGCGGGTACTATTATGAGCATGTCTGTGAGGGTAGCATTATCGCTATCGCTGCATCCCACGCCCTGTGCAACATCATTGGCCCTCCCGAGCTAACAGTGCTGCGGGGCAGCCAGTTCACTGCATCTGAAAAGGCGGCTAGCGCAACCCTCTACGTCGCTGGTGTCGTAGGGTGGGCTTGGACGCTATTGCTCCACTGAGTCTCTTTGCTCAGTACACCAGCAACAAACGTGCTGTCCTGATGGTCACATATTTGCTTTTCACCATGGCTGACTAGTGCAATAGAGTATCGAGGCTACAAGTGTGTTTGCCCGTCTGTGTGTCGCTTCGCTGGCATCGCCCTCTGCGTGTGCAGCTTGCCTGTAACGCTCTTCTCTGCAAGCTGTCAGCAACCATGAGGCTTCTCCGTCGTTCATAATGGCACCCGCAGAACTCATCTTGTTTGATTCATTGTCTTTCTGTCAATCTTTGGAAAATACGCAGCTACAGGATCCTCCTTCATTCTGCATGAAGATACATTCACAAACACGTCCTACACTACCGCTCCCCTTTCCTGGACTTCATTTTCGAGTGTCATCTCATCTAGCGCAGAGCTAGGCTGACCGGCACCATGACCTCCTTTGCGCCCACAGTGAAGGTCTGCGAGAACCTGTCGCAGATCAGTTTCGCCGCGCGCGAGGTCATTCTCGCCGCGATCGATGCGCGAGTAGACAAGTCTGTGCCCGTCGTGCTGGCACTGTCTGGAGGTTCCACTCCTAAGCGGTTGTACGAGGAGCTCCACGAAAAGGACCTGGCGCTGCTGCAGCGACACGCCGTGCAGTTCATCCTTGGTGATGAGCGCCTTCTTTCGGAAGACGACGAGCAGAGCAACTTTTCCATGGCTACAAAGGCACTGCTGCGTGATGTGCCAAGCAGTGATGTCATCTCAATTGACCGCCGCGCCGCGCTGGCCACCTCGAAGATGAGAAGCGCGGCCTTGACGGCGCGTGGGCAGTCGCACAGGATTACGAGGTGAAGCTGCTGAATTGCTTGCCATGCAAGCAAATAAGCGGTACGGCGAAGTCTGTTCCTGTGGTGGATATTGTACTTCTCGGATTCGGCTCTGATGGCCACACTGCCTCCATTTTTCCAGACTCTGTGGCGGCCACGGACGAAGAACACGTTGTCTCGGTCAGCTTCCCCAGCCCAGCCATGAGCCCCAAGGTCTGGCGTGTCACTCTCTCCAAGACTGTGATTCAGCACGCGAAGCATGTGGTCGTACTCGCCGCCGGCAAGGATAAGAACTGGGTCGTTCGCGGTGTGCTCTCTGAGTCCCCGACCGATCCTTTGCCCGTCTCGCGGTTTTTGAGAGACTGCCGCGGGTCGGTGACGCTGCTTCTTGACCCCGAAGCGGGCGAGGGCGTCTCTGCGTAGCCCTACAAGCAGTGGTCTGCAGTTTATACGCACAGCGCTGTCGCTCTCCTTCACCTTTTTCACCACCACATCGTAGCACAGGTGTGCCCCATCGGCTGGATAGCGCGTACATAGCCTCATTTCTCTGTGTGCGACTTCCCTCACTTGCCCTTGGTTGCCGAGTGGGAGGGGTGGGGGAGCTCTACGGGAGGCGCAGAGAAAAGAGAACACTCACCCACAGACGCACTCTGGGCGTGCGGTGCGTCACAAAACGCACGCGAACGTGCCACTTCGCGCATGATGCACTGGTAAGCGTGGTACAATGTGCGCGTGCGTCTTCCTCACCGAAATTCACGCGCACCACCGCAGTCCAGTCCCTTCGTAGTGGCCCAAGCAGCGCAACTTAGTCACCCTTTATCCATCACTTTTGTCTTCCTCGCTTCTTCTTTTGTACACTCGCATCGATTTTATCCGACCCGTGCACACGTCGCTCACCATCGTTCTGTGTGGTCGTGCATGCTACAACTCACTTGGTGCGTGACGCCGTGTACGGCTGCATTTTGGGGGAAATCCTCGTAGTACTTCTCATTGGCGACCGTTTCTCACGGTACCGGAACAGCACGCAGGAGCTACCACAAAAATACATCCTCGACAACAGGGGCGGAAACAGCAGAGAAGTGCCCCCTCCTTCTCCTCCTCTCCACTCATCGTTACGAATGGCGGAGGTTTTGAAGTTGGTGAAGCGTATCGTGGTAAAGGTAGGCTCCTCAATCCTCGTGGAGAACCAGGAAATCGCCTCGCACCGCATTGAGGCGCTATGCGGATTTATAGCAGAGCTGCAGGCCAGGTATGAGGTTATCCTTGTCACCTCCGGCGCAGTCGCCGCGGGTTACACAAAGAAGGAGATGGACAAGTCATTTGTGCCCAATAAGCAGGCACTCGCATCGATGGGGCAGCCGCTACTCATGCACATGTACTACACCGAGTTTCAAAAGCACGGTATCCTGTGCGCGCAGATGCTCCTTGCTGCCTATGACCTTGACTCGCGCAAGCGAACCATCAACGCCCACAACACCATCGAGGTGCTCCTCAGCCACAAGGTGATCCCCATTATCAACGAAAACGACGCAACGGCGCTTCACGAGCTGGTCTTTGGCGACAACGACCGTCTTTCTGCCCTTGTCGCGCACCACTTCAAGGCGGATCTTCTTGTCATTCTTAGCGATATCGACGGCTACTACACAGCGAATCCGCGGACCTGCACAGATGCTAAGATCCGCAAAGTTGTCCATGAGATCGACCCTGGCGAGCTGGTGCCGAGGCAACCCGAACAATCGATTCGCGACGGGGGGCATTGTGACAAAGCTCCAGGCTGCTCAGTTCCTCCTGGAGAAGGGCGGGAAGATGTACCTCGCGAGCGGCTTTCAATTGGAGACGGTGCGCGACTTCCTTATTGGCGGACACCATGAGTTGGGCACGCTGTTTTATCCGCGAGTCCTCCCCTCTTGAGGCAATCGGGGCGATCACACAGACGCACCACAAGATACAGAGAGCCAACGAGAAAAAAGTAAAGCTGGCGATCCCTCCTATCCCTGCATGTCTGTGATTCGGACGCACAGTAGAGTCGGCAAGAACCACTCATTCTTTTAGTCTGCTCCTTACCCACATGTGATTTTTATCGACAGTATTCCTCCTACCTCGATGGGCGGGGGGAAGCAAACGAATCGTAGCACACATTCTTCTGCTTCCTACCCCCATCGAAACAAGTTCCAACTGGTTTCCAAGCATACACCCCCTGTACACGTTTCGCCTCGCTTTATTATTCGCACCTTCCTAGCATCTTTCAATGGCATAGCGAAGACGCCAATGTAGTACCCCCAGAAGGGAGCCACAGCGCATCCTCTACGGCAAGAGCGCAAGGTAGACCTCTAGTAGTCTTTGCAAGCCGCAGCTGATGGAGCAGTGCCTCAGACGTTGCCTCAAGTCTGAACTTCAACATCAAGGTGTGTCAACTGGTGTCCATCTACTTGCGTGTCTGGCTGACGCTTCACCGAAAACGAGTACACAGTCCGCGGGCCCACGAAACAGGTATGTGGATGAGCTTATGTCCGTATGCAGCACCCACTTCAGGCTGTTCTGGTTTCTCTTGTGCTGCACCTTTCGTACACTGTCGACTGGCGCCGGTCATGTTCTTTTGCAGATACTTGTACTACTACTACCCCCCTTCTGCTGGATAACTCCATCGTTTCCTTTTCAACTAGTTGCACACAGACACGGCAGGTAGGGTACGTCATCTTGGGACTGCTAACGGCGCAGTTCCCATGTGTTTTTGTGATGCAACGCTCCATGAGTGCCCGTGCACCCAATGCCGATCCTTTAATCACTCCACGCCACTTGAGAGATGATGAGTGAGTCAGTGTATGACGCACCACACCGGAAGATCACTCCTAGTCACCCTCCTCAGACCCTCCCTCGTGCCTGACTATCACCCCTGTTGCCGCCTCTCTACAACGCCCTCGCAGGGGCATTTGGTTCCTTGGAATGCAGGGCCATTCTTTTCTATCCCCACGAATCTCATGAGAGAACAGGACGGACTCTTTCCCCACGACGGGCCACAGGTTACTGAGGAATTCGCGGTTCATCAACTTCTCAACGAGCTGTAGAGTCGCTGCATCTCTGAAACAACCCACGACCACAGTAAGCAATACGGCATGCCATCTACTCGCGAGCATGCGCACCTCCTGAGCGAGCCACTCTCCCACAGACTGCACTACTGTTGCTTGTCCGGGACAATAAAACTCGCGTTGACGCATGCCTCGTCATCTTACTTAATACGCGACGCGGTTGTGTTTACGTGATATACACATGCATCACCTAGAGAGAGTA
>RAIA01000098.1:0-47500 GCA_003664395.1 Leishmania lainsoni
ATGTCCAGTCCAAGAAGTGATCTTGTACGCCACGGAAACAAACACAAGCGCTTGTTGGCAACAGGGTAAGGAAGAGTTGCGAGACGCACGTGCCACATCTCCTTCAAATGACCTGGAACTGCACAAGGAAAAAACCGACGAGAGCGATGATGAAGGTGACACAACAAAGATACAGGAAACAGTTCATGGGGCGCGTCTCCTTTAGGAACTTTTTGAACCGCCGCTCTACGGCGCGGAGCTGCTGGGTATTCTGGTCCATGGTCTGCTCCGATTTATCCAGCATCTCGTTCTGTATGTCAATCTGAGCGCCAATTTGAATGGCTAATTCGTGCAACCGGCCAACGCCCTCCTTAAGGCGACTGAGCCCTGCTTCGATCTTTGCGTCCTGTGCCGCGATGGTCTGCATCTGCTCCTTCGTTGTCTCGTTGTCCTGAAGCCGGCCACCACCAGTAGTGTTGTCTACCAACTCCACATCGCCAGGCCCCAGGGTCTCGCCATTGCCGTTATCCTTTCGCCGCATGCCGAGTAGCTGCTGGCGTAGCTGAGCGCGCTTTCCCAGCTGCATCTCCTCTGCGGTGTTGATTTGCTCCTTACTCCCCTCGATGCGCTGTGCGTTCATGTCCTGGAGGTTCTGCAGTGCGGTGACGCAGTGGTCGTACTGCGAGCGACGCCCCTCGTAGTTGCGCTCAAGTAACTGAACCTTGCTTGCCTTGGGTTTCTTTTTCCGGTTCTCTTTCGCCAGCCGGTGCTCTGCCCCGTCCACTAACTTGCGGAGCTCCACCAGTGTTCCCTCCATCTGTCGTAGGTCTTTGAGAATCTCGTTGGACTGCTGAATGGCCATGTGGTCCTGTCCGTGTTGTCGGAAGCCCTCGTTGCGCTCGTTGATGTTGTTCTTGGTCCGTGTGGCCGCCTGAATAAAGGCATTCGTCAAGTCTTGGAAGGGGTCACCCGAGCTCTCTTGGTTCTCGCGCTCATCACTGGCGCCAGCTTTGGCACGCACGCGGTGAAGACGACGGATGGTGTCGCGCAAGGTAGAGCGCATCAGCCCATCGGTGTTAGGGATGTATTCCATTTTTGTTGTTGTTCCGGCTGGGTGTGCAGTGCTGCGACGGTGATGTGCCGCATGCACGCCAAATTGATACAAATAACGCCAGACAATGCAAATAAGGGCGCCGTGCTAGCGGGTACGTGTGTACTCAATGAAGCGAGCGTGCAGGTCGTGTGAGGCAGAGAGAGAACAGTCGAAGTTTCAAGCTCTCCCGTGCAAAAACAAAAAGAGCATATGGCGGAGAGGCCGTTGATCAACACCGTAAAACGTCGATGCCGACGAGGAACAGCATAGACCGAGAACGACAAAGAAGCGCGAGAGAGATGAGCTCGGATCACAGAAGCTTTTGTCGGAAGCACTGTTACCATTCGTGCAAGCATAGAGGCAGAGGAGAGCCTTTCAAGCGGATCTAATGATTGCGACCTGTAGCACACAGTGGTGCCCTCCTCCGGTCAACGCCGAAGGGGGTGAAAATGGTGCTAGAACGATGAACAGGAATAGCTTACAGCACGCCTGTCCAGCAGCAAAGCCAAGCGTGACACTTATGTAAGCTGAGGGACAGCAAACACGAAAATCAACGTACGCCAAATACGCTACACCAGGCGAGGGAAAACACGAAGCAACAAACAGACAGTTGTGAGCCAGTCACCGTCATATCAAGTTGCTTTCAACGTCTTGTGCATAGCATTGGCTCTCTTTTGTTTTCTTCTGTGTTTTCGCCACAACATCGTCTATTGCGGACCCTCCTGACCGTCGTTTGTGTGTTTTTTTCTTCTTTGGTGTTATTTAGCAAAAAAAAAAGTGACGCAGACACGCAGGCATGCACACAGGCGCACAAACGCAGACGCCTTTGCGCAAAGCGGACTGCTGAGCGAAGCTCGTCGTGACAGGGGTGGGCTTTTGTGAGGAGACGAGCGAAGCATCCTTCACTTTTTTTCCAGGCGCCCTCTCGGAGGGAGACGCAAAAAAGAAGTGAAAGAAAACAGCGGTGCCCGTTATGCTGCGGTCATGCATCCTGGGGCGTGTGTCTGGGTAATGTTGTTGGCCCCAGCAATCCCCGCTTGCTCCATCACCTCTTCTTCTCTCTTTTCCTTGCCAAGACGCAACATGCTTTGAGAAAACGGAAGAGTGGTGCCGCTCGCCATACACCGTCAACGTTCATCAGCCTCCTCTACCACACGCCGCCGCCATTTGTCGGCTGGGAAGCGCGGTTGAAGGGGACGGCAGACTGCTGGCGCAGAGCCGACTCGGGCACCTCACTGGAGCGGAAGCGAACCGGAAACGCATTGCCTGAGGTGCGCTGGTGCGAGAACGGCACCGCGGAAGGGTAAGAATTGTACGGCACCTGTGCCTGGGTGCCCATGAACGGCCGGGAAGCCGGTACACGCTCTGAGTTGTTCCAGTAGTCGAACTGGCTAGCCGAAGGCCAAGCCTGCTGCTGCTGCGGGGGTTGCTGGATGCGCGAGTCGGTGCCAAGAGACCACTGCCGCGTGCCGAGGTTCGCTGTGTCGGGGCGGTATACAGCGTGCTGCTGGGCCGTCGGAGGAGGGGTGGGGGGCTTACCAGCCTGGGCTGAGAACATGTAAAGGCCACGCTGCGTCTCTGCTGTCTGTGTCACACGGGGCGGCAGCTTAACGGAAACGACGCGCTCGATTTCCAGTACGTAGTGCGGCGGAATTACCAGCGCGGCGGGCGCCGGCGGCTCAGGATCGGCTCCACCTCGACCACGGCAGGGGCTTGGACGGTGGTGATTACCACCACCTCCTCCTCCGATGACTCTTCTGGCTGCGCATGGTCGGGTTGCTGCACAGGGTTGGGCTGGGTCTGAGGTGGCTCCGGCGTCTGCACCTGTGACTCCACTCCCTTCTGCGGAGGAGGGGTTGCTTTAGCGCCGCGTCCCTCAGCCGCTGCGTTGGTGCGTTGGCGCACCATATCTGCAAACGACGGGCCACTACCATTCTTCGCCCATGTCGACCCCGACGCAATGTCACCCTTCACATGCACAACTGGTCCATGCGTCTTTTCTTCCGTAGTGGGCTTGCTCCTCTCGGTAGCAACAGCCGCTCCCGCCGGCGGACGGCGCGGACGCTCTTGGCGCTCTGGACGATTACGACGATCGCCACGCTCACCGCCCTCACGGCGCTCCGCATTGTCACGGCTGCGCTGTAGTCGCTCTGCTGGTGCACTACTGGAGTTGGTGGTGGCGGGCTTTAATGAGTTCCGCTCTCTTGGAGCCTGGCGGGCCTCTGCCTTTGGGCCTGCGCTCATTTTCAAGAGAAAAGTAGCACCTGTTCGCTCTTGATCGCTTTTTGCTTGGCTCTCTCGTCCAACGTTGGAAGTAATGCTTCTTGAAAAGAAGTGGAGGTTAGAGAAAAACAGCTAAGAAATATCACGTGTGTTCACTAGCTGGGTGGTTTGTGCGTGTGTGTACCCATCGTGGGGAAGATGTGAGGAAGGGAATGGCGGAAGGAGAAGATGGAAAGAGGGAAAAACGGCCGGGAGACGACCTGAACAGGTGCACGACACCGCGCCCAAGTTGCTCATGAGACCAGGATATGAATTCTGGGATCAGTGAGAAAGATGCCTAGGAACAAGAGACTTGAGTAGATGCACTGTGAAGAGAACAAGTGGAAGATTACGGCGCCTACAGCCCTCATCCCTCTCTACCTTGCAGAGGCGGAAGCATACATCGCAGGCCCCATCAATCCCCAATCTGCACTCTTCAAGCGCAGACACTTCATTTTTCACTTCATGTCCAGTACGGTGTCACACACACTTCATGTTGAGGGAGGGGGGAGGAGAATAATAAAAAACTAAAAGAAAACTTGCATCTATGAGGGGGGGCCGAGCAGGTTGCGTGAAGCACACCGCAGCAAGGAGATCAAAAGGAGGGGTTCCACACCGCAGTCGCTGGCGACAGCATCCGCGGCAGACACCCACCTACCTCCACGACACCCGGCAAACCGGCTTAGCGGGACGCGTTCGACACAGCCTTCGTGCCTTCAGCCATGGCGTGCTTCGCGAGCTCGGCCGGCAGCACAAGGCGCACCGCCGTCTGCACCTCGCGTGCACCCAGCGTGCGCTTCTTGTTCGCGCGAACAATGTACGCAGCCTCCGAGGCAACGCGCTCCAGCAAGTCGGTCACGTACGAGTTCATGATCATCATCGCGCGGTGCGACATCGACATGTGGCTGTTGATCGCCTTCAGCGAGCGGTTCACGTACACATTCCACGAGCGCTTCGGCTTGCGGTGGGACTTGTGCGCGTGGGAAGCCTTGCGGGGAGCGTGGCGGGAGACGGCCATGGTGGTGCGAGGGTGTGAGAAATGTAGAAGCGCGGGGGTGTCTGGATAGCGAAGACGAGCTGGGAATCTGTCACACCACGTGTATCGAGAAAAGAGATGCGGTGGGAGAGCAAGGACATGTTGTGGAGGAGAGCCGGCGTGTCGCGAAGGCAACGACAGGGAGCAGACAGTGGGCATGAGAGTGGAGGTAAAGTTAGAGAGCGGCGGCGTCACGAGATGCAGGCGGCACCAACCGCCTCACGGAATGTGTCTTATGCTCTACTTTGCGGGCCGCTAGCGCCATACACGTCACAAGGCGGCCAATACGGCTACAAGCCAAACAGAAAAGGAACAAGAAAACTTGCATCTATGAGGGGGGGCCGAGCAGGTTGCATGAAGCACACCGCAGCAAGGAGATCAAAAGGAGGGGTTCCACACCGCAGTCGCTGGCGACAGCATCCGCGGCAGACACCCACCTACCTCCACGACACCCGGCAAACCGGCTTAGCGGGACGCGTTCGACACAGCCTTCGTGCCTTCAGCCATGGCGTGCTTCGCGAGCTCGGCCGGCAGCACAAGGCGCACCGCCGTCTGCACCTCGCGTGCACCCAGCGTGCGCTTCTTGTTCGCGCGAACAATGTACGCAGCCTCCGAGGCAACGCGCTCCAGCAAGTCGGTCACGTACGAGTTCATGATCATCATCGCGCGGTGCGACATCGACATGTGGCTGTTGATCGCCTTCAGCGAGCGGTTCACATACACATTCCACGAGCGCTTCGGCTTGCGGTGGGACTTGTGCGCGTGGGAAGCCTTGCGGGGAGCGTGGCGGGAGACGGCCATGGTGGTGCGAGGGTGTGAGAAATGTAGAAGCGCGGGGGTGTCTGGATAGCGAAGACGAGCTGGGAATCTGTCACACCACGTGTATCGAGAAAAGAGATGCGGTGGGAGAGCAAGGACATGTTGTGGAGGAGAGCCGGCGTGTCGCGAAGGCAACGACAGGGAGCAGACAGTGGGCATGAGAGTGGAGGTAAAGTTAGAGAGCGGCGGCGTCACGAGATGCAGGCGGCACCAACCGCCTCACGGAATGTGTCTTATGCTCTACTTTGCGGGCCGCTAGCGCCATACACGTCACAAGGCGGCCAATACGGCTACAAGCCAAACAGAAAAGGAACAAGAAAACTTGCATCTATGAGGGGGGGCCGAGCAGGTTGCATGAAGCACACCGCAGCAAGGAGATCAAAAGGAGGGGTTCCACACCGCAGTCGCTGGCGACAGCATCCGCGGCAGACACCCACCTACCTCCACGACACCCGGCAAACCGGCTTAGCGGGACGCGTTCGACACAGCCTTCGTGCCTTCAGCCATGGCGTGCTTCGCGAGCTCGGCCGGCAGCACAAGGCGCACCGCCGTCTGCACCTCGCGTGCACCCAGCGTGCGCTTCTTGTTCGCGCGAACAATGTACGCAGCCTCCGAGGCAACGCGCTCCAGCAAGTCGGTCACGTACGAGTTCATGATCATCATCGCGCGGTGCGACATCGACATGTGGCTGTTGATCGCCTTCAGCGAGCGGTTCACATACACATTCCACGAGCGCTTCGGCTTGCGGTGGGACTTGTGCGCGTGGGAAGCCTTGCGGGGAGCGTGGCGGGAGACGGCCATGGTGGTGCGAGGGAGGGTGGAAGGGTGAAGGTAGAATGTCTGTTGGTTGTGATTATATGAAAGCGTGTGCTAGGAGTATAGCAGCCAAATGTATGCTGTTGCCCTTCACAGGGGCGGTAGACATGCGAAACGCAGCCAACGTGACGAGGGGAAAACCAAGAATACGGAAGTTTTTGTTGGGAGAGCGAGAGAAACTGTCGACGCTCCATGAAGGGTTACTGGGACAAACGAGGCGCGCGTTGTCCTCTGCGACTCCACACTACGGTCACCACATTTGAAGCCGCGCTCTGGCCACGCAAAGAGAGATGATCTTAGAAGGGTAAGAAAGCGGGTACAAAAGCGAAGAGCTGCGAAGAATACTGCGACGTGTGGTGCGAGCGTTGCCAACGCTGATGTGGCAGCCCCGTAGTGGGTGGTGTCATTGAACCGCTTCCACGAAGCGTGCGTAGTGAGACGATCAATTTTTTTTTTTTGGGGGGGAATGTGTCCAGAGGGAAATAAAAAAAATAAAGCGACAAAACGAAAAGATAGGCAACAGGAGTACCACTCTGGAGGTGCACCATCTTCTCAGCTCTCCTAGCCTTAGGCGACTGTCATCTCAGCAAGCAGCTCAGCGTGCTCGTCCGTCGGATCGCGGCTGGGCTCCGTGTCCGCCCAGAGATCAGGCGTGAGGAAGCCGTAGGTCTTGCGCAGGGCGTAGAAAGTAGCCATAATCAGGTTGCCGTGGGTGCGGGTCTTGCCACGGGAGCTTGTGTACACGTCCTCAACGCCGGCGAACTCAAGGATCTTCTTGGGCACTGGGGCAGCGACGATGCCGGTACCGCGGGGCGCGGGCACGAGACGGACTGCGACGGAGCCGCACTTGCCGGTCACCTTCATCGGAATTGTGTGTGGCTCACCGATCTTGTTACCCCAGTAGCCGCGGCGCACCGGCACAATGTTGAGCTTGGCCGCGATCATCGAGGCGCGAATCGCCAGCGAAACCTCCTTGCCAACGCGGGCACCGATGCCGATGTGACCGTTGCCGTCGCCGACCACGTTGAAGGCCTTGAAGCGGGTGCGCTGCCCGGCCGATGTAGCCTTCTGCACAGGGTAGATCTTCATCATCTCGTCGCGCAGCTGGCCCTCGACGATGAGGGTGTCAACGATCTGGTGCTCCTTGATGGGCATCGAGAAGAGAAAGATCTCTTCCAGAGAGGTTACCTTCCGCGCCTTCACGAGGCGACCCAGCTTGGTGCACGGGACCCACTCTTTCTCCTCACCTGGACCACCGCGGCCACGGCCACGGCCACCGCGACCGCCACGACCGCCACGACCACGGCCGAAACCGCGCTCAGCACGGGGGGCCTCGGCGACAGGTGCCTCTTGAGCGGGCTGATTGTCTGCCATATCTTACTTTCCCAGAGGAGGTGGTTCGTTAGCGCATATCGGAATGCAGATTTGTGCGTGCATGTGATCACACGTGTGCGGAGGAATGAGACAACAAAGTGAGAACAGTCAACGAGAGCAGGGGCGGGAGAATGGTGGAAATGATGAGTAGACGGCAGCATCCACCAAGCGGTGATTGAGCACTATGATTGTGTTTTCATTTGCGTTTCTTGCGTATTTATGAGCTGCCACGCTTTTCTGGGGCAATGCTACGGAGTCATCTTCCATATGAGCACGTGCGAGTATTCGCAGGTACACAGCCCCCACCCCGTTTTCCCTGGCACAAGGGAGAGAGTCCGAGAAGCCGAGAGAGGTATGCGAAAGAAACGCTGTTAGACTGCTTGTACACAAGGAGTACAAGGGTCTTTCTACAACACAGGCAACCACAGGCACACACACACACACGCATTCATCCATACGCGCTCAGCTCATGATGCGGCGTTCTGAGGTCAGTGCTCTCTACACCTTGGCACAATAACAGGCAAACATGCGCACCTATTTCGCCGTCCTCACTCCTACACACGGCAAGAGGAGAAGAACAGAAAAAGGACAAACACCCACACCCAGGAGGACAAGCAAAGGGGGCAAGGCACTCGCAGCAGGCACACGTCGCTCCCTTTCTCAGAGTGTTGAAGCGAGAGAAAAGGCAAACCACAGTGGGATCGACTGCCGTTGCCCTGACGTAGGAAGAACCAGTGATCCAACAAACAGATGCACGAGGAGAACAATGGAAACAAGAGGAGCACACAAACGCAGGCACCAACGCCGGTGGCAGTAACACTTCACCTCAGCAGAAAGACGGAGATGAAGAACAAAACCCTCGAGAGGCGAGACACGTCAAGAGAAGAGGCAGGGGTGCATTTGAAAGATGAAATGCGAATCAGAGACTGCTGGCGGAGACACAGATAAGACAGGCGAAAAGTAGCTGTGCTGGGAAAGGGAGTGAGGTATGTTGGGGTCCTCCAGGAAGAGGAAGCGGGGTAAAAACGACCACTTTATTTGGTCCCTCTCGTCACTGCTGTACTCACACCTACACATCACTCCTCTGCTCGCACAGGCGCGGAGAGCGCAGTAGATGGCCTGCCCCTCATCCATCCCACCCCTCCCCTCCGCTATTTCAAATATGAAAGACTTCTCAATGGTCAGCGCATTGACCATAAGAGGGCCGGAACTGAATGCACAAGTGCAAAAAGGATAATATGGCGCACACCTACATAAGTGGATAGATGACATGCCTTCTGCTCCGCCTCATCCTCACCCTCCCTCAACTCTCCCCTGGAAAACCTCCGCACAATACATTTGCCCATCAGAGCCATTAGCTGCCTTCCATTGTTTTCTCTTTTACGTTGCGCCATGACTGCGGTGCTCACACAATAACAGAGAATGAGGCAGAGGGGGGAGCGGAGGGAGGGCGGGAATCAGAAGAGTGGGTCGCAAGGTAGAGCAGCAATAAAGAAGCACGCCAAGAAAAACGGAGCAAAGAACAAATAGCACGACATGGGGTGATGAGGAATCCAAGAGGTGGTCGGCAACGAAGCACATGCGTCACTACAACTTCGTGATGCGCTCTGCGAGACGAAGAAAGTTGCTCGGTACGAGGCCGCGACGGCCGTGAGACGAGTAGTTTCCACTCTCCACTGTCATCGCCTCGCACCAGCTGCCCTCCGCGTAGTCCTCAACGACAAACTCATCACCGGCCTTGAAGCTCAAGCACGGCCCGTCGGTCTGCTGAGGCTGGTAGTCATAAAGGGCATAGTATACTCGACGAGCACCGTTGCTACCACTTGGCCGTACAGCTTGTGAGGTACGGTACACGCTGTCCGAGTTGCATGCCTGACCCCATGCCTCCGACAGCATCTCCGCCTCGCCCCTATCTTCCTCCGTCAGACGCGACTCAGTGTCGCTGGAGTGAATGCTCACCTCGTACTCATCCTGGCTAATACGCCTCCGTAGACGCTCTTGGCTGAGCGGGCAATACGACGCCGGTGCTGCGGTGGCTTTGTGCGTTGGCGTGTGGCTATCCCGTACACAACCTCGCCTAAAATAAAAAAGGCGATACAGAGCAGCCATGTTCGCCACTTTCTCGGGCCACTGCTGGGGGCTGTGGCGATCTGCTGAGCCCCCAACGCACTCGAAGCGGCCGCCTGCGTCTTGGCGACCGCAGTGCCGCAGGGGTAATTTGCGCCCATGTACATCCCCATTCCTGGGATCCGCTCCTGCGAGTTCGAAAATGCGCGCACCGCCCTCATGCTATAGTAGGTACCGAAGCACACGCCGAAGAGCTCCATGGCAGAGCGGAGGCCCTGCACAAGTACGTTGGTGAGGTGGCCTGCGATTTCCATCCGGGCCTGTAGGCGCGCTTGTCGGTGCTGATCCCGCTGCTGTCGAATTAGCTGGCGCTCTTTCTTGTGCTCTGCCTGTATACGGCGGCTGCGCTCCTCAGGTGACTCATTCAGTGGTGGGAGTGGCGCAGAGTGCTGGTTGATGGGCGAGATTAGCGGATTGAGGCGCTCCGTCTGCTGCTGCTGCTGCAAGCTGAGCGAGGATTGCATACCGTTGTTCTGAGTGCCGTCGCCGTTATTGCCAAGGCCGTAGATGGAGCTGGAACCATACTGGTTGTTGCGGGCATAGCTGTTGAGCACACCGCTCATGCCGTGAGCAGAGCCCCCCATGAGGCCTGAGTTTCCGTACATGCCACCGCCGTACATGCCACCCATACTACCTAAGCCGGCACCGTACATGCCACCGCCATACATGCTGCTGCCTATGCCTAGTCCACCGCCATACATGCTGCCGCTGTGTATGCCCCCGAACATGATGAAAAGGTCAAGTCAGTGAGAACCTTGAAGAGAAGATAGAGAGTCTGAGAGAAGCAGAACACACGCGCGTGCCAGTCAAATTCGACTCCTCCACAAGACGCTACGAACTGCGTCGCACATGTGAGGAGTCAGGCAGTAGTACCAGAGAAATCATTAACGAATATGCGCGAGAGGAAGAAGGGGAAAGTGGGAGAGAAGAAAAGGAGCGTTTCATCATCGTGGTTCGCACACCATCACGCATACGTAGTCGAGAAGCGCACGGTGCTTTGCTTATTTTGCCATTTCGCCACAGCAGACGTGGAGGTGCGATAGAGTTGGGGAGAAGATGCAGGCTTACAGTGAAGAATCTAGCCTGCAGTCTTTGGCGCTGAAAAACGCCACCGCATTTGCCTGTCCTACCTTTCCCGTTTCTCCTTCAGCACAGTAGTGGAAGGAGGGGGGTGGACCTCTTCTTACTGAGCAAAAACGCATGCCTGCCGCAGCAACAGTGTAGCAGGCAGACCTACGCACTGCGTTGTTCTGCTAGTGTCGGACACGTGCTCAGGAACGAGGAGTACCGACGGAGACTCACACGTAAACCTTGCCTCAAGGAATGGAAAAGACAAATAAAAGAGAGAACAGAAGAAAGAGTGTGCGCGTGCATGTGGGGGAGTTGAGAAGTGACCAAAGGAAACTTTACGCACCTATCTTATATTACATCAGCTGCACTCTTTGCCCCTCTCACAGCAGTTTCGTCTGCGAGGCGAGGAAAGGGGGGAGGGAGAGGATAAAACACAGACAAAGAAGAACAACAACAATGGTGTTGAGAGCGAAAACAGAAGAAAAAATACAAACAGCGACGCAGTACCGCCACCCAACAGCCAGAAGTGCAGTCAACCAATGCACAGGCAGAGGAAGAAGAAAACAAGAGTGGGCAGGTGAGAACAAGAGAGATGCTCTAGAAGAGAGAGTACAACACCACAAGAGAGCGAAAAGGCTATAATTTCCAATCATCCAAGTTAATGGTCTGGCCAGAGCTCTTCGCGGCTCGCAGCGCCTCAAGCTTGGCCTTCATCTCCGCCTCGATTCGATCGGTCTCCTTCCGCATCGCGGACACTTCTTCCTCGTGCTTTCGCCTCTCCGACATCATTTGTGCCATCACACGCTTGCGCTGCTCTCCCAGCTCCGCGGTCGTGCGGGTGCGCTCCTGCTGAGCCACCTCTGCCTCCTTTTGTCGCTGTAGCTCGCGCACCTTCTCCGCCTCTGACGCTCGCTCTTCCTCGGCATGCTTACGCTTCTCCTCGCGCACTCGCTCCTCAGCCTTGGCACGCTCGCTAGCCTCACGGAACGCTTGCTGCTCCTGCGCCTCGCGAACCTTTGCGTCTGCGCGACGCACCGCGTCAGCCAGTTCCTGTCCGCGCTGCTTCTGCGCCATGTCGCGCGTAAAGCGGTGCTCGGCGGCCAGGTTCGTCACCTCAGCCCTCTCCTCCGCGAGGCGGCGACGTTCCTCGGCCAACTCGCGCTTCTGCGACGCCACGTCGCGCAGATGGCGCTCGACATCCGCCTGTTGCTCACGCTGCACCTCCGCGTACGCCTCCATGCGGGCCTTCTGCTCGGCCGCCCTCTGCTCCTTTGCCTCAGCCTCGCTCTTGCGCCTCAGCATGTCGCGATCGCGCTCGCGTTGCTCCTTGGCTTGTCTAATCTCCTCCTCGCGCTCTTCCTCGCGCCGGCGCTGCATGTTGCGCCACTCCTCGGCCCTGCGCTGCTCCTCGCGCTCGAGGTTCTTGGCATACTCGGCCTTTGCCTTGGTCACCTCCTCCGCCCGCCGCAGCTCCTCTTGTTTCTTTTTGAACCACTCAGCGAAGGTGCCCTCAGAGGTGGCGCCGCGGAAGCCGCCCTTTGGGGTTCCGGAGAAGGGGGTTTTCTTGTACTGCTCGTAGGCGTCCTTAAAGAGCTGCTCGTCGGTGGCGAAGCGCGGCTTGCGCGAGGTGCCGGCGTCGGCACCGCTGGACGACGAGGAGTAGGCAGCGGGGGACGATGGTTGTGGGGCCGCTTGGCGGTGCGGATAAGCGCCAAAGCCGCGCTCCCGCCGCGTCAGCTCGCGGTCGTAAGCTGAGCGCTTTGTGGGGTCATTGAGTGTCTGGTACGCGTTCACAACTAATTTGAAAATTGCCTCACCGTTCGGGTTCTTGTCTGGATGCAGCTGAAGCGCCTTCAGCTTGTACGCCTGGCGGATGGCATCCTTGTTTGCAGCACGTGATATGCCCAAAATGGTGTAGTAGTCTTGTTTATCCATCGCTTCCTACGGCAGCCCGCATTCCCGGGTGTGAGTCGGGGTGGGAATGAGAGAGAGAAGTCACACAAGCAAAGCACGGTGCGCGGCGGTGGCTGCAAAGAGGAAAGCGGTGAGCCAAAGAGACACGAAACAGAAAGAGAGCCACACATCGAAGAGAGAAGCCACTGGAGGGTAGAACAAAACACACAGAGTTGATGGTGCGCGCGGCGAAGTAGAGACACCCCATCGAAAGTGTCGATAGTGTTTGGCGTCGCCCAGATGACGTGGAGCACAGCACATCAACTGGACCCTTGTCACGCTGAGGCACGCACAGAGGAGAATGCCCACGCGATGGCAATGAAAACGAGGTCGATACCAACTGCATTAGAGAGGGATGAGCTGCAAGAACGGTTCATCACGAAAGATTCTTCTCTGAAAAGAGGAGAAGCGCGCAGACACCAAGACAGGAAAAAAATTAAGAGAGCCCATGAACAAGCACACGTAGACAGCAGAAACATGCCAGCATTGCAGTCCCATCCACACGCACCCTCCCCCCCATCGTACAGACGGCATGGAGACGTGCCGCAACAGGGTCTGAGAAAGGGAAGCGCCATGGGAGCGACAGAGATAGCATGGAGAGTCTAGGCGATATGCCGAAACGGTGTGTGTGGTGTCTTGACAGTCATCCACTCTCTGCAATTGTCTTGCCCTCTCAGTGTCCCCCTACGGAAATGCGCACCACGGCAACCACTCTGCTCTGTCACAGTGAAATAACAGAGAGCGAGAGAGATGACTCTCCACATCGCGCGCATGGGGGCCTACTCACTCTGCTGCGCCTGAGTGACTGCCCTCTTTTCCTCCTCTGCGTGCTCGTCCTGAAGGTCCAGCTCGTCCAGGATGCGCTGTGAGTCCTTCAGCGCCTGAGGCAGGCGTGACAGCATAAACAGTACGACGCATCCGAGCACTGCAGTCTCGCCCCACAGACCAATATACTGGTGCAGAAACTCCAACCACATAATGATAATGCGGTACTTATAGGTTCCCAGCGCCATCTCCTGCCCCCAGCCACCATGACGGGAGCTAACGTGACGCATCTGCTCCGGTGGCTTTGCGCCGTAGAGAAGGTAGTACTTGCGGGCATCAGGATTCTCGATTATTTCATACGCGTCCTTAAGCTCCTCGAGCGCCATGTTGCGATCCTCCTCGTCCTCTTCTGTCTCCAGGATCTGTTTGCGCTTCTGCTCGTACTTCATCTTCAGCTGAGCGGGGGTGGTGGACCGCACGGACTTGGTGTCCTTCGCGTCTAGCAGCAGGCCGAACAGCTCTCGATCCACCTGCGACGTCAGTTTGTTGTAGGCAATCTCCACCTGCTTGCTCTCTGACTCACATGTGCGACCACAGTGGACCAGCTGGCCATACTTCTCCTGGTGATCGTGAAAAGCCTTCTTGATCTGCTGCCGCACCTGGTAGTTCTCGCGGCGGCGCGTCTTGTCAGGGTCATTGGCAATCTTCACTGACGAGCCATTTTCCTCAGACGTATCGGTCGCAGGTGATACCGTCCTGGGAGTCAGATTAAGGCGACCCTCGATGCCGAGGGTGTGGTAGTAGCCCTCCAGCTCCCTGTCGTCCACAGCGCGGTCGGGGCTCAGAACCTCGCCAAATCCCTTACCAGACTCCACCTGTGGCACCTCGATGTTGTACTCCTCGTCATACTTGGAGAATGTGAGGAGAAGGATGGCAACAAAAACGAGAATGCCAAATAAGTAGCGAAAGCACCTGCCCGAGTCCTCGTGCCGCTCTACGAGCTCGTTCCATTCAGCCTGCGTAATAACGCCGCGGTTGGGGTCGCGGTTGTGCGCTAGGTGACCTGCATACCCGTATATGGAGTTCCTCTGCTGTCCGCCGCCCATGCCCTGCATGGTGGCCTGTCGTGCGAAGAGCTCCTGCTGCACCCGCGCTGCACTCTCCTCCAGCTTGATGCGCCGATTCAGCGACTGCTGTTGCCGCACCTGGGCCGCTTTCGGCTTCATTGCGCGGCAGTAACTTCTATTCCGGTTATTTGTGCGTCACTATCGCTGACGATGATCGACGCTCTTCTCGAGAGACAAGGCGAGATAACGGAAAGAAGGGGGTATACAAGTTGTAGCAGCCAGCGTAGACGCGCTTTGGTGTCTGATGTCCTTTGCGCGTCCTCCGTTCCGTTACTACACGAGCTGCAGTCAGCCTTGAGGAAGAAGAGGCAGTAGTGTGTAGCACTGAGACTCGTGCTCCGTTTCTTCGAATGCTTATCTGTGCTGCTGCGCGCAGCTTCTCCTCTTTCGTTTTCCTTCTCTGCTCTCCCCCCTTCACAATGGTAAGGCGCACTTCGCCCTTTTTCTAACCGCACAGGATGAGAGAAGTGCAGTGCTGGGGGGACACAGTAGAACGGGCTTTTGGAAGGTGCGTGTGGGTTTGTTGGGGTGTAAAGGAAATGGGTGTGCACGCATAAGTGAAGGGGCACTGCAGAAAAACGGAGAGGAGCAGCCTAGTGGGAGTATCGTAATCACAGCGAGTAAGCTACAAAGCGTTTGCATGGAAACGGTCATAAATGGTGTGAAAGGCATCGTGGACATCACATGGCCCAACAAGCGTGCCTTTGCCAATACGCTGTGGTTGACAGGGGCTGTGTCGTGCTCCATTGTCAAGTACATTTCTGCGAGGCAGCTGTCTGGACCTTTTTCTCTACACCGCGCCGCGCGACTATAGGCGAAGAAGTCGCTGAAGGGGGAGTGGGGGCATGGCGATTCTCCGCTACTAGGGAGAGGCCAGCCAATAATTGAGAGAAGAGAGGACACGGCACTTGCATTGCTGCCGTGTCAACGTAGTCTCACAAACCACCTGCTTCCTTTTTTTTTCGTTCTTGAATCCTTTCCACAAAGAACCTCCGTTCTGACGTCCGCTGCATTGATTTGGGGGGCTTTCGCTATTGTGTCTCAATTTCCCTCTTTTAGGGGTGGGGTAGACACGAGGAGACACCGCCCCCCTCACAAGAACGGGGTGACAACGGAGAGAAGAGAGGAAAACAGCGTCGATTATGTCGCAGATGTTAAAGGAGAGAAAATTTTTTTGCTTTTTTCTTCTTCTCCATTACCGTTCAAAGGCAAAAAGAGAACCGCACGCACGCTCCGGCGCATGCAAGATGAGAAAGGAGGATAACTTATGGAGCCGAACTGCGAGAAAGAGGTGGTGTCTCCATGTGCGTACGCATCTGAGACGAAGCAAACGGAAAGAAGAAAGCGGCACCGCGTCCACCACTCCACACGATGGGCCGCTCCTTTTTCCTCCTCCGCATGCCAAGTCTTTCGTTGATCTCCGTCGCGTACGTTTTCTTTTCGGCTTCATGCAAATCGTGGCCGAAGAAAAAAAAAGTGGAGGCCTCAAAGGCATGATGGGCTCGGTGTCCAACACTACTGACCCTGTCCTCCTCCTCCTCCGCCATTGCACCTGTGCGTGTTCACTGCCCTCCTCCGCCTTCCATTACACAACACCACACACCTGTACGCACACACACACACACAAGAAAGCATGGCGATGGCACCCACCAATCGCTTTCGGCAAGGCCACCGAGCCGCCACCTCGCCACAATCGGGGCTTCATGGTCCTTGGCCTGGTATTGCGCATCCACCCACTCCGTACACACCATAACATTGAGCATCGGACGGAGGAACAGCAGAAGTAGATCCACAGCTGATAGCCTCTTGAACGCGGCGGGGCACCTTACGCCGCTTGCGGGACATTCTTATAGTAGCCCGTGACGACGCAGTGGTCACGCTCGAATGGCTCTAGAGAGACCTGCTCCTTCGGGCGGAGGCCAGAGTCCTTCAACTTCTGCACCTCGGATGCGAACACCGCTGCCGGGTCCGCCGTGGAGTCGATGCAGTTCGCCTTGATCGAAATAACAAAGCCACCATTTGCCTTCAAGAAGTGCTGCGCGTTGAGGGCTAGAATGCGCGCCTGATCCGGCTGGGCAACGTCCATGAAGATGCAGTCCACCAGGCGAGGAATAAGCATGCGGTACTTCTGCGGGTAACGGGCATCCTCCAGGATCGGGACAATGTTGCTGCGGCGCTTCGTCATCTCCTCCAGATCACGGCCGCTGCGGTGCGAGAACTCTACCGCGTACACAATGCCCTCAGGTCCAACAAGGTCCGAGACGTGGCTAACAGTGGTGCCGCTGGCTGCGCCAAGGTACAGCACGGCAGAGCCAGGCTCCATGTATATGCTCGCTACACCAGCGTAGATGGCGGACGCTAGCTTGGAGCGGTACGGGTTCCATACGCGGAACTCGTGCGACTCAGACTCACCGGCCACCGTGCCGTTCACACGCTTCTCGCTGTACACCGACACACCAGGGACCAGCGACCGCGTAGAGAGGGTGTCTTTGCCGGCCAAGAGGTAACAGCCGTTGAAGCGGGCATGCGGGTGGAAGATGTTGCCCTTCGGCGAACCCGTGCCTCCACGACCGCCACGGCCACCACCTCGGCCTCCGCCGCGACCCCCACCGCGGCCACCGCCACGGCCACCGCCGCCACGGCCACCGCCACGGCCACCGCCGCCGCGGCCACCGCCTCGGCTGCCACCTCCGCGACCACCGCCGCCGCGACCACCAAAGCCACCGCGTCCGGCGCGCATGAGTGCCTGGTTGCAAGAGCGTGGAAATATGTGAGCGAATGCGTCTGCCTGTTTTTTCTCTTGGCCTGTTGCTGCGCTTGTGTGAAACGGCACGAGGTGGACACGAAAGAGGGTATGTGCAGGTGAGTGTGTGTGCCGCCCGTGTGTGCACCCAACGTACTAGAAAAGAAAAAGGGTGCGGATGAGCCGACGCACGAGAGAGTCGAAACACAATCACAGAGAAAGTGAGAGGCACAGAGGAGCACGGAAGAGAAAGACGGGAAGAGGAGGGCACCGTTCTCAGCGAGACCTTGTCCGCATACGGCGCATCAAGTGCCAGAGAGGAGCCCCCAGGGAGACCGCCAGGATTCAGACCAATTACTCCGCTCATACATTTCATTCCGCATGAAAAAAAAATAATAAACATGCAAGCTCGGTGTCCTACCACGGCGAACCACGCGCTGCGTTACCCTCACCTCCAAAGAGGTGAATATCCGCACACAAGTAGAACATCGAGGCAGGCAAACAATGGCGCCCACCGCACTGCACAGAGGAGTGGGCATTCACCTGTTTTTCCTTGTTTTGATGGCTAGTCGACGGAAACACACAGAGAAAGACGTACAGGGGCAACGGGCTAACTAAAGAAAAAGGAACGTGAACACTGGAGAAGGACGGGAGATGAGGAACACCGCTTCCCGACATGCCCTCCCCTTCTTCCAAAACCCACGTACAAACAGGAAACGCTACGCAATGAGAAAATAACAGAAAAGAGACATTCATCGAGGAAATGAGAGAGAACAACGCGCATGTATGGCCAAGGGCGAGTATTGAGAAAGATGCCCGACATCACAGCTGCGACAAGAACACGCAAGAGAGTACAGCAAGGCACACACACACACACACAGCGCGTTCAGAAGAAACGAGAAGCAGACGCGTGCGCAACACGGTCGCATCGCGTGGCCTTCACTTCTCCGCCCACTCCATTTCGCTGTCTCGTCATCTCTTGCGAGAAAGCAAAACAGAAACACAAAGGTACTGCGCTGTCCTTCGTTGACCACGCCTGTGTGAATGGCGCAGCATGCAAAATAACAGCTTGCGTCAAGAGCACCACAGTCACAGTCTCCGCTGTGGCCACTGCCTGCCCTAGCGCAGACACCACCCCAAAGGTGCGTCCTCTCCTCCACCAAGAGCCCAGCCTCGCATCACCTCTCGTGGCCTCCGGCAACACATGAAAGGCACGAAGAGACACCATGCGTGGTGAGCAACGGAGCACACGGCAAACAGACACAAGACACAAAAAAAATACGAACAACGGACATCGCAACAACGGTGCCGACCGCTGCCGATCAGCAGAAGACCCATACGGGCTTACGCCGAGGGAGGAATGGCGCTCAGTGTGGAGAGAACTGAGCGCATCAGCTCCGTGCTCTTGGAGTACTGGTTCGGCTTTTGCAAGTCCACCAGCAGTTGTACCGCGCCCCAGGTAGCGCCGCTTTCCCTGCAGTTGTCGATTTGTGTGGTGTCCGCATGCTGCTCCCGCTTGTGACTTGCCTTCGCAGTCGCCACCTCTTCCTCCCGCTTCGCCTGGAGTTCTTTGAGGTACTTCTGCGCTGCAGTGAGAATCTTCTCCTCCTTCGCCTTCGTCGCCGCATCCATGGCGGCAGTGCGGCTGGTGATCTGCCTTTTCAGTTCGTCAAGTTTGGCAGCGTTGGCCGAGGAGGGCTTCTCCGGCGGCGTGGGTGGGCGATTCGGTGAGCCCTCCGGCGGCGTGGGTGGGCGATTCGGTGAGCCCTCCGGCGACGAGAACGCGATGAACTCGTCCGACACCGGCGGCGATGTCGCCGCTGGCGTGGGGTGGGGCTCAGCGGGGGAAGAGGGGTGTTGGTACTCGTTCATTGGAGGCAGGAGAGTAGCAGAATCCCCTAAAGGGGATGGGACGCTTTCCGGTGCTGCAGCCGGAGAAGGACTGCTCTCCAGTGTGTTTTGCATGCCGAAGTCACCGCCATCCTTCCAAAGAGGCTTCACGTCAAATGTGGTGAGTGAGGGTGGAACGGACAGTACTTCAGACCTCGGCGCCAGCGACGGTGGCTGCGACTGCTGCTCAGCGTCTACGCTCATCGAGAATGGTGCTGGAAATTCCTTGTTGTCTTCCATCACGGCGGTAAAGTGTGGACTGCCCACCTGCACAGGGAACGAAGAGCGTAAGTTGCCAGAGGTCAAGGTTGGCAAACCCACGGCGGGGGCAGATAAGTCCAGGTAGCCAGACTCCAGGGAAGAACGTGTAGTGTTTTGGTGATGATCTACAAAGGATCCTCCGCCACCAGACACGGATAAGAAAGAGAGGAGGGGTAGTGATGATAAACGCGTCAGTTGTCGACACCAATGCGGAACCGTCTGCACGTATCTGAAGTGAGATGGCGAGAATGGCAGGAAGAAGCAATGAAGGGCAAAACAAAAAGGAACGGAGGATCAACAATGCTTCAAGCGTCGGTGTGGCGTGAGCGACGATGTACACACACATACATGTAGATGCCGATGTATATATGTATATTGTAAAGCATCGAGAGACCCCACAGGCAGCGAGAGAGGAGAGCAGGCAGTGGTGTGCCAAACCGGAAGAGGGGTGCAGCGGCGGATCGTCGTTCATTTGAGTGGTAAAGAAAGGGAGGAAGAAAGGGCGAAAGATAACGCTGAGTTCTGTGAAGGAAGATGCGGAGGGGGCATGCACATGGAGTAGAGGGCATGATATTGTTCGTGGCCAATTGAGCACACACGTCCCTGTACATGCGTGGATCTCGGCTCAACAGTGCTAGGGATACTCTCATCTGCGCGGGGGGAACAGGTGACATGGCCTCTTGTCTGCAGCAAGAAGTTCTCAAATTTTCTGCTTCTCGCGGCACGAGGACGTTCTGCTTTGGCTCAAATTGAATGGCGGCGTGGCCACTATCAGCGCTCCTGTCAAGTGCGAGACTGCGCACTGACACAACCATACGTACACACATGCGCGCACAAGGCAGAAGACTAAGTGGGAGAAAAACATTTAACACAAGAAGCAGGGAAACAAGAAGAAAACTCGATGATTAGAAGAAGGTGAGGTTCAGAGACAGAGCACCAGCACAGACAAAAGTTGCAGCGGAGAGTGTCGCACGGCTCGCTGCGCAGACGCCTTCCCAATCCGTTTTTGCGAGGGCGCAGGGAATAGAAGAGACTGAAAGGGGGGAGGGGAACAATCGGGAGCGCAACGAGTTAATCAAAAAAAAAGACGACGACAAGAGCCGCAGTCACCATGTGAGCGCTACAACTACAATAATGACGATGACCACAATGATGGTGACCACAGTGCCGCTAATGCAGCCAAGTTTACGAAACGATCGCTGCCGGCTCGAGGCGTCTTGGATCTGATCGTGTCCGCGCTCAATGAGAGAGTGGGACTCCGTCACATTGTTCGTCATGCGATCTAGGTTCTCCTGCTGTTGATGCACGAGTGAGTGAAACTCCTGGTACGTCGCCTTGAGGTCCAACACATCGGACTCGATCTCGCGCGCATTCTGTAGCTTCTCGCGCTGAATCGCCTCCTCTGTGTGGAACTCTGACATGTCGAGGGGTCGCACTTCAGAAAACGCCACCTGCGACTCCACCGCATTGAGGTCTCCTTTCCGCATGCTGTCCAGATCCGTCTGTAGAAAGATCTGCCGCTCCCGACGCGTGGCCTCGGCATTGATGAACTCAAAGGCCGCCTTGCTTTGCATGTACTGTTGCTTCAACGCCTCGAGAGAAGGTTCTGTATCATTGAGAATGGTCTCTACACGATTACTGCACTGCTCGACAAGAAGCCGGATTCGATGGAGCCTGTCACGGGCAATGGCGTCCCGACCCGTCCCCAGCTCTTTCATGGAGCTCTGCGCATCACTGCAGGCCTTGGCGACTTGCTGAATAGACCGTGAAAGAACCTCTCCGTTCTCTAGGGGCATTTCGCTGTCGTGCGTTCCCGCTGCTATGACTACCACCTATGTGTATTTGCTGTAGCCCGTCTTTGACGTTAAGGGAAAAGTGAAGCAAGCACATCTAGCTCTTAGCGCACCTTTCCCTCCTACCCACGAAAACTCCCACACACGGGCCCGAGATGCGCCGCAGTGGGTGGACAGACAAATGAAAGGAAAACTACAGGAGAGAACGACAGGCACGGAGACGAGGTGAAGCGAGACCCAAGAGAAACACTCGGAAGCGGAGAACGTAAGCACGCCGGGAAAAAAAAAGTGGCGAAAGACGCTGAGCAGGGCACACACTGACGCTCAGAACGATTTGGCACTGGAACTGTGCTGTTGAGTGCGTGGATGTTTCTCTGCTGACGAATAATTGCTTGAAGGTTGTAAAGGGAAGCAAAAATAGTGAGTAATATTAGAGAGAAGGTCGAGGGATGCGGATAAGAAGAAGCACCTGGGTGTGCTGGCCCAGCAAGATGAGTGGGTCTCTCATATTTGGAAAGAACAGCAACACCGCAAAGTGAGAGAGGTGCTCGCTATCGAAGGCAGGCGCTCACGCCTTGTACGCCATTTCATGCACCATTGCTTGTTGCTTTCTGTTACCTTTTCTCCCTTGCGCTTTCCCCCCTCCCCTTGGCCCAACCTCAGTGGACGCAAGTGAGAACAAAGAACGCCAGTCACGACAAACCAACCAAGCGTACGCGCATCATACGCGGCTATGCGCGGATGAGCAGGTCGTCAGTACACACGCCTGTGAGAGAGGAGCTCACGCACACACGAAGAGAGGATTTGGGGATCCGGGGAAGCACATGCCCCGATCCGTTCTTACGCGTGACCACGTGTTGTACAGCAGAGACAGAAAGAAAAAAAAAATAGGAAAAGGGCAGCACGCACGTCGCGAAAGGGAGAGGGCCACACGCACCCTGAAGCGGTGGTACTGGGAATCGCAGCCGCTGCACGCGTGACCTCGCAAAACTAGCGTCGGTACTTCAGCTGCTACCAAGCGTCTGACCACGCCCCCAGTTGTGCAAGCCACTGCGCCCCTGTTGGGCTTCGTTCCGCCGTGCCGCCTGAAAGCGAGGGTCGTACGGGTGCACCTCAGGGCCGAAGGAAGCGACGCGGTGCGTCGGCTGTGGGAACTGGCGCCGCAACCACATGGGGGTCTCCAGCCACAACTGGTTGTGCGATATTGGAAAGACATCTTTGAAAAAGACGTAGGCGTGTCCGGCCACTATACCAAGAACGTCAGCAAGTAGCCCCTGACCCATGACGAGATGCAGAGCCATCAACACCCACGGAAACACGGCCGAGCGGAAGGAGAATCCGAAGAGCGTTAGCTCCTGCTCTGGGTGCCGCTTGCAGAAGATCCAGCAAAGCCCCATCAGGAACGAGAAGCTCGTCACATACACGTGAAAGAAGAGGCCCGCAACGGAGAGGGCACCCGCCAGAAGCACAAACATGTACGCCATGTCTGCTGTCTTGCCTTTGAAGTCGCTCTCCTCGTTGTTCTTGACGTATGTGACAAACATTGCCACTGTCATAAGCCATGGGAAAGAGAAATTCCCAAGGTAGAAGGCAGACGTTACGAAGCGCCACACCTGCAGCGAGGTGATCGCTTCGGAAGTCAGAACAACCGAGCTGACACTCACCACGTTGAGGGAACAGGCAGCGGAGAGGCCCACCGACGCGACGAGAGAAGCGCGGGTGACAAGGCCTAGCTGATTGTACCAGTCGCCAAAGTTTTGCGACATGGCTATGACGCTCGTAGTTCCTGGCGTATCTACGTATGTATTGTACACTGAAGCGTCTTCGTGTGTGTGTGGGGGGGGAGGGGGGGCGATTCCTTCCTTGTTGTGATTGCCCGTGTGTGTGTGGGTATGAGTATGCTGCACCAGCGACCAAACGAAACATGGATCGAGAAGGAGGGAAGAGGAAACGTGAAGCTGCTGAGCAGGACGAGCGGCAAAGAACGCGCCCTATCACCAGAGGAAAGAATGGAGAAGCCCTGCCAGTGTAAACCATTCGCACACACACACACACACACACACACACACACACTTCTCTCTCATTCGTCCTCACGTGCAGCGGAATGCGGTACCGCATCCACACGTGCATCCAGCGAGACGTACCATCGTGTGACTTACTAGCCACATACGACAGAGATTCGCTTTACAATGATGTAACGCAGAAGCTGTCATTTTGTTTCTCGCCACAACACGCGACCACCAGAGGCCCCTAAAGCAAGGGTAAGCAAAGGTGGCGGAGCTACTGAGCGAGAGATACGCACTGTCTTCAAATCTACGTCGCGCTGGCAATCCACGGCTTTGTTCTCTCTTTACTCTCTGGTGGCCAACGGCAAACGTACAGAAGCACGCATTACACATTCATCTAGGACACTCATACACACAAATATGCGTGCAGACAAGCACGGAGAGAGAGAAGTTGGGAAGAAGAAAGACATCACACAGACATAGACAGAGAGAGAATCGACGATGGGGGTGGAAAAGAGAGGAGACAGTGGGAAAGAACGTGGTTGCTTCAGTGGGGGGCACAAGAGAGAGAGAGAGAGAACAGAGAAAGACAAAACAAGGGGAAAACTCTAAGAAACGAGAGACAGATACAATCCGAGAAGGGAGAGAGTATGACAGTAGAACACGCGTCTACTGTAGTGAGTCCGTGAATGCAGAGCGAGCACAAACGTCGAGTGCAAAACGGTCAACAGAGAAGCAAAAGCGCTGCATCGAGTGGAAAAACAGAGAAGGGGACGGAAGCGGACGTGAGGAAAAGCGTCAGAGAAGGGGAGAAAAAGTAGACTGTCGAGCAGATATCCTACATCGCCAACCGAACTCACCGCCACCCCCCCCATACGCACACACCCACTCCTCAGCCAAGTTTCTTCACCTGGGAGGCGCGCACAAACACACCTTTGCCCTTTGGACACGTGAAGTACTGCTTCTTGTCAATGAACGAGGAGCCATCGTTGGTACCCTCGTTGCCCTCTAACATTTCCAGTCCAATCCAGATGCCGGCACCGAACGCAGTTGATCCGTTAAACCGCACAATAGCGCGGCAGCCCTTGTACGTGACCTGGTCGCCAAGATGCAGCTCATTCGCAGGATTCACGGCATTCGTGGTGTGCAGCGCGCCGGAAGTGATGCCGTTAGCGGCGCCAGAGATAGCGCTGCTATGGGGGGTGCGCGACCGATTGTTGGCGCTGTGGCCTGGCGTGGCGGTGCGGGTCGGCGTGGCGCCACGAGTGGTAATCGTAGTGCGCGCCGCAGAGCCCGAGCGACCGGCGGTGGTACGAAACGGTGTTCCGCTGCGGGCGGGTGTCGTGCCGCCGGCTCGTGCAGGAGTGCCACGACGCACTGCGGCACCGCCGGCGCTGCGCGCCAGTGGACTCCGCCCGCGCGTCGCGGATGAGCGGCGGGGAAGAGATCCAGCGCTGCTGCTATCGCGGCTACCTGTGCGGCGGTGAGTAACGACGCGCGCAGGCGAGGAGACGCGAGCCGTTGACATGGGATAACGAGTGCTGCGCGGCCGTGAAAGCCCACTCGGCGTCTGCGCACGGCGGGCCGGCGTGTGGGTCTCTTGGAAAGCTGGCTGCTGCACCTCGCGCGCCCGGTCCCGCTCCTCTCGGAGCAGGGCCACTTCACCTTGCAGCTTGGCCATGCAAATGCGTAGATGGCGCGCCTCTTCGTCGAAGCGGGCGGCAGCAGACTCGACATCGGCCGAGATGACGCTCGACCGCAGCTGCGCCGCCACGACAGAGCCGCGCTGCACCACCACGTCAGCCAGCCATGGGTGGTTGAGGGCGGCGTACAAGGGGGTACGCTTACTCGGGTCCTTGTTCAGCATCGACTGCACAAACTCCCACGCCAGTGGTGAGATACCAAACGGCTTCGGCAACGGGGTGCCCATGATCGTGCGAAACACCTCCTTTTCCGACGCGTTCGACCCCGGCGAGTAGGGGAAGCTACCGGAGAGCGTAATGTACGTGACAACGCCGATGGACCACGTGTCGGCGTTGAAGCCGTCGTAATGGGTCTGCGTGAACTTGGCATAGAACATCTCTGGGGCGCCGTAGCGGGGCGTACCAATGACGTCCGAGCAAACTACCCGCTTGCCCAGGAGACGCTCGCAACCGGGATACGGCATCATCAACGCCGTCACGTCGAGAGGATCCTTCGAAGGGTCGCCAGTGCACACGCCGCGCGAGCGCTTTGCTAAGCCGAAATCCGTCAGTTTGATATTGTCGTCCTCACTCACCAGCAAGTTCTCAGGTTTGATGTCACGGTGGATGATGTCATGCAGGTGGCAATGCAGTACTGCCTTGATGATCTGGTACGTGTACAGCTTCGACTTTTCCTCTGTCAGCTTGCCGCTGGAAGACTGCAGAATGAGCTCACACAGGTCACCACATTGAACCTTCTCGAAGAAGAGCAAAAACTGTCTCTCTGTCTCTACATACTCGAGAAACGTCACCACGTTCTCATGGGACGGGATGTGCCGCAGCACGTCGATCTCTCGCTTGATCTCCGCCATCGCCATCTCGACGTCGCCCTTGGCAAGTGAGATGAGGTACTCTTTCTCGATAATCTTCACCACGTACTTCATCCCAGCCCGCGACCCGGGGGGACGTACGGGGGGATCGGTGTGCACACCTTTACCACGCTGTATGCCCCACGACCTACGATGTTCGCATCCTGAATCGTGTACTTGCCCTCCACCACGATGTTGGAGCCGGTGCTTGCCGCGCTGTCGCTACATGGCTGCATGGTCGCACGTCTCGATAGGAGCAAAAAGGGGCAAAAAGGGAACTGCCACGCTGTGGTGCACTGCTCAATCGTATCAGCAAAGGTGGAAACAACAATATGGGCGATGGGGCGTTAGTGTATAGCGGCGAGTATCGGGCAACGCAGACCTGCGTGCGACTGATTGTGCTTGTGCGAGTGTAACGATGAGCAGTGCTCAGATAGTGGAGATAGCAGGCAAAAGACCAGCGCTGTCTTGGGCAATGGCTCCCCTTGTTTTAATTTAGCTGCCGTTCTTGGATGTCTCTATGATGACAACCGATCGTTTAGCACGAGGCACACGTACAACACACGACCCAATCGCGCACACACACACACACGCACGCCAATACGGTTCCAGCAACAATGGAAATGTGGTGTGAGCGCGGAGAGAAGACACTATGAGGATTGCTTCGCACAGGCATTGGTGAGTAAGTGGATTGAGGGCGTGAAGGCGGGGGAAGGGTAAGGGAGGCGACGGTGGAGCAGCAACGTCACGCAGAAGGGAAAAAAGAGGATGGATACGTCATAGAGGCACCAAACAGCACATCCACACGCGGTATCAGCGCGTGTCTTGCGAGGAGGACGTGTTGATTGGCACCGCCGCACCTCTGCACCGTCTCCTTCCTCACTGCTTTCGCGAGCGAATAACTCCCAGAGGCAGAAAGGAAAGAGAGGGAGGGAGGGGGGCAATGGGTGGTGGCACACATGGCGCCACCTCAGTAACAGCTGAACACAACACCTTTTCCGCGGCATAGATTTAGAACAATGCACATTGGAGACGGAGAACGGTCTTGTAGCCATTGAATACACCCAGCTCGAGTCGATCGTGGATGCTTCCATGTGCCGAGTGTGCACCACCACGCCGCATCGCCCGCTTTACCACCAGCATTCAGTTTTGCACTGTATTCTTTTCGTGTGTGTAGACGTGCTCGCTGTGCATGGTTGGATGTAAAGGGTTTCGCTTGCGTGCTTGCCTGACTCAGCTTTCGTTGCTTCTCTCCCGCTCTACTCTCACATGCCCGCCTATGTACACAGGGCCAGCGCGGTGCCTCGAAATGCATCTCAGATACACTAAGTGTTTCTCCAAAGGTTCCTCAAGTGTGCTGCACACAGCTGCAGTGTTCCCGCACGCACACAACGTTGATGTCGTTCCTCCCCCCCCGATCCCTGAGTTCAATTCACACTGTCCATGGGCGTGTGCACAACGTGCACACATGGGGGCGTATGTAAGAGACGGTAGGGAAGAAAGGATAGTGTGGAGGAGCCGGGCGACGCGTCGAAGAACCTCTGCCCATCCGCACATGCACACAGAAAGAGGAAGGGAGAGAAACGCCCATCAGACTTACCCATGAGTCCCGATTGCCACGGGATGGGCAAACGAAGAGACAAACAGAGAAATCGGGGAAGAGGGACGTGGGCATAGAGAGGGAGGCGTATGGGCACGCAGCATACAGCACGCACTCGTACCGTAAAGACCGCTAGGGAAAAAAGGAGGCGAGCTAGACACAAGGAGAACAACAAAAATGAAGAAGAGCGAATCGTCAACATGCAGCAATGGTACGTGATCGAAAGACCGCAGGGGAAACGGAAGAGAGCAAAGACACAATCGACAGCACAAGGAGGCGGTGGGAGTTGCCACACACACCTCAGCTCAACAAAGCCCATTCAACCCCACCACACAAAGACGCATGAAATGCAGAAACACTAACACACACACACACACACACACACACACACAGTGCATCACGAAACAAAGGGCTGCACGAAGAGAATAGGAAAAGGAGAAGAAAGACATAGAGATCGGCACGGCAACACAGTAAAGGAGGTCGGGATCTCAGATTGGTGGAGCGCAGACCTCGCGGCAAAGCACGCGAGGGCTCGCCAAAGAACACAAAAGCGAACGCGAATGCGCACAGCGCAGTTTACAGCCACTATTGCACGGCAGACACGCACGGCCACACGCACACAGCTACGCCCACGCCTCATCAAACACTGTGGTGCATACAACTAGAGTACTCGAGGGAGTCAGATGAAGGGTGCATCTCCCCAGACGCGACAGCCAAACATCACATCATTGCCAGCCATGCATAGAGGAACCAACAAGGGAAGAACGCACCCATGCAGGCGCGCAAAGAGATCCACCCCCTCTCGCTGTCCCACATACCCTCATGCTCTGAGAAATCCCCATCGAACCTCGCCATCTCCCTGTTCCTTGCCTTCCACGTATGCTTTATGCTATATGCGCATTTAACCTTCCATAGCCTCAGATGTGCTCGCTTCCCTTCGCATAGCCATCAGACTCGGAGAAACACATGCTTAAGGAGGGTAGCAGCGGAAGGCCGCTTCGACACATCTCGCTGGAAGCACAAGTCTAAGAAGTCGTACGCGTCCTTCGAGCCGAGCGCCGTGGCGTCCTTCGGCACCGCATCAGGCCAGCCAGTCGAGAGTGCCAGCTTGTTCATGATGTGCATCACGTTCGGCATTGGGGTCCATGGAGCACGTCCCGTGATCATCTCCGCGACAGTGCAACCCGCTGACCAGATATCCGCCTTGAATGGATCGTAGCCGTCCTCGTCTGTGATAACCTCAGGTGCCATCCAGTATGGCGTCCCCGCCAAAGTCGCCGTCGCCGCTTTGCGCAAGGTGCCGTGCGTGTTCATGATTTTCGCCTGATCAAAGTCCGCTAGTTTGGCTGTCCCCGTGTCCATGGAGATGAGCACGTTGTCACCCTTGATGTCGCGGTGGGCGACCTGGTTACTGTGAAGATACTCCAGCCCTTGAAACATGTGGCGCGCGTACACGCGCACTACCGAGTAGGGCAGGCAGCAATTTGGCAAACTCTTCATCAACGACGTCACCGAACCGCCAGTCACAAACTCCAGGTAGACGTAGAGTTTCTTTGGTGTACTTTCTGCGTCAATGCGGCTGTGCAAGTAGCGAATGATGTTGGGGTGCATCATCTTGCGGTGGATCTCCACCTCTGTGTTGGAGGGCGCGTCATCTGAGAGCTCGAGTACCTTCACTGCGACGAAGTGGCCACTGGGAAGCACGCCCACAAAGACGGAGCCAAAGCTGCCAGCGCCGAGCTTCTTGCCTAGCGTCACATCCATCAGTTCCTTGGTTGAGATGGCCGCCATTGTTGATTGCGCGTGAGTCTTTTCTTCCAAGTTACTCTACCGTTGGTGACAGCCTCTATTGAACTTTTTGAACCCCCTCACGTACCTTGAAGGTGGTACGTTCACTGGAGGAGCAGGTTGGGAGGTGGTGTGGTAGCTTCGGAGATGAAGAGCGGCTGAACGAAAAAGAAAGTCCTCGCGTGGTGGATTTCCGTTGACCGTGGTGCTCTGTACGCAAGCGCAGCTTCGTCACTCGACACTTGACGGCACGCTCACAAAAACGTGTTCGTGTGTAAGAAGATGAGGGAAAGGGGGGAGGCGCTGGCCGGTGCGACGAAGGCGTTGATGAGTTCGATACAGTGTGGTAGGCTGGTGGAGAGGGAGCGGAGAATGGCGAGGGAGGCTCAGAGCGATTTATAAATAGAGAACAAAAATTGCCACTGAAGAAGCAAGACAACCCCAACAGAATAGACAAAACAGGCCTTTCAGGAAGAGAGTGTGTGATGTTGATAAGGCAGAGATGCAGGGGAGGCGCAGTCGACAAAAACTCGCTGGGATGGCGGTAGCGAATGCAGCGACACGAAGAGCGGTGTGGGGTGGAAGCGACAATAATAGGGAAGGAAGAACGAAGGAAGGTCGAAAAGGTCAAGGAGGCCAAAGGAAGCAAGAAAAGTGCAGCGAGGGCACGCCAGAAGCGAAATACTCCGCTGTGCGTGGCGAACGGGAAAGAGAGAGAGCGACGCGATGCACTTATGTAGACGCAAGGAATAGCGCGTTCGCCTCTTTTCACTTGGCGCTTTGTTTCGTGCGTGTATTTCTCCCCCCTGCGTAAGCGGAGATGTACGTCCGTGTCTTGGTGGAGGCGAAGAAGAAGAGAAATGTATTGGCGTTCTCCGATGTCTATGAGTGGACGAACAGGCGTACTCAAGAACAAGCTGCACACACATACACACAATCACGTGTTAAAGGGGGGAAATAGCGTTAGGTGTTGCGCGTTCAGACTAATGAGTGTTGAATGGAGGCACACAAGAGTGCAGCCCGCACGTAACAGCAGCTCACGTGTAAAGCAAAAGAGAAGAGGAGAGGGAAGTGATGGAGACAGAGACAGGCGAGATATGAATCAGGATCGGGAAAAATGATGCTGGAAGGAAGACAGCAGCGCTTCACACTGCACCCACGTTGCAGGAAGGTGTCGTGTCTACGTACGCTCCGCCGCCGCCTCCCAAAATTGTTGATAGGTAACGCTGCAAAGGAGTCTTAGTAAATTACTGTGATGATAGAGGTAAGATGGACAGAGGTCACCTCCGTATCCCCCCCTCCACTGACACCCTGTGGCTGCCATCGGGTCTTGCCTCACACCCAACACACACACACATACGATGGCCAAAAAACTGCGAATACCAGGCACATATTCTCTCTCCATACCGTATTGGCGCGCCGTTCGCTCATTGTGCGCCACCTGTGGTTTTTTTCTCCTGAGGTTTGATTGGTGTCTTGCCGATGATTTTCATACCCTCTTAGGAAGCCTCGCCCGCATGGCACACTTAAAACGCACACCAACACGCGAACTTACTCACACCGACAGAGACACACAGTCATGCTCGGCAGACGACCTCACCATGACACGCATGTGTGCCACACAGAGGCATACGCGAAGGAGACGAGAGATAGGAAAAGAGGCAGGGGAAGGAGACAGGGAAAGGATGGAACGAGAGGAGGCAGGAAAGAGCCGGCAACACACGAGTATCGAATCTTTCCCCCGCTCTTCTCCGCCATTTCGTTGCGTTTTGCACAGTCCCTACCCCTCGCTCACTCACCACACAGAAACACGATATCGCTCCCTCTCTCTCTCTGCGCCCCACTGTCCTTCTCTCTCTGTCCTTCCCATTAGAAACAGATTGCGGTACACGCACGGACGCACGCGAGCGTAACCGGTCAATGACGAGCAGACTTCAGTCTCTCTTGTTTGTTGTTTTATGTTCATGTTTACAGAAAAAAGAGTGGTAGAGGCAGCGTCTCGCGCTCTCATGGCCCCGTCCCACCCACCTTGCGCGCGTACGCGCAGTCAGACGAGTGAGCCGCTACCCCCCCCTCCCATTCGCCTCACTACACTCCGGTAGAAACACCATCGTCAGCAAGGGAGAGGAGGGAGCAAGAGGGGGAAGCAGAGTAGATGACTCCTCGTCCGCAAACAGTGCAAGTGTACGCCTACCAAGAGGCGCGTGCCTAAGAAAGTTCGCAGCACAGTGTCGCGGGCTCAACCGCCCTCTACTTCGTCGCCTTCTTTTCTAGCGACAGTGAGAGTTTGTTTGTCGCAAGGAGCATCTCGTCGGTGTACGACTCGAGCGCCGGGGCTTTCTGTGGCTTCAGGCCTGTGATCGGCTCAATCTTCTTGTTGCTGATGAGCAAGGTAATCTTGAAGTGGGCGACAACCTCACCCTCCTTTTCGAAGAGAACGGGGTACGGGATGACAGCGCCGTGTTTTGACATCTCGTTGAGACCGAGGCGGGCCTTCTTGGACTCCAAGTTGCGGATGGCAAACGGGAAGGTGGCGTACTTGGAGTCGATCTCCTTCTGCACCTCCTTAGCGCTCTCCATCTTTACAGAGTAGTTGGAGTCCAGCGCCACCTTGAAAACGCATGGCCGCACATCGCGCTCCTTGAGCTTGCCCTTGCCAGAAGACATGACAATGTCTAGCGTCCACACCTGCGCCTTTTCGAGATCGTAGTCGTGCACCATGTGCTCCGCGATCCTGCGCTGCGGGATGCAACGGTAGCCGTCAATGATGTAGCGCTTCATCATGTGCGAGAGGACGCCGTCAGCCGGAGTCACCTTGTAGTGCTCTGCAGCCTTCTCGACTACATCCGTCACCTGGTAGATGGTCGAACCAGGGCGCATCTGGCGCAACGCAGTGTTGAGGATGTTGTACGCCGCCGTAATGACACGTGCCGCTTTCTCGTCCTTGCCAAGTTCGTTGTCCTCGGTCACCTGGATGGTGTGCGCGACGACGGCGCAGTAGCCGTCCACGTGGATACCGAGGTCATAGTGCACGACATCGCCCATCGAGATCTCCTGCTGCGTCGCCTCGTCCGACGCGCCTGGGCTGTTGTGGCACACACAGCTGTTGACCGAGATGCACGTCGGGAAGGCAATTCCCTTTTCCGTACCCTTGAACATCGTCTTGACCTTGGCGGCAATGGTGTCATCACCGAGGCGGCACAGATCGCACACCTTGGCGCCAGGCTTTGTGGCATCGATGAGCAAGCGCAATGTTTCATTGCACCACACAGCGGCCTTCTTGTAGCGCACCACGACATCAGAGTTGTTGATGGTGGTGTCCTCCTCTTCCTCCTGCGCCTCCTCGTCGCCGCAGTCCTCCCACTCCCCCTGGTCCATATTCTTCGACATTTGCGCAGTGTGTTGTGTTTGCTTATCGGGGCGCGGGAAGGTTGCTCTGCTCGTGTGCGCCGGTTACACGCGTGGTGAAAAATGCTGAGGGGAGAAAGAGAGAAGTGGTAGCACCGATACCCACGGCAGTCAAACGGTGATGAGTTCAACGAAGAGAAAACGAAAAGGAAGTGCAGAAAGGCGCACGCAAGTTCACTGCGACGCATGCAGCGACGTTCGCGTAGTCGTCATCGACGTTGTGGCATGTGTGACACACAAGAGCGAAGAGAGTGGCAAGACGGAAACATAAGTGAGGAAAATAAAGTTGTGGCAGGAAACGAGGGGGTGTCGTGCAGCGACATGCATGCAAAGGCTCGAGAAAGGATGAAAATGCGCACCTCAACGACGTGGCCAGCAGAAAGGCTTCAAGGGTGTGGGAAGAGGGGAGCAGCGACTAGTGCCGCACGTATACAGCGAGCACAATTTGATGCGCCCAATTTCGACACCTCTCCTAACTTGTCACTTGGACCCGACCGTCCGTGAGCTGCGCAAAGTACGGGTGCGATGCGCGTCGGGGGTATATCACTCCACACCGTCCCTCAGTGCAGCTTTGCAGTCGCGGAAAGCGAAGAAGTGGTGGTACCAGAGGTAGAGAGAAAGCCGGGGTACGCTATTCCTTTCTGCTATCCCAGCACTGGAGCGGATTCTCACTCCCTCCCTACCGCAAGTCAGTTCGGACTCGCCGCATTCCCACACCGTAACACTCTCGCAGTCGCATGGCCACCTCACAGACACCCCACCAGAGACACATGCACGAGCAGAAAGACATGCTGCTCGAGTTGCAGCAACTCTTTGTTAGGGCGTGCCATTCCTTACGGCGTCTCCTTTCTACCGTGTTTGCCTTGGGTGATGGTTACGTGTTCGAGAAACCGTCAACATCGCACCTCCCACACATGCGTACCCCACGGCATCCACGCGCAGCTTAACTGGACTGGACACACGGCCCCCTCCCCCGAATCTTTTGCAGTGCCGTAAGCACAACTTTGGAGGGCCTAAGGCAGCCTCCCACGAAGCAACTGAAACAAACGAAAGGAATACGTGAAACCTCTGGGAGGAGGAGTAGGGGGGGTAACACACCACGCACAGAGAGAGAAACAAAGACCTCCCCCCCCCTACTGCCACCGGCACCGAACAGCGTTAAAACACACATACGCACGTGAAGCGTGAGCTGTTTGATCAGTGAAATTAATCGGTCGTCCCACTGGGAGAAAAGACGCTAAAAGAGAAAACCAAAACGCTTCGGCAGCGGAGGTCGCGAGGAGGTGCGCATTCGCACATCTCCGTGCGACCTCTACCGCGTCACGTCATCCGTGGTTGACGTGCGAGAGGAAATGCCCCTCCGGTTTGCCATAGCGAACGTTTCGTTCCGCAGAGGCGGTGAGCTGCCCATGTCCCTCATCTCGTGCGTCGCTTCCTCGTCGTCGGAATCGTAGAGCGGGCTCTGGGCGGTGTCCTCTGCTCTCGGCACGACCGAGAGAGGTATGTCGCCGCCCGAGTCCCTCTTCGCAACACCCTCAGACTCTCGGTCCACCGGCGAGCGTGGGTTGCGCGGAGGTGGCGAGTCGCCAGCCTCTACGTACACCGTTGTCTTCGCGCCAAAGCGGAAGTGTGAGAGGGTCGGGATGGTCTGCTGAATAGAAAATGCCACGAAGCCAATGGCTGTAGGAGCGATGACGACGCAGAATAGCGCGATGCTCAGGCCGGTGTAGTTGAGAGGCTTTCCCCCAGTCCCTGATGTGGGTAGATTCAGTGGGGGGTAGTCATCCACGGGGGTTTGGTCGACCAGGTGCACGCCTTCGACCTTAGCAAGGGCGAACCAGGCCGTGGAGTTGTCGCGGCCATTCACAAACAGCGGCAAGTTGGTGACCTTTGCAAGTGTCTGATAGAGCTGCTGCATGAGCATCATCGTCGACTGCGGGGCTGCACCGGTTTGCAGCGTGTCGTCGATAAAAAGCTCAAAAGTGTTGCTTCCGAGGGAAGCAACCAGCACCGTCGTCTCCGGAATCTTGAGCTCCGTTGCCGCGTACTTGACGAGGGCGTCCTGCGCAGCCTTATAGTCAAGCAGGTCCGTCGACGAGTTGAGAGGCAGAAACGTTAGCCGTAGCGACATGGAGGTGCTGGCCAGGTTAGTAGCGTTGGCGCCCAGCACCACGTACGCGTCCACAGCGACGAACTCAGGGTTTGGGCTGCTCGACGCCGTGGCACACATCCTCACGTACACATTGGTGGCCCCGCTGCCACCCAAGGCCTGCGGCACCCACGCCGGCACCGTCACCCAGCGGCGCTCGAGGTCGTCCGTTTCAATCGTCAACACAGTAGTGTACGTAGCGCCAGCGCCGCACTGCGGCATGTCGCTCTGGCTACTCGTCACTTGCAGCCCCACCCGCGTGATTGGAGGGTCTTGAGGATCCGTGAGGAGAAGGCGCGTGTCGACCGGAGCTGACACGGAGAGCACAACGTACGGAAGGTAGAACAGGGAGGAGAGAGTGAGTTGCGTGAGCGTGATGGAGCGACCAAGATGCTCCTCAAACGGCATGGGTGCCGCCGTGCCGTCAAATGTGCTTACCGCGTAGCAGGAGAACAATCTCGGTGCTCTCACGTCTGGTGGCGCAGCGGCAATCAACGACGTCTCGACTGTCACATTGGCACTGCTGGGGGAAATATAGCGGAGGGCTGTTGTATACGCCGCGTTCACCGTACACGTTGCGTCGTTCCAAACCAGCCTCAAGAAGAGGATCACAGAGGGGGAAAAGGTGCCCATCACAGCCCACGCCGCCGTCTGCGTTTGATATAGCTCAATGCGACTCTGGCTTGTCAGCGCGTTTCCGGTGCTGATCGCCTCAGCCTGGTACACCGTGACGGCACCAATGACAACTTTGATGTACGTGTCGGTCACACGCGCCCACGCGTCGCCGTTGCGCGTGCACACGCTGTAATAACCCTCCGTCTTGGTAAACAGCAGCCCGCTCACGTCGATGACAGAGGTGCCGACTGCTGTGCGCGCCACCATCACATCCGCGCCGGCGTGTGGGCCGCGGCACGTCGCATCCCACGACGCAAACCCTACAACAACCCCGGAGACATCAGTGGAGGGGCTCAACGTGATCTGCGGCTGATTGCCAAGCACCACGACAGCCTGGCCGTACGTTGTTCCACCATCGGTGGATAGCTGCAGCAAGTTGAACTGCTGGCAGTGCAAAAAAGCTGCTGCCACCGGCACGTAGACTTCGTTCATTAACACAATCGCGTGCGTCTTAAGCCGGTTGCCGGCCATGAGCACCGTGATATTGTCAGACCCCACGAAAGCGTCATCCAGCCGCTGTGGCCACACGTTGCGCCGAGCGGCGCCATTGCACACTTGGATATACTGCTGCTTCGTGTGCAGGCCGCATGTAGAGGCACTGCCGCATGGCGTCCACTCCTTGTCCTCGATGCCAGCGTTGTGCATCCACTCGCGTCGACCCCGCGCGTACGACGTGAGCTGCACTTGTGACCCGGTAGACACAAACATGGACGTGCCGGTCTCGTTGTACAGCCCAGCACAAACTGTGTAGACACCCACCAACGCTGTCGGGATGGCGATGTAGTGCTGGGTGTCGTAAGACTGGATACGGGCGGTGTAGCCAAAAGCGCAGCTGCCGTCTTGAGCAATGCGCACCGCCAAGGCGGATCCGAGAGAGGCGAGGTCGCTGCTGCGCATGGAAAGTGGCACCGCGTCATACTCAGGGCCACAAGACAGCACCATCGTGCGGGAAGCAAAGTCGCCGACGCCGGCCATGGACAACAGCCAATTTGTGGGTTGGATGACCGTGTAGTCGATTCGCACATACTCGTCGTTGGCGCACAGTACACCGTTCGTCTGCTGCAGGGAGAGTGGGAAAGGGAGCTGCATGATGCCGTTTGCGGCGTCTTGCACTGCCTCCTGCTTGTAGTATCTGCAAACGGCCGTCTTGTCCGCCGCGGTGGCGCCTGTTTTGACGGCCACAAAACGAAACACACTGTAGGCCTCTGACACAGCTGCCACAGCAGACAGGTAGGCGTCCGTGTCATCTGCGTTGGATGGTGGACGCACAAACTCTAGTAAGTTCAAGGAGCCACTGCTTCCGTTGAAGATGGTCAACACCGGTATCGTGGAGGACACCAGTGACGGCATCGATTTCGCGCCAACTCTTACTGGTTTGCCATGGTACGTGACGGCGAACTTCGTGTTGGTAGAGGTGCGCCGCAGGCACACGTAGCCACCAGCGGGAGCTTCGCTACGTGCGACGAGAAGGGCATTCGGCACGGTGGAAGAATCGCTGCTGCTTTTAAAGGAGTTCACAGGAAGCAGCGAGATCTTCGCCCCCTCCGAGGAACAGTCTGGCAACGTGGACGCGAAAGCTTCGTAGGCGCCGCTCGCGATACCTGTTGTTGTGCCACCCTGTAGCCTGATCGGGATCGCTGTTGCGGCAGGAAAACTGGCGGCCGTAGTCGTCGCAGCGATGCCCTGAATTACGAGGGGAGCCACCACAACACTTTTGCCGTTGTATGTGGCGCAAACACTCTTGCGACCAGCGTGCACGCGCACTACATAGCTGTTCGGCACGAGGAAGCGCACATGGTAGCGGGTAATAAAATACGGTATAGCCAATGTAGACGCCGTGCAGTGCTTGCCGACGACCCCGTTGTTGACCATCGAAAAGGATAGCGTGGACGTGACTACGTGCGAGATGTCCGTGGTATACGTCAGTGCCGTCCCAGCTCCTGCAAAGCGCGCCGTCGCCAGGATATCCGTGCCTTTTAGAAGTGACTCATCGCTCAGTATCACACCGGCGGACATCTCCTGAAGTGCGATCATCACTGGTGTGATGCGCAGCTGCGAGTCGATGGCTAGAGCGTCAGCCGAACTCAGTGTCACCAGCGACAGCCCATGCGAGGTCATCTCAGAGACGTTGTAGAGCTCGAGTGGCACATGAAACCAAACGGAGGTAGTCGCTTCATCTGTCAAAAGAGCGGACACGGGGCCCGTGGAGCCAAAACGCAGCGCTATCACCGTGTCGGCTGCCTGCAGTGATTGCATGTCCTGCAGAAGAGTCGCCGTCGCAGAAAGATACACAGCGTTCGAGGTGAAGTCCATCACATCCACCGTTGACACTGCGGCAAAGACGACACTCTTCACCATCTGCATAACCAAAGGCACCGTTGGCGCAGATGGCAGCGGTGCAGCAGTGGTGGGGATGGCAGGAGAATCAGCCAGAGTGGCGGTCATAGTGAGGAACGCAGAGCTTTTGGGGGCCGAGAATGCTGGTTGAAACGATGGTAGCGACTGATAAGCGGCCGTCGGTGCGGGATCTGTGGTTGTGGTGAAAGTTGCTGCCGCGTTCGGCATTAGCGTTGTCGTGGTCATCGTTGTCGCGTTGTCGCGGTTGTCGGTGCACTGGTTATTCCACGTAATAGACATGGAGATAACAGCCCACGCACCAGTCTTCCGTAATATGATCTGAGACCGGGCGTCAGACGGAGCTTGAAAAGTTGGCGTCATCTGCACAGCGACCTCGGCGTTCTCCCCCTTGACAGAGTCATTGGTGAGAGTACCAGGAAGAATAGCGAAGGTGAGGCCGTTGTCCAACAGGTACTGCACCCCATCGTTCTCACCGGAGGAGTGAACCGCATAGCCTGATGTGCCGGCTCCACAGCCGCCAAACGGTGAGATGAGAGTCACCTCGCACCTCGCCAGCAGGAGGCACAGCAGCAGAGCAACAAGTGCACGTCTGGCCATCACGCACGCGTGTGGTTGGGTGTAATGGAGAGCACTCAAACGAAAAAAAAAGACGGGAAGAGGAAAACGCGTCTTCGGAGCGCAAGAAGGGGGGCGCGGGACACAAAAAAACGAGGAGAAAAATAGAGACATACGAGGGGCGTCTATGCGTGTTGAGAAGCGAGACATGTGAGCTTCACTCGCCCCTGCTGTTTCCCTCTCAAACTCCGCGCTCCGGCGATGCTGCTCGACCACTGCGTCACACAACGACAAGAAAAAGCGCAAGAGGGGGGGAAATATAATGATCGTATGGCACGTCAGTACGAAACGATGGGTTCGCGAGATCACGATCAGGGGCGCGTCTCCCTCCCCTCACTCGCTGTCTCTATCGTAGGACACCAACTTGTACTGGCAAAACTCTGAAGGACGAGAAAATCATACAAGGCAAGTCGAAACAACTGAAGAGGAATGTGAGAGGAGAAATAAAAGCGCACGAATAGAAAGCAGCGAAGCAATAAGATGAGCCTGAGAAACAAGCTTCGTGATGGTGCCCCTACCAACGATAAAGACCTCGCCCCAGTGAGAGCTTCACCCCTACGCTAAGGTCAAGGAGGAGAAGATGTACAGCGACGGACGAGAAAACGAGAGAAGTTGAGGTAAGGCGTGAGTAATTGGTGGTTAGTGATGATGCAAGCCTTCTTTTATAGGCGCCATCGAAGGCCCTGTAAAAGCTAGCAAGAATGAGAAAGATAGGCAGCACCAACGCTTCGCTGCTGCTTCTCCCCTATCACCTCTCTTTGCGTTTTTTTGTGCCTTTTGCAGCTGTACCAGCCACCAATGGGCGGATAACTTGACCCCCCCCTCTCCCTCAGAGCTCGTTACAGGATCCCGTGCGCACACACGTACACGTAAAGACACGCGAAAAGAGAAGAATATCGTTGCTCACCGCTGTAATGTGTGTTCCCTTCAGGTACCCCAGTGCAGTGGGGAACAGAAGGGCGCGCCTAGCAAGAAATGAGCGTTGAGTTCAGCAGAGGCGAGCAGGAGTGAGAAAGCAGAGAGCAGAGAGAGAGAAAGAGAGAGACGAGAAGTGCGACGGTGCACCAGTTGCTGCACTCCTCGTTGTTGCTTGTTTGGACCTCCGTCGTCCTTACTTGCCTACAATTTGGGGGCCTTTCTTGTGTTAAATGATGTCGTGTTGGCGCACAGGCCAGTGCTCGGTCGCTGCTTGACTAGCACTTCTGCTGCCCTGTGTGATGTCCTCTCTCCTTCTCAGGAAAGGGAAAGCAACAGACTTTCCCCGTGATTTGGCTTATAAATAGCGAAAGAGACGCGCCCTTCCGCTATTGCTTCCGAGCTGAGGGAAGGGGGATAGTGGTAGTGTTGTATCCGCTGCTGGTCAGTGCGAAAGACGAAGGAGCCGATGGCGTGCAAAAGAGAGAGGCACAGACGGGGAGAGGTGGTGAAAGCGCTGTGGGAAAGCTAAAATTCGCGCACGGCAACCCCCATACGTAGGTGGAAGAGAAAACTTGGGTAAGATGAGCGCTCTCGACTCACAACCCCCTTTTCACCCGCTGACGACAGTGGGAGTGGTCACATGAGGCGGTGATGCACATTTCGCCTTGTCGCTTAAATCCCACCTTCTTCCTGACATCTTGAGTGCTCTGGCATGGAGGTGCCTGGCAGCAATACAAAACTCCGGAAAGAGCTGGGCACATCCGTGTCCACAACCCTTTGCTACACCTCTGCGCTGGCCCACGTGCGATGAAGAAGGGCACCTTTTAAAGCCCTCCTCCGGTACCACTATTGAGTCCATATTTTCGCTTCTCAACATATTCCCCACGCACCGGTGGTGCGAGCGATTCCGCAGCGTCTCCTCCCTTTTTGTTATCGCCTCTCGTCTTCGCTGCCCAAGTGTGCGCTGCCCACCCCAGTGTCCACATCTACTGCATCCGCCTCCCCGAGCCCACCATCCGAGCAGTACAACTCTCCCTCCATTTTGCATCTCCTCTCTCATCGCCTTTGTACTCGCCTCGCTTACTGGCGCCACTCTTGGAAACCTACGTGAAGCAACGTGCCCCGAGGGAGAGCAAAGAGGGAACTGAAGAAAAAGAAGAGACACACACTCGACAGATGAAATGGGAAGAGGCGCACGAACAAGTGGAACAGACAAGGGGTAGAGAGAAGCGGGGAACCGGGAAACCACACAAACACAGAGCGGAAACGAGAAAGCAGCTGGCAACGATGTCAAGTGTTGCCTCAGCGTGTCCCTCCCCTGCCAGACAACAGCAGTCACACGCCGCTCTAGCGCCGGCCAGCCACAGGGTCGCCGACATCAGCGGCAATGCACCGCTCTGACCTCCCCGCGCCGTAGGCACTTGGCCCTGCCGCCGCCAGACGTGATTCGGCATCGGCAGGGACAGGGGTGCTGCCTGGACGCACCACACAGAGTGGGCACTGGAAACCGATACCATGCACTGAGGTGTGCCCTCCCACCGTGAACAGGAACATGCCAATATTGCTCGAAAAAAAGGGAGGTCCGCGGGAGCCCCTGGTCACCCTCGCAAGCATATACACCCCTGGACAACAACAAACTCGAAATTACAGCTCGGAACTGAACAACGAAATATGAGATAGAGCGTGCAACAGAGGGAGGGTAAAGATGAGATGAGCAGCTCGAGGGCAGACAAAGCAAGCGCAAAGGAGAACTGTGGAGGAAAGGACCATTGAAGTCGAGCGAGTAGACGGTGGGAAAGGACCTGGCATGGCATGAACAAGAAGAGGAGGGAGAGAAACAAAAAAAAGAGCAGCCAAGTCGAAGAAGCACACAGAAGAAAGGGGGAATTAACTGCACCGGTCACCTCTTGATTTGCTCGAGTCGGCAGGTCTTGAACGCGGCTCTCGCGGAGAGCGCACTAGCGTTTCTGTGAGGCGACGAACAGTAAGAGGGGTAATATGTACGCATATCGCCTCTGCACACATGTGTGCGCGCGTCTGTGTGTTTGCTCAGCCCTCTCCGCTTTCCATGTGACATTTGGCACCATTGAAAGAAAACAGATCGAGTCCACAGACACACACCAGCACAAGCGCAAGCACAAGCACAAGCATGTTACTAATGCAGAAGACGAGAAGCAATACACAAACGGCTCACCGCATGCAGTGCTGCAGCAGCAACAACAATGACAGAACACTCATCGAGAAGAGGACACACACAAGAGAACAGTTAAGTGGAATAAAGATGAGAAGAGGCCACTACACTACACCCACGCACGGACATGCACTCCGCGTAAGCAACACAAGCGCAAAGAGCAACGCTGTCGACTCCTGTGTCGTCATCACCATGAGCCATTTCTCGCCAACCACCGCACGAACACACACGCACACAATCTTTCGAATTCATCGTCGTCTTTTTACCTTTCTGTTTTCACCTTTGCATAGCGGGTCACCATCTGAAGAGAAAATAAAATATATGCGCACACGACGGAAGAGGCAGGGGAAGGAGAGAGCCAACGTTGAGAAACAACAACGAAAAATTCGGTGTAAAGAGTGGAAGAGACAAGAGTTAAACTGAGAGAGGAATGTAGCTTACATCGGAGTGAGCTCACACAGAGATGGCGCGCGCACCAGGTGGACATACATGAAGCGAAGAAAAACAGCGCAATGAAAGAGGAAAGCGGAGGAGTCGCTAAATCAAATAAAAATGTAAATCGTGGGCAGGAGTAAAAGAATGGAGAAAAGATATGAAGAAGTTGAAGGGGTGTAACGCTCTTTCAAGTCAACTTGACGGGGGGGGGGGGGGGGAAGTGGTCGCACCCAAAAGGCACGAAAGCTCTGAGGTGTTAGGAGAAGGGGGTTGTACGTTTAGACAGACTAAGGGGTTCTGCAGTGAGCTACGAAGAAAGCAAGAGAAGAGGAGCCCGACAGCAGGAGACCTCTCCGAGTAGTCGTGGCGCGGCATCTTGTAAAGAGAATCGACAAAAAAGACCCGAGAAGAGAAGCGAAACACAAAACAGACGAACCGGGAGGCAGCAGCAGCAGAACCAAGAACTGCCACACCAGCTCGCACGCAGAGATACAAACAGAGACATGGCACAAGAAGGAGACAGCGTCTTTTTCTTTCGTCTTTGATTCGTTGTTGGATGACTCTTCCAGTGAAAAACATTATCCTCATACCTACGCAGTACCCTGTCCCCCCCAATTCCCCTCCTCCTCCTGGTCCTCCCACAGGCACATGCACACACCTACAAAGACGCATGCGCGGCAGGACAGGGGAAGGAAGAAGAGGTGGAAATAAAACAAGAAGATCGCAAAGGAAAAAAAAACGAAAAGAGAGGACGGTGATGGAGAGAAAGACAAGTGAGAGTGATGCAATGCCCACCACATCTCGACGAAGAACGGCGCGAGTGAGGTGGCGGGAGCCAGAGACAACCCAACCGCACGACACGCGTACACAGAAGAACTCAAATTTTGAGAGGAAAAAAGAATGAGCAGGGGAGAAAGGCGCACATCTGCAGAGAGGTGTGTCTCTCAGAAGTTGAACTCGTCGTCGCTGTCCGCCGTATTGGTGACGGAGCTCTTGCGTTGCGCTGGCACAGAGCGTACTACGTTGCTACTATTCACGCCGCCTTGGAGTGCACTACTGCCAGAAAATGGAGCAGAGGTAGTACTAACAGAGAGCGGACTGCGATTCCCCTGGTTGAAGAGATTAGCGTACTTAAAGAGGGACGCATTCGAGGTTGTAGGCGGCGGGCTGCTGTTGCTGGTCAAGCCCACGTTCGAGATCGACTGCGAAGCACTCACGCCGCTAGCGGCAATTTGAAACGGGTTGTGTGGCTGGCCAGTCGCGATGCCAGCGTACAGCGCAGAGCTGCCACCAATGCCAGTGAAATACGGGTGCTGCAGGCACTGCGTCGCGGTGAGTCTCTCTGCTGGATTGAAGCGCAGCATCTGCTCCATAAGGTCTACGGCCGCCGGCGGTGCCGTAGTAAGGATCTGGCGCAGTGGTGTTGGCGCGACGGTTGGAAAGCGCATGTTCATACGGCGCGCTAGTTGATACCCCTCATCCCACTCATTGGGGGCCGGAGAGCCGAGCACAGAGCAAATCTTGAAGAGCTGGTCACTCTCTGAAGTACCAGGAAAGAGGGGACGGCACAAGTAGAGCTCAGCGAAGATCACCGCACACGCCCAGATGTCTATAGGGGAGTTGTAGTGAGTGGAATGCAGCACAATCTCCGGCGCGCGGTACCACCGTGTCGACACGTACTCCGTGAACGGTGGACGGGAACGAATCTCCTTCGCGAGACCAAAGTCGGCGACCTTCACCACGTCGCCCGAGATGAGCAAGTTCTCTGGCTTGAGGTCTCGGTGCATAAAGCCTGCCTTGTGGATCGCCTGCACGCCTAGTAACGTCTGGCACATGATGCTACGGATCTCCTTATCACTAAAGGCAATGGTGCCGCTCATCTGATCGGCGCGCTGGCGCTGAATTTGAAAGATGTTCTTTTCACAGTACTCAAAAATTAGAAAAAGCTCCGTCTTCTCGCGCACCACTTCCTTCAGTTTCACCAAGTTGAGGTGCTGCACCTTGCGCAACGACTGGATCTCACGCAGCTGCAGGCACTCCTCCCAACTGTGAAAGCGCTGCTTCATCTTCTTCACTGCCACTATTTCGCCAGTGCTTGTGTTTTGGGCTTTACTCACCGTTCCAAAGGAGCCGTCGCCCAGCTGGCCCATTACTGTGTAGCGCTCCATCCCTCCAAGCCTCAGAGCGGCACGTCGGCAGTAGAGAGGGAGAACAAGACACCCCCTCCCCTAACCAAAAAAAAAGAAAAAAAACGGAGACCAGAAGGCTACGCTGCTGTCGTGGGTAACATGCGTGTGTGAAAAGGGGGAGTGAGGCGCAGATACACTCAATGAAGGCCGCGCACAAGTGTCCTGCGGAGTGGCCAGTGAGTCGATCCGTGTGTGAGGAGGGAGGGGGATGACACTGGGTGGGACTCTGTAGAAGGAGAAATGCAATAAAGGAAAAAAGCGATGCAGTGACAAGCACGCAGACTCCTCTCTCTCTCTCTGTGAATTTACATGGAGAGAGAAGAAAATAAATGTGCAGGACAGTAGAGGTACGATGCACCACAAACAAAACCAAAGGGAGAGAGCGAGTTGCGAAAGAAGTGAAATGGATGTGGTCCATCATGGGAAATGCGCAAGGTCAAGCTCACAGGAGAGCACGCACGCAGTCACGCATATGGCAAAAAGTTGCACACGCTGTGTCCAGACCCTCCCTTTTTTCTCACCTTTTTTTTGTTGGGGTGCCCTGCTGCCGCCTCTACCACTACACCGCGTATGCGCATCGATACCGCAGCTAAATCAAGCAGAGCATTAGGGGGGGGGGAGGGGAGGAAGTGCCGCGATCCTCAAACCTCTGCCTTTTCTCCTTTCGTACAAGCCCATTCGAAGACGAGACACAGTCGGTTCGCTTTCCAGCGTTCGAAACGACTCGCCGACACAAGCCCCCCTCCTCTCTTCGCACACACGTTCCCTCCCCCTCCATCAGGATTGCGCACGCACGCACGAAGCGCTGGGCAGATATTCACGCTCGCCCTCAGAGAGAGAGAGAGAGAGATGCGAGCAACACAGAGATGAAAAAAGAGAAAAAGAGATCACAAAGAGAAAATGCAGAGGGAAGTGAAAGGCATCGATAGTGCGCCCGCAACTTTCGTTCTTTCATCATCCGTGCTCAATACGATTGCTGAATTGTTTTCTCCTTCTGTTCCATTCATGAGGAATATGTTGCGTACGCAGCTCGCTTTCTCGGTTTCAGCTCCTCGCTCAGGAAAAGCAAAACGCGCGCGCCAACACACATCCAGTAAGATTCAGAGTGACTCAATATAGACGGACGCGTCATATCTTCGCTCCCTCCAATCTGTCTTTTGTCCTTCGCCCTATTCGCTCCGCACCCATCCAGCCCAGACCGCAAGCTAGAACCAGCGCATGCAGTGCGCGGTCACAGACAGCTGGCAGGACGTCGCTGCAACAGAAGGTAGAAAAAAAAGTGGGAGGAGGAAAGAAAAAAGACTGCGTCTCGTTCCCCCCCCCCCTACTCTTGAGGCTTCGGAGCAGGACGGGTCTTACCCATCGGCTCACCAGCCTTGGCGCCGCGCAAGTGTACGCCGAGAGCCTTCTCCATCTTCACAATAACGCGCTCCTCCTGCACCGCTTTTCCATTTTCATACTCGGCCACTACGGACACACGCTCAGAGATGCGCTGCGCGAGATCCTGCTGCGACCAGTTCAGAGCCTGGCGCTCCTTCATGATGCGCACACGGAGGTGCGGGTCGACCTTCTTCACCTTTAGTGTATCGTTGTCCTCGTCGAGCTTCTTCGCGTTCGCGCCAGCGCTGACGGCCTGCTGGTTGAAACGCTGATGCTCCTTCCGCTGTACCTCCACGCTTTGCCCACTTTGCATAGCACGGTTTGCATCGCGCTCCGTCACCTTGCGAGGCTGCGTTGAGCCAGTGCCGCCGCGCTGTTGAAAGTTGAACCGCTGCTCCTCCCAGTCCTGACCTGTTAGAGCATATCCCCTCGGCATTTTCCTCTGTTCGTCTTTGATACAAGCGGTCGTGTGTGCGCGTGTGCGTGTGCCAATACAAAAGAGCGAGGACCAATGCAAAAATGAGGTGAAGCCGTCGATACTAACAAAGAAAAAAACGCGCGTGCGGAAGCGGATGTGCGCGGTTATGTTCGCTTGCAAGTCGAGTAATTCTGAGGTGTACCACGTGCGAGGGTGTGCAAGAGAAGACGAGAAAAAAAAAAACAAAGTTGGGGCGAAAAAAAAGAAGGCGGAGTGTCAGAGAAGAGTGAGCGACTGAGCGAGTGGAAGGTGAAGGACAGGGGTGTCGGTCGGTGTCATATTGTACGACTAAAACTGGTAACGCCTGTGCATCGAGAAGGGAAAGGTAGCGGATCGGAGCGGAGAGAATTCTCAGACAGAGATGCTACGCACTCACACCAGAATAACTGGAGATGCATGTGTTGCGAGAGAGAAAGGAACCACCACACTGCCCTCCCGGGCACCTCCCTCCGCGTTGTCGCACTTTGGCACTCGCATGCTTCCGTTTTATCCGTCGAGACAACGCACGTCGTCAGAATCGATGCTTGATTGCCTATTTTGTTGTTGTTGCGGTATTTCTTTTTATTCTCAGCTGCTGTTACTCTCAGTAATACTCAACAAGAGAAAAACAGAAAGAGAAGAACACATGAATTGTGTGTGCATGTTTGTATTTGCGCTCAGTGACATCACGACTTGTGGGGGCAGTGGGATAAGCGGAAGGAGTGGTGACTCCCTGCAGATGAGGAAGAAGCACAACACAAGAAAAAGACGTGCAGGTCGCTGGTGATGAGAAGGAGACAGCAAAAACAAATACACGCACACACACTTTGTTCCTCTTCTCTTCTACTTCACTTTTTTTTCCCGCGCCCCCGTCGCTGTGTCCTCTTACTGTGGAGCCGTCCAACTATACTAAAGCGGGGAGAGAAGTAGGGGGGACCACTTTAATGGGGCACACATCCCCATCAGAGAGGTGAGAAAGGGGGCCTCTGGGTGATAGAGAGAAGCGGTGAGGATGATGACAGAAGGGTAGGGAAACGAAGTGGAGGGAATTCGACTTTACGGTGACTTTTCCGTTTTCACTTGCTACAGTCTCTCATTCCTCTCCCTTCTGCAATACAAAGAGGCGTACGCATACGCCCACGCAGACATTCGCACAGCTGCTGTGAAAGTACAAGAGAGCGAATGGATGAAGGAGAGAGGTGAGAGCAGCCTCCCCTCACCGCCCCTCGTTCCTTTCTTTCATGTGAAGAGGTAACGGCACGTGCACGTAAACATGTATGTGTGCGTCTTCCGGTGTGTACACACGTGTGTGATCTAGTGAGTGGTGGAGAGGAGGAGGGAGTAGGCGTGTGACGATGCTGCTTTTCCGCTTCGTTATTTTCACTTTTTCTGCGTGGAGTCGTGCCTTTTGGTTGGTTCCAGGCGGCTCCTCAGTTGCGCTCAGAAGTCCTTCGAAAAGGGAAATAGGAAAGCAGAAAAATGAGGGGTGAGCAAGAGAGGCGCACAACGCAAAGACGCAAGAAGAAATGAAAAAGAGAAAGCGAATCGAGCAACGAAAACTGCGGCGAGGAAAGAGAAAGGAGGAGATTCAATGAGCGATGCGGCACGAAGAGGGATATGAAGACGAACACAGCCCTGCACCTTCAGGAGAGAGGAGGCGTAAGGGCGGCA